>NJPR01000087.1:0-582944 GCA_002946385.1 Rutstroemia sp. NJR-2017a WRK4
AAGACGTTCCGCCCGGAGATCGAAAGGTTAACATGCAAGTTAGAAGATGTAATTAAAGTGAAAGGAAAGGCCCCTGTACACTAGTAATAATTTTCAATTTCAAGCCGAAATATTGTACGGTTGATTTTTAATTAAATATCGAAGTAAATGGTTGTAAAAAGGGGGGGGTGCGTCGTCACCTGGCCAGTGCTCTTACCTAGGAGAGTGAACCTGGAATTGCTTGCCAAAATTGCAGTTTTGACTGATTACTACCAGTGTCATGAAACAGTTGAACTTGTAGTACAGATGTGGATCGAAAAAATAAAGTGGGAACAGCCCCAGAAGTACTGCAGAGATCTTGTCTTGTGGATTTTTGTGTCATGGGTTTTCTCTGAAGCTAGTCTGTTCGAGGGTGTCACAAGAATCGCCGTAAGAACGTTGAAGGCGCCACTCTCTACGTTGAATCTTCCCATCCCAGAAATCTTAGTCGGTAAGTGATTGAGGAGATCCTTCTACGCCTGCAATGCTAACCGGATTCTAGAGGCTATCGACTGTAAGAGACGAGAACGTATTGGAAAAATCCTCGACTGCCTTGATAAGTTTCTCCGAGACCTTCGCGATGGTCGATCTGGATGCTCATTTGAATGCTCGTCGATGTTACTTGGGGCGCTCACAAAAGAGATGCATAAGAACGGATTCCTTGATGCAAAACTAAATTCATCACTTCTTGGCTTTAGTTTAGAGTCGACGTTGCAAGCCGTACTGGGCATACAGTCTCCTCGATGGAGGCTCTCACCTCCGACCACTTCTTTTGGTTCATTACAATACAGTGAACACGCTTGCAACCTCCAAACTCTTTTGAGATCGAAGCTAGAAAGCCCGTACGACGTAATACCTGGTCTTCAGTTGGATGATATCAGGATCAAGAGCGAGATACAACGTACGCCCGATCGCTCGGCTTTCCAATTGCTGATGGCGAGTAAGCTTCTATCACCCTCAATGGTGTTTCGCCAGAGATAAGACGATGAAAGGCTGACTGCAGAATACAAAAAGTGCCATGCAATTCAGAAAACTCAACCATCACGAGCCTCAATATTCAAATCAACAATATCCCGTCTACTTCTGGGGCTAAACAGTATCAAGATATAGCAGCAGTCGATGGTGAAAACCAACGGTTTTACAATATTTGTGCCCAAAGGATGTTCAAAGACTTCTCGCAAGAAGAACTACGATGGCGATATTATATTATTGGTTCTGCCGAATAATGCTCTACTAATACCGTTGACGTTCCTCGCCGCTGAAGAGGAGCTCTTAGTCCTGCTCAATATGGACAGCACGAGACTGATATTGGGTGGGGCTTTTTTTTGGTTATCACCACAAATCGGGGCACAGGTTACAAGATCAAAACCGTTGCAAATTGGTACCCAAGTAGAGCTTAATCTTAGGATTGAAATGATACTATTTTTTATTAAATTCCGAGTACTATAGCAAAAGTTAAGAAGTTTTCCCCGATTCAGTGGGTTGTTCTTATCGCGGTTCGGAAAATTATGTGAGGTCGAAACCGGCTTCTTGATCGAGGTACGACAGGTGTCATAGATAGACACTGCAGCCGTTCCATCACTCTCTCAATACCCGGCAGTTTATGTGGATAAGCATCCGCATATTTCCTCTTACGGGATCGGACCGCGCAGTGCGCTATGCATCCATTCAGTCCAGAACAACCTAAACACGAGGCGATGACGATGAGGTCACAATTTAGAAGGGTAAACGGGCAAAAGAGAGTGGGTTCCCCAATTGGGTGTTTCCTTTTACAGATCTTCAACGTTCGAGAAGACTGGTTGGCTAACCACATATGCTAGCAATAACCTCGAATCATATCCCGTATATTACAGTATCTTCAGTGAATGATATATATAGAGACAGTTCCCGAACCGAAGTTGCCAGACGAATGTCACCTACGAACGAAATGCTCATTCCAAACAAATGGAGGAAAGGAGCAGGGTCAAGCGCATAATGATTTGTCCGAGTCTAGCTCTTCTTCCTCCGCTTTCGATAGCGACCGATCAAACATTGAGAGTTGCTTGGATATAAAGGATGTGTAAGGGGAGGCCGACAACAACACGAGGCGACGTAGGCCGATAATGATGTCGAAGGAAGCGACGAGATGAGGAAGATATGGTAGATCTAGAGTGGATGGCTGGAGGGTAACGACTACCTCCCAAAGGACTCCTTCGACAATTCAGAAGATAAACATAAGCACTACAGCGATAGCGTTCTCCTCTTCCTCGATATGATCGAGGACCAGTTCCATGGGTTATTGCAGACATCTTGCCGCACACCCATGGCTTTGCTTGTATGAATGTTAAATCAACGTCAGGGGGAAACGTTGTCCACTGAACCCTGTCAGGACGACCGTAACTTAGAGGCTAATAGATATTCGCCTCTTGATCAGACTCTGAGGAAGCTGGCGGAGAAACAGAACCTGACAAACGAGAAGCGCGAGAATACGGCGATTTATATCGAGTATCATGCAGGAGTATTCGAAACCAACGTGACCACGACGAAGAGGACGTATACGCAGGGCTGCCACCGCATGCATCCAACTCGATCTCTCGTACATGTCGCCGTATTCTCTTCACCGATGACCGAAACCAGAGTCACTCCATAGTTTCGAAAATCATCGTCTGCTTATCTATCCGATTTGTCGTCTTAATTTGACTTTCTCACCTTGAAAGTTCAATGGAAATGAGTTGTCATCCGATACTCGTGCCTCCGGTGACATTATGCGGGCACACTCCTGAAACCCCGCCTCAAGTGTCATTTAATCTTAGTTGGGCTTCAATCATTACACTGCCACGGAATTCCTTTGCAAAGATTCTCCGCCTGAGATACAGGAAATATCGTCTATCCCCCAACATCAAGGACTAAGGTCCATACATCAGCTTTCATCAGCGAACTTCTGATCAAATTTCCGTTGCAAAGATGTCGTTCATGAAATCCTTATGGCCCGACAATACAGCAAAGTGCGTCTCTGTTGAAGACGGCTCCGACAACGATGATCGATCTCCAGTGCGAAGCAGCCATTCTCCAACTGCATCGGTTTCCAGGCCATTCTACTTCACTTCCTTATCCTCGTTTGCCCTCTTTCCAGTCCTGATTATCGCCCTGTTTGTACTACATGGCCGTCTCGCTCACGCCTACATCAACAGTGGTTTCCTCAAAGGCTTCACTACAGAATTAGGTATTTCAGTTCATCTCAATGACACCTTAGACCACCAGCTAACCATGCGAGATTCACAGATCCAATCAAAGATGTACTTGCTAGCGAAATTACCCGTTTCACCGGCGGTCTTCACTTTCACAAGAACGGGACATTGTACCGAGAGACAATCGAAGGGCAGCCTCAGTATGTCGGACCATCCTCACCACAGATTGATTCAGCATGGAATCGACTTCTCAAAGGTAAATAAGTAAATAGAATGGTGGGCATATGCAACTAACCACTGGCAGGTCAATATATGAATCTTGTTGGAGATGAAGCCACAAGTATGGTCGGACGGACTTGGAAAGATGACCATGGCAACTACGAAGTTGCGTAAGTTGAGCAACCTCCGAATTTCGTCGACTGGAAGCTGATGAAGTAAAGTCTGGATGTAATGCATACCCTTCATTGCGTGGTGAGTAACTATCTAGGGCTTAAAATTCCTTGAATCTGCCGAGCAGAACGATTAACATGGAGTTAGAATAAAGTAAGGAAGGCTTTAGACCCAGATTATTATCAAGAGAAGGAAAGCCACAGAATCCATAGGATGCACGTTGGTGAGTAATGCAATATCCCTCGTACAGAACAGGGCCACTGATGGAAGTTACAGACCACTGCATTGACTATCTGAGGCAGACTGTGCAGTGCCATGGAGACCTCACGCCCATGGTTTTCAGTTGGTCAGATGATGCTGGCAGAGTGGTAGCCGATTGGAAAGAACCTCACACTTGTAGGAACTTTAACCGTATCCGTGATTGGGCTGAAGATCACTTCCGACCGTGAATTCCACCTGTTGTACATTATTAATTGTATCAACTAGATCGTAACGGGAAAGGATATTCCATTTTTACCATGGTACAACGCCGTGATGATGATTTTGCATATTTTCTATTCCTTTGGTTGCATCGTGATCTCGTGACAGCCCCTGGCAGGCGTCGAGTCGGCCTGTTGCAACGGCGTACTTGATGGTAGTTCGTACCACTTCGATTCTGGGCTACTAATTCAGCGGGACAGATGGTGATTTCCCTCCTAGGTAATAGGAGAGGCCACCCCTTCTGGTATCCCTTCGCTTTAGTAGCCATTGTCGCTGGGTAGCCCACAATAAGCAATTGAAGAGGAAGTGTCAGTTATTTCTCTTGCATGTCCGCGAGCACACTGATCCGATTCCACTGCCCCGATACAATGTAGATACCCGTTGAGCAGTGCCATGTCCGTCCGCACTTGCGCTAGCACGTTTGCTGCCCTTCTTCCAGAAGCGTCGTATAAGGTACAGGGTGTGTCATCATGATAATGCAACACTGTGTCTATCTTCCTTAAGTGTGTTCCTACCACTGTACCACATGAGGAAGAGTCTTGCAAATATGATTCTTTCCTTTTGCTACGTTGATAATTTTGGTTTTGGTGTTACAGAATTGTTTCTAGTAATTTGCTCGCTTCTGTGAAATTCCGTACTAGATTCTTGGCCTCCTTGCCAGACGAAACTCTTCTTGGCAGTGCGCTGGGGCCCATGTGAGGAAGACTTGATTGTATCCTTCCGCTGATTTTCTGACTGAATCGCAGAGTCGTATCACACTAGCCTGGTCCGACTGTTATTTCGGATGGCTTACCATTTCTAGTGCAGCGTGGTTTAGTATGCCATACAGTCTCAAAAGTTAAGCAGTGAAGCTCATGCAAATCTTTGATTTCCCCAGGCGGCATCCAGGCGCCATAGACTTTGAGGTACAGTTTTATTCGATAAGTTCTTCCGCCTCAAATATCACCTTGTCAAAGATAAAATGTGCACCCGAAAGAAGTCGTTCTCATCCACGGATGGAGCGAGGAGGACTGGAACAAGGAGGCAGAGGTAGAAAAAGTAGAAATGGCAGGCAGACTGAGGTTACTAACTGAAGGTTTGGAGGCAACCAATCAGTGTGACCGCAGTCTGTTGCCGCGGGAGTGAGTAAGATTGCTCTACCAAACGAGGGACGTGATGATGTATTCTAACTGAAGCAAGTCCAGAGGTAAAAATGCTACTCAATCAACTTGATGGTGAAGTCATTAATCTCCCCGTATCGCTGATGCGTGCGACGATCTGGACAACCTGTTAGCAAGAGACGCCTTTGCCTGTCACAACCGTCCCGGATCATCGCAAGCAGAGAGTAGCAGTACACAGAGTACCAACGGCACATGATCTAGGTCAGGGTTCTTGAGTGGTAGCATTAGGTGAGTGCCCACGGCTAGAGTCGTTGGCGATATCATGATGTCTATCTTTTGAGTCATAGACAGCGCTGGTGAAGCAATCGGCACTAGAACCTCGAGCTCGCAGCAACTCAGTGAACACTGGTGGAGAAACACGTGCAATTTGGGTTGGTGACGATGTGGTTCGGAAAGAGGTTAACGCTGGCGAGGTGCTCTGCTGAAACCCGGGCCGATGCTTCTTGCGTGTTGTGCTATCGTGACAAGAGTATATCTGCTCCCGCTTATAGGAATTCGTTGCCTCTCATCATCCCCGTCCGAATCGGTGCTGTTCAGCTCCTCGGTGCTGTCACGATCGCTTCGGCTTCCTGCCTCGTTATGATTCGGCTCTGGAGATGGTTCGAAGTTTGAAGCAACTTCCTTCGGCTGGCCTTGGACATCTATTTACTCCTTTGATTGTTACCACTGAGACCATAATGGTTAGCTCCAGCTGTGACCCCTCATCTTCATCCTCACAAGTAACTACCACTTTCACCCTTCTCCTACTCTACCTCTTGCCGATTTCCTTACCCCTTCATGAATGAACGGAAGCGTCGGCGCAAGGTCAACCAGCTCGTGTTCGGCTGCCACGCCTCAATCGGTACGAAGATAACTCTCTTGACCGAGCTGGGTCTCTATCAACTCTCTAGCATGGCGCAGAGGCGGACTCCAAGAGAAGTCGTGGCCTCGGACCTGGTGCCGTGCGATCCTTCTGTTCTGATGCTATCGGTGCGCGAAGAAGGGGTATGAGGATGCGGGGAGTTTAAAGTCGAAACCCCTTGTTCCGCAATGTGCAAGCGTAGAGCTGTCTCAGGAGAGATATCAATATCGTTATACCGATTTGAATTAAAATTTCGAGACTCCATTTCCCTGCTAAACAAAATGGAACTTCAATGCCGCGTCAGAAATGGTTGCTCTGATTGAACCTTTATCATCCGTGACAAGCAGGTGCTCCTTCTCGGCCTATTACAATATGCCAATTACATTGGATGGCGAGCGATGTCCATGAAATGCCACACCTGTCTTCTCTATCTCCCCAGCCACTTTCTTACATTCTTTTTCGTATGCGCGTGGCCAGGAGGGGCATGAAATGTAGATTTCCGAGAGAACGGGATATCGAGAACTCTTCTTAGCCGAGAAATCTCGAAACATAGCTTGCAGAGCCTTTTCATGGCCGTCTCGTCCATCCGATAGTAATGATAGCGTAGCTACTGAAGGAGGCACAAGAGTGCCGAACAAATCATACCCCTCCAGTCCTTCGTAAGACAACCCCTCGTTCGCTGTGTTCAATTGACGAGCAGCGTCATTGAGATTGCAGATGGCAATATCGAGTGGAAATTCAAGCTTACGCAGGCATTGAAAGCCGCGCATATTTATCTTGCAGAGTGTAACCGCTGTTACCGCTCCGTCTGGCTTACTACTACTAGTAGAGAAAAAGTGTTCCTCCGGGTCACGAAGACTGGCAGAGACAGAGAGTTCCTCCAGGTGACTCCCCACCTCGCGTTCAATTGCCTTGACGAACTCGCAGATGTTCCATTCCGAAAATTGATTGCTTGCGTTACGAGAGTACGTAAATTTCTTAAGATGCGGGGTATGTCGGAGATATTGGGCAATGGTTCCATCGTCGATACAAGAATGTGGAAAAGATAATGTTTCCAGAAATGTACCATAGTGAGGATACTGATTCATGGATGCGAATGGCGCAGGAGTACTGGGTAATCTTACACACGCGCTACTGAGAGCGCGGAACGACCGCATTCTTGGCAAGGCTAGGAAAGTCATTGCCTGGTCCAAATTGGATGGGGATCTAATGCCCATACCCGTGGGCGAGAGAAAGTTAGTGACTTTGTTGAGACTGGACGTGCTCCATAGGTGAGTCGACGACCGGGCTTTGCGTACTATAACATCTACAACCCGATTTGTACTTTCGTACGGTAGCCATGACACTGGTATGGTGAGAGTCCTGACGTTCGGCAAAAGCGTTAGAAGAAAAGCTGCGGCATGTTGCGAGTAATAAGAGGAATCGTCTCCAAGCTCATATTTCATCGAGCGGTAGTATTCCTTCCAATCCAGACCTACATCTCTCAGGTAGGGACTGTTAGCAAAAAGTGCAACCACAGGTCCACCATCGTAAATATCCGGTACAGTCACAAAGGGTTTGGAGGTAGGGGGATAGCTGTCCATACTGAGGTCTACATTTATGATGTATCCCGCTACTATAGGTTCAAAAGCGATCCGTGTGATGAGATGAAATGCTGATTCGAGTTGTACATGTGCTACAAGTTTGTCCCTCCGTTCCCGGTTGTATTGTTCCCATTTTTACTCAACGCTTTTGAAGAGCGAACGTCGGTGTTTGTGATGCTCCATGAAAGGAGTGCATAGTAGGTAGATTCTCTTGCAAGTCGAAGTTAGGCTCGCAAAGCCTTCTGGCAGTGAATTCGAGATAATCTCACTCAACAACTCAGAAGGCAGATCAGTGAGCATCAAGGCAGCCATGACTGCACGAAAGCTTAAGCGTTGCTCCGTTGAAAGGGGCGTCGGATGTCGAGGTGGAGATACGATGCAGATTAGGCCTCAACGCTAGATCTGTGGTTGCAAACTTGCAGTGGTTCGCGAGCCGAATTTAGAGCGAAGCCAGACGTGCCAGATACTTGCCGAACGCTTACCCTAAGCAGGTTAGGTCCGTTACCACGTGATTACCCCGCTGTGCCAATACCCCTACCAGAATTTGGGGACATCAAGACTTGGCATATATGGAATGTCTTGCTCTCATTCAGAGTCTCAGACGTCTTCTCGACGAGTTCGAACTACGAGGAAAGCAAGCAACCACGACTGAAGGCGAAAGAAGGTCCATTTCTATCACGTACGAAGTAGCGACTCCGAAGATGATCGACGTCTAGATGGAAATCGAGATGATAGGCCATTGGCTCGGTGAGCCAATCTTATCGCTTCTTAACTCAACGTGTATGGAAGTCTAGATCCAGATCCCGCGAACTCTACGCAGACGGCAAACATAGACTCGGATATAAATCTATTCGTGATGGATGAACCAGGTACATTTCCTACATTTCCCCACTCCAACAAACGTCGACCTATCTGCCAGGTACGGGACAACGACCTTCCTAATTCGTATTTCCTTCCAACTTTTGGTTACGATGGTTACGATTGACCGATTTTCTCAGTACCCACGTGCGTACAGCATCGGAGTCGTCATCATGTTTACCAGCGGGCTGTACTGAGTGAGTATATATATACGGGTTTTCTCCTAGCTATATTTCTGATCTTGCATTGTTGAAAATACTGTATGACTGCCACGACCGCTCTGCAATCATGCATATCCAATCGTTTTTGTGTGGCATATCCCTTTTGTCGCTGACGACAGCACATAAGGGTCACAGGCGACGGTCAATCCCCTCGAGTTCTGAAGCACTCAATCAGACCCTTACCAACATTGTTCCCAATGCTGCTGGCGGACCGACATTGTATTACAATGGCAGTGGTCCCGTGCCCTCATATAATGAGACGTCTCCCACCCCAGCGCCGTTGCCGACATTAGGGTATAGATGACCCCTAGAATCTTCACTCCAACTGCTAACATAGAGAAGTCAACAGGAAGCCGAGGACAATATCTTCAACGAAATCCTAGCTATTGCCAATGGAAATGGGCTTACGACAGATTGTTCAAAATGTATTGCTGGGACCGAAGTCATGCATCTGGCAGCCATCACGCAGCCAGTGAGTACGATCGTGAACCTACTCATTCGTGCTTGCGAAGCATTCCCAAAAGTATATGACAGTATCTATGCGCAAACTTGTTATGAGCAGTACGCCGGAATCGGCGGAACAGGGCCGTATCTTGCTCAACTATTTGCTAGGATGAGCATGGCTACAAACGACATGCAAGGATATTGCTTTTACGTCTGGGACACTTGCAGTCAGCCACCAACCATGCCCATCAACGAGTCTGCATACTTCAAGCCGAAGCCAGCGAACAAAACCATAGCCCCATCTCCATCAAGTAAGTCATGCCCAATGCTCCCTGATCTAACCATGGCGCTGATCATCTCATAGATGAGACCATCAACGTGCTACATCTCTCAGATTGGCATCTTGATCCTCGATATGATATTGGGAGCGAGGCAAACTGCTCTCAATACTTGTGCTGCAGACCGTACTCCACCAATACTGATCTGAACACAACGAGTATTAACCCATCAATCCAAGCATCCCGTTTTGGATATTTCTATTGCGACAGTCCCCCAGATCTTGCTCTCTCGGCATTCTCTACGATGGACCAGTTCATCAACAAATCCAGTATTAGCTTCACAATCTTCACTGGTGATATCGTGAGCCACGATAACGACGATCAAATAAGTAGAGCATATGTGGAATATGAAGAGATGGTAACATATCAGACGTTCAAAGCACAGATGAAGAATTCCCCTATTTATGCGACTCTTGGCAACCATGATTCGCTCCCAGAAGCTTTCAACTCCCCAAATTCAATTAACAATTCCACCGGTCAGACGAATGCATTCTCGTGGAATTATAACCTTCTATCGAGCATGTGGCTCGACAATGGATGGATCGACGGGACTACGGCTCAGTACGCGGCGAATCATTATGGTGCCTATGCTACTGTCACTTCGCAAGGTCTCAAAATCATTTCTATCAATACCGACTTTTGGTACACGGATAACATCTTCAACTACTACAATATGACTAATCCAGACAACTCTGGGATTCTCACATTCCTTGCGAATGAGCTACAAAAATCCGAGGATATTGATCAACGTGTTTGGATTATCGGTCATGTCATACCTGGTTATGATGGCGACAACGCACTTCCCAACCCTACAGCTTTGTTCTACAGCATAGTAGCACGTTTTTCTCCCTCTACTATTGCTGGAATATTCTTTGGACATACCCACGAAGATCAATTGATGATCTACTACGATTACCTACCAAATTCAACTATATCTAATAATTCATCTGTCATTCGCAACACCACCTTGGTCGACTACAACAAACCCCTCCAGGTCGCATACATCGGACCCTCCATCACTCCATTGACCGGCAACAACGCTGGATGGGTAAATCTCGAAGTCGACGCTGTGACCTTCTCTGTCGTCAATTATCAGACTTATTTTGCCAACATGTCCAACGCCAATTCATGGACTACGCCAATCTGGGAATTCGAATACGATGCCCGCCAGATATATGATCCCAACACAACGCTGTCTGCTACGGCACCATTGGATGGTGCTTTCTGGCATGGCGTTACCGAAAATATGCTCGCAAACAACACGATTGTAGAAGTATACAATTTCTTGGAGACGAAGAGTTCAGACATGACGGAAACCTGCAGTACGGCAGCTTGTGCTCGGCAAAAGGTATGCTATATCAGGAGTGGAAGCGCGGCTCTGGGTTATGCTTGTCCATATACAGATGGACCTTTCTGAGGGTTGTTTCTGCAGCGTAAATTGATGTAAGAACCCTCTGTGCAAGCAGAACTGTGGGCAACGACAATTTGAGCAGTACTGAGCCAATTGATGCTATACAAATTTATTTATGGTTATCTTATCAATCGAGCACAACTCAATGTACCGTACATACGCAGTAATGAAGCACGAGTGGAGTATTCCATGACGCGTACATAACCACTCGCTTGGCATTTTAATGTTACACGAACATGTAAGCTCACCGGCATAGATACATGAATAACGACACACAATTGTTGGTAGAACCTCGAATTTCTAACAGAGCAACTTATATATTATATCCGTGATTCAGGTATTCTTCTTTTCGTTTTCATGGACCAAGCTTGGTGCCCGAAAATACTGTACGATTAGCAATCAGGAGGGTTAATTTAGTGGCTCGACCGGTATTTATGTTTTGTGACATAAAATCTAATCTTATAAATTCTCTCACAATTCGTAATCGTGGCTTTGTTCCCCCATCTTTCTCCATCAGCTTGGGGAATCGCGACGAGTAAACACGATGCCGTCTACTAAACGTCTCAACGGCGTGTCCGCAATTGATGAAACGGAACCTTTGCTTGCGCCTGTTTCTGAACCCGTCCCAACTGCCGCTGAACCCGAGCTGCAGCTCGACCTCACCGCAACACCGCCAAAAGCACCTGAAAATGACGACGACGACGATAGACCTTTGCCCGTGGCCCAGATCCTGTTTTTATGCTATGTCAGACTCATGGAGCCGATTGCATTCTTTTCGGTATTTGCATTCCTGGGCCAAATGTTATGGGAGATTGGCGACATAGAAAAGGAAGAGGTGGGCTTCTACTATGGATTGGTTGTGAGTCCTGCTTTCATCACCGTTTCGCCAAATAATGATTCTGACGGCGGATAGGGATCACTATTCTCCCTGACGGAGATGCTGTTGATGATTCCCTGGGGCCGAGCATCTGATAGGTTTGGGAGAAAACCTGTCTTAGTCATTTCGTTGACTGGAGTTGGTCTGGCTACGGGTGTTCTCGGTTTCGGTCAGACAATCTGGCAGTTGGTTCTTCTGAGATGTCTCGCGGGCTTTTTCGCCGCGACAATTGTGTAGGTAACGTTCCCAGTCGGATGAATCAGAAACTGACGATAGAAAAGTACGGTGAGGACGATGATCTCGGAGAATAGTAGCCCGAAAACGCAGGCGAGAGCTTTCGGCTACTTTTCAGTGGCTGGAAATATCGGGATTCTGGTTGGGCCTCTAATAGGTATGTGTGATCTGGGTCCAAATATTTCCATCACGCTGACAGGAAGTATGAAGGTGGCGCCCTGTCTGAGCCAGCCAAACAGTATCCTTCCGTATTCGGTGGTATTAAGTTATTTGAAGATTTTCCTTATGCCTTAGCTACGATATGCATAGGATTATTCGGACTTAGCGCAGCACTCGTAGCTATATTATTCATCAAGGAAGTCAGTATAAATTGAGTCGGTCTCACCTGATCTACCCTAGCTGACTAAATGCTAGACTCTAGGAACGAGATCATATACCAAGGCCGGAGCACAGGAAAAAATGGCCATTAGACAACTTCTTAATTTTCCCGGTGTCCTGCGCTGTGTGTACCTGTCTTGGCATCTGAACCTCATGTCAGTAGTCTACACATCAGGTACGATATCTCATATTTTCTCAGCCTAAGTTAGTTTCTATACAAGTACAGCGCATTAATGACCGCAACTTCAGTAATTCCTGTGTTTTGGTTTACTCCTGTCTCTGGGGGCGGACTTGAATTCTCACCTTTGCGGATCTCCATCTTCATGGCTGGTTCTGGGTTCGCCCAAGCATTCTGGATGATTGTCGTGTTCCCACCACTGCACAAGCGTATCGGATCTGTTGGAGTGTTACGGATCTGTTCGATCATCTGGCCGTTTCTATTTGCACTCTGTCCGTTCGCGAACTTCCTTCTCCGTCAAGGTTATGAAACAGCTTTTTGGATTCTCTACCCAAGTCTTACGTTCATAGGACTTTCTGTATCGATGGCCTTCAGTACGTATCCATTAGATGACCCTCTTGAATATTCTCCCTACTTCGATTGCTAATTTCAAACAGCATGTGGACAACTTGTCATCAACGATATATCACCGTCCTCTGACACTTTAGGCACTTTGAATGCAATTTCACTAGCTACGGTCGCTGCCGCTAGGACGGTGAATCCCGCTCTCTTCACCAGCATCTTCGCGTATGGCTCCACGCACCAAATTCTATGGGGTTATCTCGTTTGGGTATTTGAAATTCTCGTTGCATTAGGCCTGATAGTTGCCATCCAGTTTCTACCGGAAGAAGCGTACGGGAAGCGAAAAAGCAACCAAGAATAAGCCCAGCCAAGCAAAAATTATGAAGCAGATGTCAGACTAAATAGAGGGTCTAACTCTGGATATAGATTGCTCCAAGATTTTAGATATGTAAGAATAGGTTAGAGCAAGGGTGGGTAAAGATCGGTGGATACAAGGGCGTTTTTAGTTCCCACGGCAGTGCCCGCTCGTGCGGGCAACGCTGTGACCCGCAAGCTTTCTCTCACAACGCTAGAACGCCCCAAGCATTGGCACGTACAAAAACAACAAATCCCAAGAACGCCAATCCGCCCAGCCCACTCCAAAACATTGTTTGTAACCTCCAAGATAAGATGAGAGCTGTGGGGGGTCTTGTCTGATACAGATCGTTTTCCGTACGTGCGGCTTATCTTACCTCACGTGTTCCATTAAACCGATAGGCTGTCAGAAGAGTTTCGGCAGTCAGAACCCAAGTCAAACGTTAATACCCCACTTGCTCCTTCCTGGCCCGGAGGTCGGATTGCCTGATTGAGTTTCGGAGTCCTCGAGGTGAGGTATATATCTATCAAGTTCTTCCTGCAAGTGCAGTGTTCGTTCAATTCAATTCAGTTCAGTCTCATATCTCTACTTCCTAAGAAATCTTCTATCCACCGCCGTTTTTCTGTACAAAATTATATCGATTTTCAATTTCAACCCCTTTTCTACTACCACAACCATCAAAATGCAAAGAGCAAAGCTAGACACCACCGGCACCCGCCTGATCAAGCAGATCGTCCATTCCCACGCTACATCTACCGGCGGCACTCGCATTCCCGTGCAATACATCTACACAGACAACCATTCACGCTACATGCCTTCTCCAACCAAAGTCCTCAAGTCTTTTGAGGGGAAGTTAGCAGAATCTAAGCGAGAGGGCTCTGCTGGAGTCGACGTTGCGAGTCTGTCTAGGATGGAGTTTGCTCATTTCTCTACGAAGACGTTGTGAAGAGAGGGTCTGAGGAGGATCCTGTCGGGTGTATATGATATGGAATATATACACTTGATATAAAGTGAGAAGCCCAGTTGGTCTGATCGCCAGGGAATCGCTAACGCGTGTATTGTAGCTATCTCCCTCTTTTTACGCTTCTAATGACTTCCTTCTCGGCCGTTGGGACTTGGCACCAAAAAAGAATTCTAAAATCCGAACCAAAAACAGTTGGGATGAAGTCTCAGGTGATGGGAGGTCGCTCGCTCATGAAAAAGTGCAGGCTTCGTGACGGGATTGTGTGGAGTTGGCTGCGGACTGGCTGGTTGGCGGGGGTCTAGGAAATAATCAGGAGATAAACGAAGTATAGTACATTCTTCCACTGGATGGAGGCGATGGAAGCGTTCACTCGTTTATTCTGGGTTTTTTCTTTGGGAGTTCAAGGGAAACGGGATGGGGTGGGGTGTTTGGTTTGCTTGACTAGTTTGAGCGGATGAAATCTAGTTTGGTTGAAATAAGAATGAACAATATGGCAATTCTTTCCAAAGCATCTACAGAAGGAAGTATCTCGTGACGTAAGCTATCTGGAAATCAAAGATGGGTATGAAATTAGCTTCACTTGCTGTGTGGAAGGTTAGACTTGGTTGTTTTGTGTCTACTTGTTCCCTCGTTCTTGTGGTTGGTCTTGACCTAGTTGTAAGTCAGCCAGACATCCGTCACTTGGTACAGCAGCTTCACGAGGGAAATTCAAAGCGAAGACTTAGCTATCGTCACTTTTCCATCGATTCTTACTCTCAGTATTCTCCTCATATATCGAATACCTCCACATTTCCTTGACTATGTGTGTGGGAAAAGGGGTTGTCATAGATTTTCTTGGTTCATTCGCTCATTCATACATCCCCACAATCTCTGACTGAGCAACGCAGGTCGTCGTCGTTAAATGAGATTCCCGTGTCAGATCGACGCCAATAATTCACATCGCATCCACATCTTACCCACATCGCATGCCTCCAGAAGACTAAGGGCCCTCACACATAAGCTTAAATGGGATTGAGTGATCCCGTAAGGACGGTACCTTGCGTGCGGGAAGCAGCGTTCCTGACTACCCGATGTTATTGCGCCACGTAGATCATTCTGCGAGGAGATGGCGGTGATGACATATGCCCCATGATCTGCACGGATATCTGAGACACCCTTGACATATGCGCTCAATGTACGGGAAAATCAATGTCGAAACTCAGCAATTCAAGATCCGAAAAGGCAATCAAATATCCGAAAAGGCAACTAAATTCCGAAAAGTTGAGGAAGTAGCTTATTGCTTGTTAAAATGGAGTATTCCGAAATACAATCGTAAGTTAAAGTTACCGTCACAAGCAAAACCAGGGGTCTTCCGAACCGGTCTCTTTTTCTCTGCACGGAAGAGCTGCTCTGCACTACATATCTTTCTGAACCGTGTTTTCGTCTCGTGTCTCAATTCTTCGCACGAGTCAAGATGCCAATATCACACCGTGGTGATGAAGAGACATTGTGGATTCAGAAATCACATTGTATACACTCTTTATTATTGTTATTCTTGTTGTCGCCATCACTGAATACCTTCAGATGAGATCATCTGTAGATCAGTAACTCACGTTAGCAATATCTCTTTCACGCTGCAGATCTGTCATCAAAAGGTAACAGGTGTCTTACCAACACATAGTCGCGGTCGCCTTACACCGTAAGGAATGATGTATAAGAAGTGATAGATGCTATCAGTTCATCGATACTCAGCAGCATTCACTTCTCCTCTGATTTGCTTTCAATAAACAGTCCCAATCGCCTCTACATATCAAGATGCGTTCGACCGTTCTCCTATACGGGCTTGCAACCTTGCAACTAGCCGCCTCACTTCCGGTCGTTGCTCGGGACCCTTCGCCCAATCCTGACCTTTTCCCTCACCATCGCCCTCGCCCCAGCCCCAGTCCCAAAACCTCAGGCACTAGCAAGGTAAGCTCTCTCTTCCGGCGTGCATATACATCTTGATGTTCTGCCTGGTAATTCTCCAAAACCGATCATCGTGCTGACTGGCTATTCAGAAGAGGCAAACATATGTCGACCTAGGGGCCAATGCCGAGATCAACTTAGAGGATTTCTCCAATCCCATTTTCACTGCTCGGGATGCTGCGCCCGGTATTTTGGGTCCATTTGCTGTTGTTATTGGTGAGGATGGAAAGCCCATTATTGTTGAAGCTGGGAATACAGACGGTTTCTCGGTAAGCTCCATTTCCTACTATATACAGATATATCACGTCCTTAAGTTTCGATAATTCTAACTGATTATCCAAAAGAGAGATGAGACTCCAGATATCACTGCTAAACTAGACAGCTCTATCTCCGCTCGGGATCCTCAACCCAATGGCTTGGTGCCTAGCATTCTTGATGGTGTTCTCGGTACTAATCTTGGTGGTAATGAGGAAGATAAAGGTGCAGTTGATGCCTCGGTAAGCTCGCTCTCCTAGCATACAGAGATATATCATATCCTTATATTCTGTCAAAAATCCACCCCGTCAATCTTCTAGAAAGTGTTTATCGTACTAACTGGTTGTTCAGAAGAGGGACACAGGTGCGAATGGAGAACTCACAATAAACGGTCTACCTATTTCCATTATCCTCGGAGTTCGGGATCCTGAGTCCAGTTCTTTGGATTCTCTTGCGCCTCTAAAGGCTCCTGGTGATGAAGAGCCTGTGCTAGATGTCTCTGCGAAGGCTGAAGTCCCTGGGTTGGGTTCCCCTAAGCTTGCGGAACTCCCTGGCGCAGCTCCGTCGGTCCGAGGAAACTCGGCAACTACAGCGGACGCCAATTTGGAGAATACTGAGTCGGGCGTCCCCAAAATCCTGGAATCCCCCGAGTGGGATACTCCGGAAGTTCCTGATATGAAGAAGCCGAAAGCCCTTGGGGGGCAGGCCGTCGCCGATTCAGTCCCTGACATTAAGGCACGAGTAAACTTTGCAGCAACAGTGGACGCCACAGACAAGGATAAGCGGAGTATAGATTATTATCATTACAGTGAACATGACCATGAAATCAGACCTCTTGTTGGCCTATTCGCACATTCCAATGTTAAGGCCGGCGAGGAAGAAAGCAAGATTGAATTCTAATTAGGTTCTTCCGAGAGATTGTCTCTAGGTACTTGATCTGCAGTGTACTCTCAATTCGGCAGTAATACCAACCTTCGTTACTGTACTATGGTTACGAATGAGAGAAAATGCGGAGAGACAGGAGAGGCGGGTGGAGGAACAGCTAATGAATAATTTAATATGGTGGTTTCCAGGTGTTAGACAACGTCGAAGGGAGACAGTCAGACTGGGTTAAAATCTCTAGAGCAGAGATATATTTAATGATAATGTATTTGATTAAAACAATTGGCTTTTTCATAATCGTTGATTCGTTTCCTACCCCTTTGTCTGTTTGGTTCGATATGAGGAATACATTAGTGTTCTCTCTATACTTCTTCAATACCTCAACCCAGTACTCGTGTGATATTCGATGCAAATCCGGACATCTAGGAAGTCATTCTCAAGATCCGTCCAGCGTCGCCATACCTGAGCGTGATCAACATCCATGGTCTCGGTTCACTCAATTTTGTGATAGAATCACAGGGAAATTGAAGAGAATAAAAAACTTCCTAGAGCATTGCCGGACAGAATAGAGGCAAGAACAGGTGCCAGATAGTCGATTTGCTCGATTTAAGAGGCAAGGGAATAAGAGGATTCGACAAGTGGAGGGGAAATTTCGTAGGCGAGATACACTATATCTAAATAGAACACATTTTCAACCTTGAGTATAAACGGATCATATTCGGACTTATTGTAAATAATGACTTTCGATATCTTGCGATATCTAGAAAATTTCTTGTACATTCTTACACCAGTTGACAACGCATCAGTCCTTATCCTCGGCACATTCCACCCTGTCTGCCTGTGTACAATTCTCCGAGAACACCGACCCCGCCCCTAGTATATGAGCCCCTCCCCACCCCGCTCGTCTTTATAAAAATCCCACTTCTCATCCATCATCGTCTACCCAACCTCATCCTCTCATCATGCCCGCCCTCCCCTCCAAAACCATCCTCACCAGCGCCATCCTAATTCTGCTCTCTACGCTCTATCAATTCATTATCTCCCCTATCCTCTTCGACGTCCTCGGCTACCGGCGCTCCCTTACCACACTCGACAATTATGGCGTGTCATGCGAAAAGTTAGATATCCCCGAATTAGAAGCTTGCGAAGATGCGTGGTTCCATGAGCCTACGGGGTATCTGTATCTGGCGTGTTCCGACCTAGAAAGTCGGTTCCAATGGCTTCCTGCGTGTGTGAGCCCTTTTCATTGCATCTGGGATTTCATTCAAGTGTTGTGACTCCATTTGAGAAGGAGAAAAGTGATAATATGGAATAACTGACAATGGCGTGTGGGGAAACAGGGGTAACCGATACAACACATCAGGACGCGGTCTCCGCGACCGTATGGCTGTGCTTGACACTTGGGGTACAGGATCTCTGGAGTCGCGATTTCAGTGGATGAAGCCGGAAGGTTTCACAGGAAACCAGGGAGACGGGACATTTAATCTTCATGGCTTCGATGTGCGTGTGGATCCGGAAACCGACGCGCTCCACTTCATCATCATTAATCATCGTCCGCCATTTGATCCCGTTACAGGCGAGGCGCTGGATCCCGAGAAAATTGGTGCGAATTCTACTATTGAGCATTTTGAGAGTAAGGTTGGGAGCAGTTCATTGAAGCACGTGAAGACATATTCAGATGAAACGATAAAGACCCCGAATCGTGTTGCGTGGGTTAGTGAGCATGCTTTTGCATTTACAAATGATCACAGTGATAAAGTTGGATACGTAAGTTCCTCCCCTGTAATACCCATTCATTTTCAAGAAGTCTAACGTGGCATCAGCGAAGAGAACTCGATCCTTTCCTCGGAGGCGGCAGTATAGGACTCTGCAATGCAGCTACTTCCAGCTGCAAAATAGCATATTCGACTTTCCTCCGCGGTCCCAACGGGCTAAAATTGGGGCCCGACGGTCTACTTTACGTACCTATTACTTTCACGCCCGAGATCCAGGTCTTCTCCGTCGCTGATACCACCTTGGAACTGGTGACTAAGATCAAAACGCCGTATCCGTTGGATAATATGAGTGTGGACAAGAACGGCGATATCATAGTCGCGGGGATTCCCCAAACTTACAAGTGGTTGGCAAATTTAGACGACAGAAGCATCGACGTTCCTTCAGCGGTTCTGAGAGTCAAAAAGCGACAGGATAAGGATGGAAATGGGAAGGAAGGGGAGGATTATGAGGTGGAGATCATGATCGAGGATGATGGAACCATTATGGCGGGTGGAACGATTGCGGTGCATGATGTAGAGAAAAAGAAGGTCTACGTGGCGGGCATCACAGAGCCGCATGTTTTGGTGTGTAGCTTGCCGTGAACAACTCGGGAAGTGAAGTCTAGGGAACGAAGTAGATCACAATCTGAATCTGAAGGGCAACTGTTAAACAATTCTTGAACCAAACTGGTTGCTACAAATGGACTAGACTCCACGATTGACTATGCGAGTGCTCTACCAAATTCCTAGTGCTCCGAGAAAAATGGCCTGCGTTCATGATCTAAAAGCTTCCGTCCTTTAGGTTATCGAAAAAGAATCGAACAATATATTTAGTGCTCAAGTAAAGCATAAGGCACGTTTACGTTTGTATTCTGCCACCAGCTAGCCATGTTATCAAATGTACATCGGCCAATCGATTTCCTCAATGTATTTTCATATCCATATCCCATTATTCTTTTCCCATCCTCGAAGACCATATATTGAAATTTAGACTCGATCAAGCAAGTCGCTTGTCGATTGAGTTTACGCTAGTCTCGCTACTAAAATAGCAAGAAAGGGGAATGAGGAAGTGGAAAAGGCATCCACGCATGGTATTCACAAGAAAACGCAAGTGCGATGCCTGTGAACTCGTGATCAATCTCAACTACATCTCTTCCAGTGACGTAAAATCAGCTCCCTAAAGCCACAGTCGCCGGTCACGGATCCGTTCAGGGAGAGGGAGAGGTACCTGAATAGTTCAGAAATGAAATAATTAATTAGCTCCCGGACGACACTATCGGATGTTGCTTGTGGATGGATCAAGCATCGGTCTACCAGATCGGAACCAAGAACACAGTAATTCGGGTACGCCAGTTTTGGCGCGGTGGGATGGTTCTATACATACAATCGTACCGCCGCCCATTTCGATTCATTTTTCCCCCCGCTTGATCGTGGTCACAGTCTGGAGTAAGTAAGTAACTGAATGGGGGTCATCGTGCTTCACACGAGGATCAATTACAACAGTTAAGCAAATTTCGACGCGAATAAAAGGGAACCTCACCTTTCTATCATGGATACCAATATGGACACTAACATGGACACTAATAACATGGACACTAACATGGATATGGAGCCCGCAGCGCAGGATACTTCCTTCGAGGAAACCATGGAGGCCCTGGATGCAATGCAGTTGGCGGAGCCGGAACCAACGACCAACATGCCCATGGAAGGAGTCCACTATCCACTTCCATGGGCACCACCAGGAGAAGCCCTCGACAAGATCAACGAACTTTTCCAGAACCAGATTAACGGCGCGATTCTTGTCTCCATTGACATCGTCAGCATGGTCCACGGCAAACACGGTGATGAAGTCGAGCTCGTGACCATCACAGCACTCGATACTAGCATGCTCGGCCAAGCGGACTCGCCCCCCATCGATGAGGTCTGGACTGATATCGCAATCGACGTGCACAACCATGAACGGGGGTTGGTCTTCCATTCTGATGGCCATTTCAGAAGGACTGGCGACCGTAGGTGGGGAGGGAGACATGATCAGTTGCTCGCGGCGCTTGAGGGAAGCTATAAGGAGGGCCGAAAAATCGTTCTCGTTGGTTCGGATGTTGTTGCCAGATGCTTCTTGCCGGGAATCAGATCGGATATGTTTTCATGTTATCAAGATGTTCTTACGAAGCTGTTCTGGATATCGGACTGTGTTTTGGAGCTCAGCCATCCCCCCAAATATATTGGCAACTTTGGTCAGAAAGAAGTCGAAGAATCTTCCTTGTTGCTTCGTTTAGCAGGCAAAGCGCTCTGTAACGAAAGATTCGAGGAAGTGGAAAACGAGTTTGTCGATACGTTCACTAGTCGAATCATCGCTCAGAGAAAACCTGAAATATTGGATCTCGCGCTTGCTCTACGTCTGGGCACCGAAGGAGAGTGGGAGATCATGCTGGATCTTGAATCTCTCGAGGTAGATGTGGATATGCAAGAAGTCGATGCGGACGTGGATCAAATGGATGAGGATCATGAAAAGCAGGATGTCTCTGGTGCTGACTGCGTCGGAGCAAGTTGTGCGATGGAGTCTCTCGTAACCTCTTTCGACGATTGGATGCTGGCCCCTCAAATGTAAGGGTGATACAATGAGTATATAGTCAAAGGTCCGGGGCACACGAGACTCGGTGGGCGATGGTGATAGTCGAAACTGGCATGGTGCAGGGTTGGAAAGTTCTGAACGAGAAACGCCTCGGTTTGCCTTCGATGCTGTAGGGTAATTTTGGAACTGATAGCTGTCCATCGCACATGGATATATGCATGTAATTGCTATACCTAGATGTCGAATTAGCAAATTAGACTTGATGATCTATACTCTACCCGCCCAAGATTTAGTGTCTGTAAGTGTGTTGCGCCGACTTGACATTCAACTGTCATACGTGACCATTGGATATCGCAAGCTTCCTGTGTTCTAGAAATTGAGCTTTGTGATTTCGCAAATATAAACGAACGGCATCAGCCCCCATGGCTGGCTTGAAAGGACTGTAGGGCCGAGAGCGCTTTGTCTGTTCCCCACGCTTTCTATTCTCCCAACCTCTCACAACCCTCCCCCAAGCACCAAATCCTCGGAACCCATCTAATCCGCGCCATAACCACGCCCTGCGAAGATCGACAGCTAAAACGAGAGTGACAGCCAGCATTTTGACAACCGCGCCGTTGACAAAGTCTCAGCGTCATCACTCCCACATCCCGCATTTGCAGCCGTCTGATTGGTTCTCATCTCTCGGACACGCATTCGCTTAATTTTCTCATCTCTCGGACACGCATTCGCTTAATTTTCTCTACGGCCGTACCCATTCGAGTAAGCCTAACTTAACAACAATCCTTTCTCTCCCATTCCCAAAAGCGTAAACGAGAAGTTACGGCCGTTATGGGGAAAGCCACGTTTGGAGCACGTTCAATCGCTCGTTCCGAATAGAGGCTTAGCTTCAATCTGTTTGCGGAACGAGACGTTTATCGGACGAAATTTATACCGCTTCTCACGCGTTATCTGCGTAGGAATGCGAGGCACAGGCAAGCGGCTGGATGCACCTCATCTTGGTATTCTTGTCACTTTACGTGGTTCTTTATGGAGGGTTTGTATATAATGATCAGGATGGAATTTCATTATTATGGAAATCATCATCTTCAGCGTCTGTTAAAAAGCCCTTCAAAGATATTTGCTTGACAATAGTGGAACAACTACATATTTGCTCTCCCTTTTCTGCACCCACCATCAAATCTCCACAATGGCTCATGACAACTGCACATCTATTACTCCCGCCTGCCCTGTTGAATATACCATCTATGGGTACACTCCATCTCTCGGCTTCAACGCCTTCTTCCTCTCCTACTTCCTGCTCTTCTCCCTCATCCATCTCGCGCTCCTCGTCCGCTACAAAACCTATTTCTACAGCCTTGCCATCACCATCGGCTGCCTGGGCGAAGTAACCGGCTACATAGGGCGGGTCCTCATGAACCACAACCCCTGGTCCACCATCGGTTTCGAGATCCAGATATCCTGCCTGATCTTCTCGCCCTCGTTTATCGTTGCGGGCGTGTACATAACCCTACAGCGCATGGTGCAGACATTCGGTACGGAAAAATCGCGGATCCCGGTGCGATGGTATACGGGGATGTTTATTACTTTCGATTTCGTCTCGCTGTTGTTGCAGGCGATAGGCGGTGGGATTGCGGCCAGTGCGGGTGATAATGAAGGGTTGAGAGATAAGGGGACGGATCTTATGATTGCGGGTATTGTGTGGCAGGTTGCAACGCTCATTTTCTTTGCGGCGTTGGTGATTGATTATTTCGTGCGGACGAGAAGCTCGTGGGAGGCGGTACCGGCAGATGCAAAGGCAGTGGCGGCAAGGAGACCGTTCACATTGTTCTGTTTGGGTGTCACAGTGGCCTTCGTGACGATTTTTGGGAGGTGTCTCTACAGAATTGCGGAGATGGTGGGAGGTTGGGCAAACCCCATTATGCGTGACGAGGCGGGGTTCGTGGTAATGGAAGGATTGTAAGTTCTAATCTCCCTCCAAGGTCCGCTGTTGATAGCTAACTTGCTGTAGTATGATTGTTATTGCGGTCCTTTGTCTCACAGTGTTCCATCCAGGCTACTGCTTCCCTCAAATAACCGAAAAATCAAGAGCTATCGAGGTCGGCGTAGAAGAAGTTCAGGGGGGAATGAAAAAGGAGGTATCCGGGTCTGAATCTGTTTAATTTTCTCAATCGTGGTTGTGGTCGGCGCCGGTCTTAGAACTCATTTTTGAACAAATATGCATATCTTGCGTGGAGTTGGAATTTAGAAAATAGACACAGTTTTTGGAACATAGCCTGAAATCTCAATACAAGCAACTCTCCTGCTAACTTCCCTTGTCCAATACTAATAGTCATAAACGGATGCCTTTCCAGTTTAGGATATATAACGGTCCAGAGTACAACGCTTCAACTAGCCAGCCGTGCGAAGTAGTGATAACACTGTCGTTGAATGCCGTGTAACCGTCCTGGCCAAATGACCTGGTATCGTAGAAAACATCCCCAAGTAATTTCCAACGCCCCGTATGAATGAATTGAAAGCCCCATTACAACAATACCAGTTCTACCCTTCAACCGGCCGAAAGTCTAGGTAGATATCCTTCCTTGCTTTACTGATCCAGCTATCCTCAAGAAGAGGAGTACCGCCGTAATGCCACGTCCTATGGCATTTTAAAATCAACGAAGGCGATCTTGGTTCAGGCGTATGGTCTTCGTTGTCGGTCGACTCGGTGTCTGATGAGAGATTATCCAGAGGTTCAAAATGACCATCCATCATAAACCAATGGTTTCGCTTTGAACACCACTTTTGAATGATATCCCACAGCATTCCCATTCTAATACCATCTTCGCAGTTGATGACACATTTCTGGCGCCAAATTCCAGTGCGTTGCGCAACCACTTGAATAATCTCAAATCGAGTGCAGGCAGGTTGAAAGACGAGCATTCGACGCCAGCTGGCATCAGCTCTATTAAACACATCGGGGCATTGCGTCCAGGGAAGTTTTTTCAGACTGCTTGCATCGGACAGCGTTAATTCGGGCGGTAGTTGATAGAAGAGACTAAATTGTCTCTCGAGAAGCTCCGGCCACGATATGGACTCGACCTTGGGGTCCGATCGAAATCCTAGAGCCCGCTGAAGTGTGGGTGAAGACAGCGCTGCGTTCCAGGCCTTGCACACACGTGTGATGTTCAATAGAAGACATGATTGAGGAAGGTACGATAGAATGTGGTCGAGAAGCTCTGGAGTACGCAGGACTTGCGACTGTGCTTGGTGAGTGTCAGACATCTTAACTTGATCCAAACTCCGTATCTCCTTCTTGAATCGACCTTTATCAGCTGAATGATAAGGTATTCAGGACAGTTTGGCGTTTAGTACCCGTTCTTGTTGCGAATAGTCTGGTATAGGGGTGCGCATTCCATTAGTGCTTACCCCGCACCCACCCCCGCCTCATATTGTACCGTTAAGGGCTAGTGTCAGCTCACTGTAACGCTGATGTGGTCCAATCATAATCTTCCATTTGGCTCTACCTGATGGAATTGCACCTCGGAAACACACAGGGCAACAATTATTTGTTTGCACGGCTTCTTTCCTTGTTTTTCGCCGACTTGGCCTTCTCCTTGTCTATGAAATCTTTCATGATATCATACAAGGCATCGTTTCTTCTTGCAATGAGTAGAACGTCGTCAGTCGTTATGGTTGTCCGTCCAGCATGTCGTGCGAAGCTCTCAAGATCCATCGTGACATTTTCTGTTATAGTCAGAGAGAAATCCTCTGCGAGTGTTCTTGGCTTTGAACATACCGATCTGGGCCCACACCATTTCCGTCAAGGCGCCTATGAATTGATTCGTAGCATTTGCGTTGAGGCGAATTGACTCTTCATCTACGATCTTTCCGATCGAAAACCATAGAGCTGCCTTGAGGCCCTGTCATTGAGGGATTGTCGTCAGAATAGTGCCAGATTAGGGAGCTACAACTTACTTCTTGGAGAGCCTCATCCATCTCTTGAGGCATTGTGAAAAGTAGCGGATTCAGTGATCGAGATTGCTGTTGCTGGGTTGAGGAGTCTGTTGATATTGCGAAATAGCAATTCGATAGATCTGCTAGACGCGTCGATAGAAAGGAAACCGCGTTTGCCGAGCTGGAACCGACACGCGAAGTCGGAAGCTAAAATTGTAAGTTCCGTGTTTTCCAGATAAGGTGAAATAAAAAGTTCGGGCAGTTTTCCTTCCTGTCGGCCACGTACTGAAATCGCTCAAAATCGACGTCGGTCAATTGAGAGTACTATAATTCGTCCAGAGCTATCTCCGTACCAGGTCTACCTTCACACTTCCTACGATTACCTTCCAAGTCAAAACGAAGCGGTCTTCCTATTCGAACGAGTCTCTACAACTCCCACCGATACATAGCATTCTCACGATACCCATCAAGTTCAACGTCTCCTTTCTAAAATTCCAAGGTCAGCCCTGGTCCTTAAACCGCAGACATGGCCGACTTCATAATCAACATGGTGTCCGCCGGCGCCCACAATCTCTACCGAAATGCCACACACATGTTCGACGGGATGGACCTCCGAAATTGGATTCGAATCGTGGCAGTTGTTGGAGCATATCTGCTTGTCCGTCCTTATTTTGTCAACCTCGGAATCAAAATGCAGAAGGAGGCACATGAAAAGGCAATGAACGAACACAAAGCGAAGAAGGAGAAGGAAGCAGTCCTGAGTCCGAATGCCCTGCGTGGGAATGTCAAGATTCCCGAGGATACCGATACCGAGGAGGAGAAATCTACGGCTGCGGATGCGAACTGGGGCAAGAAGGCACGAAAGCGACAAAGGCAGATGGTCCGAAAGATCCTGGAACAAGACGAGAAGAAAAGAAGGGAGCAACAGGAGGACGACGAGGACAAGGATATCCAGGAATTTTTGGTGGATTAGGGAGCTCACGCCTGTATAAATGTCCAGCATTTTACTGCATATTAGGAATCATATCTTGCTCTTACTGAGGCTATACTTTGCCGACTTATTGTCTGTTTTATTTCTGATCCATGCAAACAATGTCAGCGCAGGGCTAGAGGTTTAATACTTGTATAATGTACACAATGGCCGTGTTTGCGACTTAACAAAGAAACAGGCCACACATAGGGAAAACACCAAGGAATATCCGACGGGATGCAGCTACTTTGATGGAATTCTAGCTGGGATCTGCGGCAACTCCCTCGTGGAGACATGTGAACAAATTTGGGACTCTTGTTACTGGACAAAGCTCTGAACTGGGTAGTGAGAAAAGGTTGCTCTATGGCCTCGCCTGCAATGCCGAATCTTCGGACTGTCCTACAGTTTACGCCTCATAAAAGCCTTAGACCCACCGCTCTTCCATGGAACCATTCCACGATGTTCTTATACACTTTAAGCTGCCACTTTTATGCATACGTAGGATCATGTTGCAGAGAAGACTGTTTTCGATGAGTGGTCAAGTGAGGGGTCTGAGAGGAGATTTTTTTCGCTGCATGGAAAAGGTCTGAGTGTTTCAGAAGGATTCAGATCTAGTCATCTTTTCGTAATTTGTTTGTTCCGAAGTTGCTGTATCCATACGATTTCTTGCTCACTAAAATCTGTCAAGCTCTCAGCTAGAAACCTAAACACCAAACTATTAGGCATACGAATAAACTAGCGGGGATAGCTACGCAGAAAGATGGTGATGATGTGAATGACGAGAAGCTTCGAAATCTATCCTATCAAATATACATTACTTTTGCTTCTTCCTTCTAGACTTCGCATGGCAACGTTCTTTACTGGAAATTTTCTTTTCGAGGCCCACTAATATTACAACTTTTGCAGCAGCCGGAATAGCATGGAGAGACAGTCGAGGCGTCAAGAAAGAGATGTCATTGATTTATTGACAAATGGGTTCTTTAGAACTGGTCGGGCCAGGAGCCCATCACCGTATGCCATCACGATAGCGTCTTCCCGGGTGTTCTCAATATGCTAACAAGTTGTTGTCCAGAGAGCCAACCCCGCTCGAGCACGATGCACACGCCTTTTTAAGAACAACAAATCGAGACGTTGGACAGCAAAGGAGCAGAAGCCGAGTATCTCGAAGGGGCCCACCTCCACCGCGACCTATTGTCGAAGACGAAGCCAGTTCTTTGGCAAGAGAATATTCACCCTCACCATCGTCCGTTTCCTCGTACGATCCTCCTTCCCGAGGCACCATCGACCAATATCCTATAATTCTTGAGTCTGATGTAAGCGAGGCTGAAGCAGAAAGACTGCATGCTGAACCACGGCCAAAAGAGGCACACGACATCGATGATAACGATAATCCTGAGCGTCGTTTCGTCCTTGTTCCTGGTTCTGAACCAGACACAGCATACGAGGCTTCTACAGACCGATCAAATGACCGATCCGAACATGGCAAGCGTAGGGAAAAGAGGCCGGAGGTACCAAGAAATCACAGGCATGGCGATGCTGAGGGCTCCAGTGCAGATAGTCATTCAAAAGCCAAGTCAGAGCGGGAACAAGACAAACATGGTTCAACTAGGCCCGAAACTACGAGGAAGCCGAGTAATGACGGGCCTGCATTGAAGCCGCCGCCACTGGAGAGGAAACGGAGTAGACAGGATCTCCCAAATTTGCAGACGAAGGTTCCTCGGGAGATTCCACCACAATTCCGCAGGAGTGCGTCTTCATTTGCGCTGGGAGATCGTGATGAAACACCCAAAGCTGCACCACAAACTTCCACCAGCGAATACTTTCTCTCGCCGGATACAGTTCATGCTCCGCGTCCGCCGTCGAGAGACTCTACGGCGTCGATGCCCCAATCAAACTCCCGGCAATATGCTTCACAGGAAAGCAGGCGTGGTAGGCCAGCACCAGAAAAGAGAAACAGCGGCAGCAGTCTTCACAACATATCCCGTCCAGCAACGCCAGTGTCTGGAAAGAGGGAAAACGGGACTCCCGACACGCCAAGCAGATCGCGGCGTAATACGAATGATAAGATGGCACGCCCTCAACAGCTTGCGTCTGAAGATGTGAGACGAACAGACAGACATCGTTCAAATCAGGCCGAACGTGCAAGGTCGCCTAGACGCTCGGCTACCTCCAACCTGCAATATTATAGTAGTAGTGAGGATGATCTAGCGGATAGTGGATCTGAGAGAGGTCCTGGGCGCGTACGGCATCGCCATCATCGAACAAAGGACCTTCGAGCAGAGGATGACTATGAGCGTCAAGTAGATTCACCGAGATCAAACAAATCTGCACTACAATCAAGATTCTCGTCTCCCCTTCCTTCCCCGAAGCTCTCGCCCAGCCAAATACCCCGAGCAGAGCCACTCGATCGAAGCGAAACGTTCCCTCAAGGACGGAGACCGATGTCGATTTCCCGACCGCCTTCTCCCATGAGTGCGTCCCAGGAAATACCCCGAGCTGACAGGTTAAATCCCTTGAGTCCTGGTATTCCCCCACGTCCGTCATCTAGACAGTCAAATGCAAACGCGCCGGTCACTTTGGCTCCAATAATCGCCCCTGTACCTCACAGTGCACCGCCTACAAGGGTTGACTTTTACTTACCTGGTGACCCTCGGCACTCACCTGCATTGCCTCAGTTTAATGACGACAGAACCTTGGACTTGCGAGCTCCTCCGAACGATAACTCGTATTGGCAACCTCCTGCTTTCCAGCCTCCAAATACCGAGATGCCAGTAGGTACCTACCGCCGCTTCTCTGAGGATGTGGATAGGGGTAGTGTTCCAGCTCTCCCGTCATGCCCTCGAATGAACCCTACTGCTGGCCGAAACGACTGGCTCACATTGCCCGGTTGTCCTAATTTCGACATCTGCCCCAGCTGCTTCCATTCTATCATAGCGCCTACAGCTTTCCGCGATCATTTCCAGCCAGCCATTCGGAGATTAGATATTCCCATCATCTGCGACTTCGGCAGCTCCCCATGGTATCGTATCGCCTGGCTCCTAACCCTCAAAGAAAAGCGAAAAGACCTCAACCTCTTCTACGGCCTAGCAACCGTAGCCCAGCACGAAAAGCCCTGCTACCGCCAACGCGAATCCATCCGATCCTGGCACTCCATCATCGACCCCAAAACCGGCACCCTAGTCAAAAACTTCGACGTCTGCTCCAGCTGCGTCAAATCCATCGAGATCCTCCTCCCCGCCATCCGCGGCGTCTTCATCCGTTCCGACCCAGGCTACTCCTCCGCCGGCCCCCGCATCTGCGATCTCCGCTTCGACAGCAAGCGCTTCGTGCAATACTTCGACGCGCTGGAAACCACCGCCGACGACGCCGCTTTCCATGATGCAGCACCCGATACTCGCACGCTCGCTAAACTCGCGCGCAAGTTCTCCTTGCTCGAAGAATGTCAGCAGTCGACGGATCTCCCTGACAGGCGCTGGTACATCATTACGCAACTTCCTGATTTCACCGTGTGTGAAGAATGCTTTGATGACGTCGTGTACCCCGAACTCGAAGACCGGAAAGCGATCCCGCTGATGTTTAATAAAACCCCGCAGCGGATATCGAAAGCGAGCTGTCAGCTGTATTCAGAAAGGATGCGGGCGATTTTCCAGAAAGCGGTTAATACGGATGATTATAAGTTGTTGGCGGTCAAGGCGAGGGAGAGGAAGGCCAAGGAGAGGGAGTGGAAGGTGCATGTGGCGGCGACGAGGAGACAGAGTAGGGAGAGTATGGTGCCGAATCCGGGGTTGGGGAGGGAGATTCAGAGGTTGGATGAGGAGTGGAGGAGGTGGGAGTAGGGGAGAGAAAGGGGGGGATCGATATTGAGTAGTTGGATTTGATGAGTGTTGGGTAGAAAGATAGAAGGGAAAATTGGTTATGAATGGGCGGGGAGGATACGATTAGATGGAATGATGGATGATATGAAAAATATTCAAAGCGAGGAGCGAATCTATAGATGCTAAATGATACCATGATTTACTTTCTCTTGGAGCGGCGATGGAAATATGTGTGCAAGAACATGGGAATTGGATGGTGGATAATTGTCATTGGGAGGACAGGAAGTATGGACAGGAAGTATGTATAGGAAGTATGGACAGGAAAGTATGGACAGGAAGTATGGACAGGAAGTATGGACAGATATTATGGACAGGAAGCATGTCAGAAGTACTATCAAGGTCTTGGATAGCTAAGCAGTAGGCTCAACACAGCGCATCAAAATCAGCCTCAAGTGGGTGATACAAAATCTGTTTGTGGTATTTTCTATGGGAATACAATTGGATATGAAGTATCTCGCCCACTCCAATTCCCTTCCTAACTATAGCTCAAACTCCTAGAACTTGGATATCGATACAGTGACAGACAGAGACGATAAGTGAAAACAAAAATAAGAACGACCATGGTAATACAATACGCCATCGTTCAGCATGTGGGTCCGCCCTGGTTGAGTGGAACAACATCATGGAGGTCATCAAGAGCATCGGTATCTAGCTCAATGTCCTTGAAGCGGCACACTACCTCATTATCAGCAAGGCAATAAGCAAAATCCACAGATGGGAAACACTTACAGTAGCTATCAATACTCTCCGAGCTGGAGCTCGCCTCCGAGCTAAGTTCGCTAACCTGGATCTGAATTGCCTTATTCTTCTTCATCGGACTAACCGAGCGCTCTGCAGTACCCGAAACGACTCTTTTCTTTCCCCTTGGTGTTGCGGGTGCCTTGCCTTCCAAGACCAATATTTCCTGACATGCACCATCTTCCTGCATCTTGAGCTGAACAGTCTTTGGTGCTTCTTTTCGACCTCGCCCTTCCTCGACAGCTCCCTTGACTTTGTATCGATCAGCCTGCTGCTTCTCACGCTCGGTGTCCTCCTCCAGGCGCTTCATCGACTGGTAAGCGATGTGCTCGGGATCGTTGAGGTCGAACATGCGTTTGAGCTTGTCCCAGCTAAAACAGAACTCATCGGTCATGATGTCGTCGCCGCGAGCGAGACAGCGCTCGTATTCGCGGAAGAAGACGGTGACGGTCTCCTTCTCTTCATCGAGGAGGAGTGCGGATTCTGCCATGGTGGAAAGCACGGATTCGAGCTTCCAGGCTCCAACACCGCTGGGAATCCATGGGATTTTGCCGGCCAGTTGCCCGTCCTTGAAGTTACGCTTGTGGATGGCGTTGAGGATGAACCAGCGGTAGAATGGCGTGGTGGTGAGTTCTTGTTGGGTGGTGGGCATGCGGAAGACGGCGTCCTGAGAGGTTGTTAGTATATTCTGAGGCGGAGTGAGTGAGAGTCCTTACCAAGCCGACTTCATGTTTAGAAGTGTCTGTAATCATGCTGGCCGTCTTTCTTGCGAACTTGGGATCTGGTGCTGAATGGGTCAGCTGTTGTGATGGTGAAATTGTTGCTGATCCAGGTCTCGCTGATCAGTCGTGATGGGTTATGGAGAACTTACGGCACATTTGAATTGGTAATTGGGTGTGTATGAAGTTGCTGGAACAAACACGATACAAGAAGTAACACTCTTTGAATGAAGATCTCCAAAAGAAGCTGGGATAAGTACCAGGAAAGCAAGTGCTAAGAATTTCTTAGTGATGGTCTCTTCTCATCGGGTGCAGTGAAGTTCGTTGTTCTTAACAGAAGGACTTTGTAAGTGGTGAGTCGATTTCAGAAAAATGTTTTGAAGGAATAGCTCCTGCTTGAATTTGTTCTTGCCCTAACACTAAAGGCAGGAACCAGTTGTGCAATTGTACGATACTCGAGGGTATCTGGCGAAGGAGCGATGACATTAGTTTGTCGTGAGAACGCCACTAAACTTCTTCGAAAGGTCACACACCTTTAACATTTTCCCTATGTAAATAAATGTGGGAGAACATTAGTTAGTCGATGATAATCCATCAACGCAGGTTTTGGGGATATATCGTAAAAGGTGAATGAGTTTCGAAGTCTTGAACCTTGATATGTGATCATTAACTGTGCCCCCGTGTGTAGTGAGGTTGTGGATGTTTCCCATTGTATATTTGCAAATGGTCATGTATATGAGAATGATTCCTCCGTAACTTAATGAGGAACGAAAAACATCGCATAATGCTCGACGGTTTTAGACAGTGCCTTTCTTAGTTTCCAACTAGCAATTTAGGCTTCGCTGCTCACTTCTAAAGATGAAGCGCCGGATACTTCCTGGTTATATTCAACTCTTCTTCAAAGGCACTCCATGAACTGCAATCCGGCAGTTCTCGGTATTCTATCGATTACCAGAGGGGACCACGAAGAGCGAAGCCCATATCATTGGGGAGAGCGCTCATACAAGGTAATGAAAAGTGACGGGCAACATATCAGCATCATTGGTGTAAGTCTTAGAGATCCGGCGCCTTGGACAGGGCTCAGAACAGAAAGGAGACTCAAGGGGACTAACAATATAGGAAGAGGTCCCGTCTCTCGAGGAAGGAGTATGAATGTTGCAATATCTGCGAAACTTACGTCTGATCGTATCGGGATAAGACTTTTGCCATGGCGGGCTCATCACATAAAGGCGTCCTGGATCAGAAGTGAAGGGTCATCATATCACTAGCACACATCTGTTGCCACATCTGTAGAATGTTCGGGATCAAAGTACTGGTTAGATGCTGCTGGTTGCAGACGATTGATCCTTCAGCCACGTATGATGAAAACAACTTGAGACAGTAACTATCTCCGGTTGTATCTTGCATCCCTCACGCCGTCCTTTGGCAAGGACTGCAGGAACGGTTCTACGCGCAGCAGATGTTACACGACCTGAACGTCTTCCGTCTGCCACCATGGGTGATGTTTGTTGTCTATCTATCTCGCAGGACACCCCGCGACACCCCGCAGTCGCATCCGAAGGATTCCCACCTACTCAAGCGAGCGCAGGATGGGGATCCCTTCTACAGTCCCAGGGATGACCCAGCGTAGCACCCTGAATCGTTCTACAAATCCTACAACTCGAAGCGAGAATCTTTAATGTGTTCCAAGCTGGCGGTACGTTAGTGAGTGCGTAATCATGCTCCGAGGGGTAAATTCCTTCGTTTCGCACGGTTAAGCAAAGGTTTCATTCAACGCAACAGTAGATAGCACGATATGATAAATACCTGACCACAGATAGATCTCGTTCCTTCTGATAGCCATATCGCGAATTCTAGAAAGGACTTTTAGGTTCTCCAACTCACTGAATCTGAGCTTCCTTATCCGTGATCACAGCAGAGGCAGGGAATGACATGTACCGAGACACAGCATAGCCGGTATGGCGTGGCTGAAATGTATTCGATGGCCCGGGGAAACAAACATGCAATATGATTTACATGAAAGTATGATGCCTTAACTACAATCACATACACAAGCTTTGGCATCAGCGGCCGTTGCAATCTTCTGGAGTGCACTATGAGCGACTTTTGTTACTGATTGACTTTGACTGACATGGAGAAAGCTAGCATTCATCCGCATAGCACTGTAACACAGATAAGTATCTGTACCACTTCCTGCAGACGTACCCACTGTACACAGCCCGACCATGCATTGATTCGAGCGCTTTTCGTTCACGTCGCCTAGCAGTGGCAATTCTCATGATATGAAGACGAGAGAAATGTCCATCCAGGACACAATCGGTAGGTGACGTGTATTAGGCAAGACTCCATTATTTTGCTGGTCAAAGCATTTTCAATACTCCGAGTAGCGCGTAGAGCCCAAAATTCGCCTGAATCAGATTCGACCAATGAATTGCGCCATCAGCCCATCCGTCCAGGATGCCGATGATTTACGCGCCCACCCGCTTAGGATCCCCCGCACGAGACACCAAAAAGAGGCAAGTGAAACGAAACCTCTGGCTTTCGTTGCGGCGTGGACGTCTGGAGTTCTCTTTGCATTATGGGATAGCGCCTACATAGCCATGCCCAAGCACTAAATGCAGGTACAACCGCGACTCGACAACCAATACGACTGCGTCTAGGGCTCTTGTACCAGGAATGTACCACACCTAGTAATATTAGAGCGGGTTATGTTGGAGGCTCTATCCTCCATCTGGTAGTCTGGACAGAGGCCGCATATTGGCCGTTGGTGACTGGCAACTGGGGACCGCACTGGTGGTAGTACTGGCCCACAACGCCTTCTCTGAGTGTTTGACATTTATACTGAGTTGTCGTCCTCGTACTAATTGTTACCGTGACCTATACTTTTGTCCTTTTAAATAATTTTCGACATTCAATAATACAGACGCAGTGCAGGTCGCTGTTAGGTTTAATCGGGGTTTCCTCTCAGTCTCTTGTTTTTGCTCACTCGCTTTTTCCTCTGTCCTCCGACTCTCTAATTTTATATCCTCGTTAAACAAATCTCTGCAGCTTCGGAAACTGTTCATACACACCGTCGCTCAATCAACTGTTCAATTTTATCGAAAAATTTAAAGGTCCTACAAAAAATCTATCGCTCTTTTGCCACCTTCAAATTTACAAATCATGGCGGAACAACGACTGGGACGCTCGAACTTCCATCGTAGGAAGCCAGAAGATATTTGTGTCAAAGCTTCAGAGAGACAAAAGCCTCACGTGGCAGACGCAACGCCAAACGAACTCCTTTTCACACCAGATACACTCATAGATGATGGACCCGGTAGCGTCACATTTTCAGTGAGATGCTCTCCCGTTCCCTTTGGACGATCTCCTAGCATTCAATCTGCCATATCTTCACCCAGAAACTTCTTCCTCGAGAAGCCTCCTGCAGGCTATTACAGGACTGAAGAATCACCTATATCTCCAGGAGTGACTGTTCTCCTAAGTCCAACGTCATACGACGAAGATGGCTCGGATGCCGACGCTATGGACTTCTTTCGAGCGTACGTGAACTACCTACTCCCTCTTAGAACTGATACTAAATCTTTATGAGTAGTGCCACATATCAAGGCCCTCAGACGCTTCAAATCATTGCGGAAAAGACTCGCGCTCCACCTCAGCCAGTCAATGTTAAGAAAAGAACTGCAAAGGCTACCTTGCCGTCACCAATCACTCCAAAAGCTTGGCCAAGTATGGAAGAACCAGATATTAGCACCCTTCCTTCTTTGGAAGATCGTCGTAACGCTCTTCATGCTATCAATAGACGTGCTGGAGAATCTAGCAAATCGAAGAAAGCACCAGAGCCTGCACTTAAACATAGCCCACCGACATATGACAATCTTCCTACCAAAATAGAAGTCTCGAAACCCTTGCCGACGATACCAGTCGCGAGATTGCGACCTTCGGACTCTAAGCATGCTAAGAGGTCTTTGGATGCTGGAAAACGGCGAAGTCGGTCATTCAGTGCTCAGAAAAATGATCTCCTTGCGCCGCCTCAAAGTTCGTCAGTATCTCCTGACATCCAACGTCGTGGAAGTCCATCAGAATCGTGGAAACGTCGCAGTCTATCCTTCGACTCTCAACAACAATTGCAGCTATTTTTGATGCGACAAAATTCAAGGTCACCATCAAACGAGAGCGATGATAGTACAGGCAGCGGATTAAGACCGAACCGCAAATGGGCGCACCCACCATCGGACTATAGTAGCGGTGTTTCCCGGACACCAAGTCCAGTCTTCGATGTCGAGGACGATGTTACAGACTTTGAGAGTGTTACGGATGTTGATGCAGATGACAACGATCACGAATTCTATGGGCGCGATAAGTCGATAGAAGTCCTTGCAGCACAGAGCCACGGAGCCAAACAGCAACCAACATTCCATTGCCAACAGGGGAGTGAAGCTCAGCTACGGGTAAGTTACAACTACAATCTACCAAATCATACGATGAGTTTACGAAAATTGCTGACTGTATTGTTGTAGTCAAAGTCTTCCCTTCCTAGCCAGCCCACGAGGAACTATACTGCGCCTTTGTGCTCTCCCGCCGGTGGTCCTCTCACTCTCAAGGATACTCTTCCCCGTGCACACCCTGCCCATAATATGAGTTCAGAGAGTATAGAACGTACACCAATTGTCCCACCTCCTCGAAGACGAAGCCCTCCCGCAATTCCGATTCATAGAGACGAGGTCAAGGTCACCGGTGCATCATTTGCACCATCTGAGTCTCGCACACCAAGAACACTGGTAGCGAACTGGCTTGCGGGTATTTCACACAGCGCTGGACGCAATGAAATATCTCGAGAGAATGAGGTGAAGAAATCTCGAAAATGGGGACGGAAGCCTCGGCATCAGCCTGAGAATTGGATTTAGAAATATAACTTTAATATGAGAAACGTGAATACCATGATGAATGGGTGTAGTAGGTGCTGGGTGGTTTTACGTGATGATTATGATTGATGATATTGATGATGTTGGCCAGGAGATGTCTAGGATGATGGATAGGTGCAACAGTTGCGGGAACATGTCAATTAGAAAACAAGATAAAAAATATAGGGGACGGGGAATGGAGAGAGCATTGGATCGAATTTCTCTCCTTTACGAGTACCGGACAAGCTGGTTTGGTGTAAGCGGACTGACTAGGTCCAGCTTCCGGTCAATGAGATCTTCATTCCCAACAATCTCGCGATGTCTTCGTTGCCTTACAGTGTATGACTGACTAGCAGCAGCACGACCACGTATATGACCTATCCACGCAGAACAGGACAGGACATTACGCGAGAAAGCGCAATCATCCAGAACGTTCCAGGCGAGGCCGTGTGTTGGTGTTTTTATGTCTGGCCTTCGGAGTTGCACCAGTCAGATACCTTCGTAGTCTAAGAATTGACAGCGTAAGTGTCAAACACGATCTCGCGTACCCTTACTGTAATGGCCAGTTAGGCGCCACCAATGGCAGTGGTGGGGACGTTCTGCATGCTACTACTTCGCACGTCGTACTTCCGCAGCTTAACCAGCAAAGCGGTTGCTCGTACGGCGGGAGTAATAGGGCGAGTAGGGTTAGTTACCCCACTCTAAGCTCAACACCATAATAAAGTTATAAATAAGTTTTACTGTAGGCTGAAAACTACTGTATCGCTAGCTAATTTGGGGCTTTTCTTAACAGGAGGACAGGACAAATAATTGTCCGTGAACGCCAACGACGACATCAGTCGGCCATGTTCGCACGACGCGGTACTTATCGATGAGTTGCATGCGAACGTTATACAGCGTTATGTTCGTCCTGCGAAGTTTGCTCTCCAGGACAGCTTCCAGAACCGAGGACCCCAGCAAGCAAGGCTAAGGCTTCTGCAAGCTAGGTCTGACACTGATAACGGACAGGGGACACGACAAGTGCACCGCAAAACAGCTGGGCTGAGCGTCGCAGGGGCCAATGACCTTCATTCTGCACTCGCTATGGGCCCACTAACCAACAACCAAAATGTTGTTGTACGGAGCTGGATGGTGATTTTCCTGCCAAATTTCGTGAAGAAATGAAGAGCAGAGGCTTCCGGGCCCACCTCTCATTCACTCAGGTGAGCAGATAGGTACAGTAGGTTGTCCCGCTTCCCCAAGCAGCGTCGTGGCGCAGACCTATATATTGCTTTCGGGGTTCGCGCATAAAGCTGCCGATGAGATTTCAATCACTTGCTTCCCATGGTGTGCTGCCGATACGCAGTTGCCCATCATTGCTTGTTACACTGGTAACCCAGTTCTGTGCCCACCTGTACTCCTTCAGTAAGGAAAACTGCGTGTGCGGTGCCATTTCATTTCCTTCTGATTGCTCACAATTCACAATATGACGACAGACCCAGTGGACGGGAAAAGGAACTCACTACCAGAAGGAGACGTGAATCTTCCAGACGAGCCGACTCCAATCGCAATATCTCCCTCCAAATCGCTCCTCGCTTCAACACACCAAAGACACGGCTACCGCAGAATGGACTCGCAGGGCTCCTTGCAGCTGCCGCCAGATGTCCAACCATCGCTTTCGGCCTCGCACTCCACGACCCCCTCGATAATGCAGGATGATACTTCTGATACCGCGACTGTAACGCAAGGTCTCGGAATCTCGCGGATGCCGTCCACTCGAGGTCGAAAATCACCCAGTCCCCCGAACCCGGCGAGCGCGCTGCAGAGCCCCACACTTGGATCTCTCGCAACCTCGCCTGCGACGTCCCAGCGCCCTCTATTCTCTCCTGCCTGGACTCAAGATACATATTATGAGGGGTTGGACCAGGGTCATTCGCGCAATGAATCTGTGGAGGAGGCAGATATATCGAGGGGGAAGATTTCGGCTTTTACTGAGAGCTTGGATGCTGCATTTGAGAGTGTAGAGGACTTTACGAAACTGAAAGATTTGAAAGTAGCAGGTGGTCATAATGCAGACGGTATGTTGGAGTATCGCATACAATTGGTTGCTTTTGCTAAACCGCACAGGACACGACCATTCTGGATGCTCTCCTAGCCAGGACATTCATTCGCGAAGCACTAGTTGGCTCTCGGTGTCGATTCTCATACTGTGCATATACTCAACGATATTTTCCGGCATATGGTTTTTCATTGGTGTGATCCGACCACGGTTCGGGATTATTCGCACTGGCGGTTCTCTAAACCCGTCTACTGCCTCGATTATCTTTGCAATCTTGGCTAAAACTATTGAGTTATCATTTGTTACTATCTTCGTTACTTTTCTGGGGCAAGTTTTAAGTCGAAGGTCTCTTGTTAAAACGTCCAGCGGTATTACGGTTGCAGAGTTAACTATGCGAACATGGGTAAGCTTTTCTTGTGTTCAAGCTATCTCCCCCAGAGCAGCATACGCTTGGACTTTGTTCTTCATCTAGAATGTGTCTCTAATCCAGTCGCAATGTCTAGGTCATCCAACCCGGATTCATGATTACAAACCCAAAGGTTCTGCGAACAGCAGGTCTCTCATTTCTCGGTGCAATCACACTCACGGCAGCTGTGGTGGCTATGTTCTATACCACTGCATCAGATGCTTTGGTTAACCCTAGCCTGCAACTTGGACATTGGCATTACAAGAACATGAGCGGCTTTGTGCAATCAAGTTTCGGTAACATCAATTTCGTCATGCAGAGTTGCCAAACACCCATACATGCTAGCGCGGATCCTGAGTATTCGGCTAGTACATGCGTTAGCCTTGATGATGCCGGAGAATGTAAGTCGAATGGATCATTGTTCAATGTACGTCTGTATTTCTAACTTCTACAGCATATCATAATTTCCTTGAATATAGTCGTACCTGGGCCGCTATCAATTCCCCGGGTGGCAAGGGTAAGGGTAATTCCTCCAAACTTGCAGAACGTCCGAATGTAACAGCTATGCTCTATGATAATACCACCGTAACTGGCGCCTGGGTCGACACTGAATACAGCGACATTGCTGCCAACTATCAAAAGTACAATCGTATCATTAACAACGTTACCATGGCGATGCCTCATTCGGGTGTTATTGCTGCGGCAAGCGATCATGTCAACAGCATTCTACAGCCATCAGACCTTGATGGAGTGGGTGAGTACAGAGTTAGAGCTTCTGTCGTTAGCCCGGCCATAAATGTCTTATGTGCGAACATGAATGCCTCTGAGTTGTCGCCACTTATTTATGTTGATTGGCCCAATGCGAAGACAAATAGTTCTGATTTCCCTGGACAAAGAACTGCTTGGAGTGGCTGGGACGACGATGTACAATTGCAGCCTGGGGAGGACTATCTGAACAGTACTGTCGTGGATGAAATCTTTGGATGGGGTACTGTGAAGAACGGCTTGAAAAATCAGCCCCCAGTCTTCCCTATGGTATACCGTTCTCCTCCTCTTTCCACTACAGAAGCTAACTGTTGCAGCTGCCGATTAACTTCAATATAATCTCAAACATCTCAACGCCTGACACTCCTTATTTGTACTCACTGATAAAGTCAAATTCGACAACGGACTATACGCTGTGCCAACTGAGTGAGTCGCTGTCTACACGCTGATTTATACTATTAAATACACAGTGCTAACGACAGATCAGGTAGTTATCTCTGGCCTTATTGCAGCACCTCCTATTCAGCCTCAGGGAAGACAGGCGGTGCCCTTAGGAGTATCTGCAATGATCCGAATGACGAAATGAGCTATTCCAAGTCCGTACCAGATCCTCCTACGAACATTCAAGTGGATTTCAAGGAGGTCATGGTAGACTGGATGTTCGCAATGTCTATGAACACTGGAGTTACGAATAGCAATGCTTCTATCACTCGAATTCTATCCCAGTTCGTAGTTACGACTCCCCAGTTCGATACTCATCTACCAAGCACGGCGGAAGCTCTCGCATCCCTTGTCGGATCAACGCTGCTTACGGCAGCTGAAAGTGCCACTTTTAGACACTACTGGGGATACGCTGGTGGGCCAATCCTCAGTACCGGAGTCTACGAGTACTTCAATGCCACCCTCGCAAGTCAGGAATACCAGTCCGGTCCTCAGCAACCCTGGCAGAAAATGTTCTATCTCGTTCTCCTCCTCGTCTTCCTAACCAACGTCTTCTGTCTTGGTTATTTCATCCGCCAACGCGGTCTAGTCACCGATTTCACAGCAACGCAAAATCTGTTCGCGTTGGCGGTTAATAGTCCGCCTTCGCGTCGTCTAGGCGGAAGTTGTGCTGCGGGTCCAGAGGGTGAGCAGCTAAATGTCGATTTCCATATTCAGTGCGCGGAGGACTCGAGTCATTTCTTTTTGAAGGAAGGGGATGGGGTTTATCAAAATAGTGGATTTGAGTTGCGGAATAGGAAGGGGAAGGGGAAACGGCCATTGACGAGTTTGAAGGAGAGGACGGCTACTACTTATAGTATGCTGAGTAATAAGAGGGCGAGTATTTTGTGAATACTTGCCTGGCTATTTGTTTGTAATATACTTTGGTGGGAAAAGTTGGTGGGAATGAGCATGGGCATACCTGGCCGGCATTTGCGTTGGGGGGTTAGGAGTTAATTGGTCTGGTGTATATACCCTTATGGCTCATGATTTTATGAGGCGATAATAGAAATATTTGAGTTCTTCGCAGTTTCCCTTGGAATTGCTTTGCTGATCATCAAGAGACAAATGAGATTATGAACGCCCATGCATCGCGTTCGGTTGAGGAGACACGTAAGTATCATTATTTCAACCATCGTCAAGCAAGAACCCAACTGCTGACTGGGGATCCAAGCAAATCAGGCGGATTTAGGTATCATGAATCATGCCTAGTCGACGATTCCATACGCCTCAAGTCCATATCCAGCCTAGTACCGGCCAACCCCTTTCCTTACCACGTAACCGGCAACTCAGCAATCCCTATATTCTGCGTCGGTGGCGTATACTTCAACTCCTCCGGCGAGACAGCAACTTTTAGATTCGGTAGTCTCTGATATAACGTCGCTATACCATTCGCATTCTCATTAGCCAAGCTCATTTACCTCTCTTCTTGTTTTTCCCATTCCGATACTCGAAAGAGAGAAAAAAAGAACATACCAAACACAATCTCCAACTCGGCTTTTGACAACCACTCCGCTTGACACCGATGAATGCCCCATCCGAACCCTAATACGTCTTTGAGGTCGTGTCCGCGGTGGATGTCGAATGTTTCCGGATCTGATGAGGATGAGGGTTGAGGGAACTCTTCGTCCCGGTCCGCGGCTTGTACGGCGCAGATTACGCCGCTGCCTTTGGGAATTTTCTGAATTTCGTTAAACAAAGTTTGTTTCGGTCAGATGAGAAGATTGGGAAAAGTAGAAAACGGTACTGGAGAGAATGAGAAAAGAAAAAAAATACTCACCACCCCCCCTACCTCCACATCCCTCCTCGCAACCCGTCTACAATTCAAGGCAGAAGCAGTCTGGTACCGGAATATCTCATCAACGACTTTGGGGGCGAGCGAAGGATCGTTTTTTAATTCCTCGAGTTGGGAGGGGTGTTGATGGAGGGTTAGAACGCCGAGCGCGATGCTGTTGATTACGGCGGCGTTACCGGCGACGAGGGTGAGGTAGGCGAGGTTGGAGATGTCGGGTTTGGTGCCGGTGCCGGAGTGGTACTAGGGGGAGGGGGTTAGTGGAGAGGGGAGGGGGGACTGGGGCTGAGAGAAGTACTTGAGAGATTAGCTCGCTGATTAGATCATTTCCGGGGTTTTGGATTTTCTTTTCCGTCAACTCGGCCATGTACGATTGCAGGTTTCTGGAAAGTTGGGGAAGTTAGCTGCTTGGCCACTACCGCTTCTCGAAAGACGTAGGGACTACTTACGTATTCGCATTCTCAGCCGCGTTTCTACTCGTGCTGTTCCGGACTTCGCTATCGTATGCCAGAGTCTCGATATCTTCCTCTGGGACCCCGAGGATGTGGTACACGGTCTTGGTGGGGATGGGCGCGATGAAGTTGTGGATTAGGTCGATGGGGCCGTTGGCGCAGCCGAGGGAGATTAGGTGGTCGAGGGAGGAGTCGACGATGGATTGGATTAGGGGGCGGAGTTGGGCGATGGCGGAGGGGGTGAATGCTGCTTGGGTGCGGTTTCTGGATGGGTTAGGGTGAGAGGTTCCAGTCGGAAGAAGGTATGGATTTTCAAGTGGAAGGAGCGGGATAGAAGTGGTTTGGTTACGTACCTCTGCGCTTCATGCTCCGGATCGTCGAGATTAACAAACGTAGGTGCGGACGCCAACGCAGCTACTTTACCACCAGCGTGGATCTCTGGATACCCATCTTTTCTACGGTCCTACGACTATCAGAATAGACTCATCTCCATAATAGACAAGAAACTACCTACAGCTGAAAAATCCTGTGACTCGAGCACCTGTCGACAATCTTTATGTTTAGTAACAAGCCACGCTTTACTCCCGTCGAAGAGTTGGACTTGGGATACTGGACACTTTCTGCGTAGTTCTGCGTTCTCAGGGGCTGGATCGACGCCGTGGAGACGGGTGAAGGGGAAGGAGGGATACTCTGCTTTGTGGTGAGGAGATGCGGAATGGGCTGGATGGGGGAGGGATAGGACTTACCAGACATGGGTGGAGGAGTGCAAATATGTGCTAGCTAGTAGTATACTTGATTTTCTACGCAATTTTCTACAAAAAAGAAACAATCCATCTATCTATCTCTCCATCCACAAAGCTATATACCCCTCCATACCCCTCCATATCCAATTCCCGTAGCACAAAGCTACCCCTCACTCCAAAGCAACAATCATACGATTCCCCTATCCTCATCTCCAACCGTCCACTCATTCTCCATCCACATAATCCCCATACTCCAAGCCATACTTTCGTATTTGCGCAAGTCGTCCAATCCTCGTATTCGTAATCTCGTACGAGAAGCTTGGTCAGCATGATGTATGGTTCTCATTGGCTGCGCATCGAATGTTTGACTGGCTTGGTCAGCGATGGTGCAGGTGCATGCAAAGCCTGGGGAATTTTTGGGGAGGTGGAAAGGGATGTTTATAGGGAGGTTCGGGTCGAGATACTGGTTGTGGTTAGATGAAGTTGTGATGTTGTGATGTTGTGGGTTTTGTTTGCATGACCTTGTATTATAGCTGTATGTACGTATGATGGGCGGAGAAAGAATATATGATTGATTGACCTTACCGTGGACTTGTGATGAATACTGCAATGTCAAGCTTTGACCTTTGGATATTGTTCGAATGATACAATTTTCAGAATTCAACATCTTCAATGAAGAGTGCTCACGCTTGAACTCGAGGCATTGTTGAATTTGAGAATACCCAGAACTACCTGACACTTCCAGTTTATCGTTGTCAATCCAATTGAACTCGTCACTCTCTCCAAAATACAAGAAGCTCGTTGGATAGGCCTCTTTGGCAGGTAAACTAGCCTATCTCACGAACTAAATACCGTATTGAATGGAGGCTTTCCATGAAAGACTTCATGACCAGCAATCGCTTCGTCCATTCCTCCTTGGTTGAAGGAGGCCACCACGCAAAGCTGGCATTGACTTTTGAACCATCTCCTTCCATATAGAGAACCGATGCACATGCGGTGTTCGTCACCTACAATGGCCTTGACCATGTCAGCATGCACCTCAAGAGATCTATATCAATTCTATCTCAAATCTGGCGGGTTCTCGCGCTCTTGGACTGAATGATGGAACAAGAACTATTCTTGAAGTTGACTGTTTTCATCAGCAGCAGTCCCGTCGTCAGGTTCACGGGTTCATACCTCGTTTCTCCGCTCTATCACGGTTGGTCCAGTGCTGTATGCGCCATGGCCTAACAGGTTTGGTGAACTTCTCGATTCCGAAATATTTGTGGCAGCTCATGATTTGCGCAATGCTTACCGTGGTAGCTGACTTTGGGTCATCCTGGAGGTTGGTACCCAACCATGGATTTGTAGATGCAGCTCTCTAGATACGCCCAAGAATTCCTGATGTCATGACATCCCTCATTCCTCATGCCGTGCGAGTGATGTATGTTGAGCATATCAACGACATGCACTCTAGTATACAGAATCTTCTTCGTATATGCTCCAGAACCGCCATCGGATGACACCAAGTCTTTTTTCGTGGTTGAGACCTGGCAGACACCAATGTCCTCGGACCCGGATGTCTCTAGTTGAATCACGCTGGCAAAACCACGGTTGCTGGCTTGCTATCTGTGGCAAGGGTTCCAATGCCAAGATATCGACTTTCGGGGCCGCGTGTCGCCAATCTGCGTACGGAGGTAAGATGCAGATTGCTCCCATATACGCAATTAGGGTCCTACCGCTTGCAGTCCTCAATGTTGGGGTGCCTGACATGGTGTGATTCGTATCATCTATGTGCTAATATTCAATGAGGAGCGCGTAGGCGATGAGAGACTTCTTTATTGGTAATGTAGGGGAATAAACTTTCTTCTGGTACGTAGGCAAGCTATCGTCAAGTTAGGAGAGAAAGCCGAAGAGCTGAAGGTAGACTAATTCATGGCTGGACTTCAGAATCTAGAGGTATTATCCAATTCCAGACATCCATGTAAAGCTTATTATGATTGAAACACTCTGGTTTTGGTGAGTACGTTTTTATGATCATAGCAGGATATCTGTTGCTGCCGTTTCTTGTGAGAGAATTGGTGTGCGAACAATCTCCCGTATCGTTTTGGGTCTAGAACACTGAGTTGCTGCTTTGAAATAGTTTAAGCTCTGCACCTTGAGTTTTAGAGTAAGGCACTGGGCCCGGAGGGTAGTTGCGACTACTATTCACGAAGCAGAAGTGAAAAGCTGCAGACAAAACCTATCGTGAAGGCACTACTACAGTGCTACGGAAGCCAAAGCATCTCTACAAAGGTTTTTATGGAGTATTCATAGAAGACAATGAGTAATTCATGGATTCTAGTGTATAAGGGAAGACAAGGAACTCATGACGGGTCAACCCGAAGATTTCCATGAGAGCTATGCTACTTCCTGTAACCTGGCATGCTAATGACGAAATGCTACGTCTAAAAGTCTCACTCCTGTTATCCTATGACAATGACTTTGCTCAACGATATTTGCCCTTCTCGAATGCATTGCCTAATAATCGTTCTCCATCACAAACGCCGCACGATCTATTCCTTCGTGTTGTGTCTGCATACCTCGCAGCTGAGTGCATCGACAGTTAAGTGTCGCTATTTCCATGTTAGCTCACGCCTCTTTCCATTTAACCACCAACCTACCTACTGCATTGTTCTCCGCCTTGGACCGTTGTCTGCCATCTCTCCTTGAACCATATCTCTGATATAAAAGTCTGTTTCATTCCCTAGCCCAGCATACCCGCTTATTTTACAGCCATAAGCAACCCTAGCCTAGGCTGGTTCTGGCTGAGGAACTTTGTTGCCGATTGAAAGCTTTGTGAAGTATGGACGTATCTATGGTTGAAGGTTAGACCGTGAATTTTGGGCTCGCCTATAACTGAAGGGTAGAAACTGAACTCACCGTAGAACAACTCTCGAGTCAACATGAAAGGGGTAGCGAATTCGCCATTAGGCAGGTAGGAGCGCAATCAAAGTAGCAGCAGACCGTTGTAGATTAAGGCTGCGAGACGAGAGGGTCCTCTAATATGAATCTGATACCTTCATAATCATAATGACTTTCTTTCTCCGAGTGTTCGCATTTGTAGTGGACATGTGTGCCTTCATTCTTGTCAAAGAGAGAACTTTTAAGACACCCGATGTTTGAAATCAGATAGGGCCGATACATTCCACAGTGATGGGCAAACTTACTCATAAAGAACAAGTTTGCTATGCCCTACAACCTCGGGATTGGCCCTGGCTGTGGATCTGAACTCTCGAAGAGAAATTCACTCTGCATTTAGACATACTTTGACTGGTTGCTCTCTTCTACGACGGCAGTTCGCGCACATTAGAGAGCACTATCTAGTCTCCCCATCTGCATCTATCGTATGGGCCATGTCATATTGGGGAGCTCATAGGCTGAGCGTGTATACTTCGTGTGATACTTTGACGTCTCCACTCCCGTTGTTCTCGTTTGAGCGACAAGCGATGAAGGGGCGATTGTGGACTATCGTGCTGTCTGGCATCTGCGACTGCGAGAAACTCGAGCTGAAGCAGCTTGTCTTCCGCAGAGTGAAGCGGCATGGAGGTAAGTGTTCGTGGGCCTGGCAAGCTTGTGGTGTTCATTTCAAAAGATATCTAGATGGTGCCAGGGGGCCTCAATAACCTCGCTAGTCCCTTCAGTAGTGTATACCGGACACTAGCTGAACATAACATACGATTCACAAGGAGTCCCTGATAGTGGAGTTGTACCACCGGCACTCCTTACCAAGCCAGGCTCTAGTGTGTTTAGCTATTACTCAACTATTGCGTAACTGCGTCTACCATTTCATTAGCTATCTCTATCACTACTCGACGGATGTAAAACATAGCATTCCGATCTCGATTCAGGTCAAGTCCATATCATCTATTCATTCGAACTCCCTGGCGAGCAATCCCACCTCCCTCTCTTGTCCATGCATCCCTACGAAGTGAATCCTTTCACCACATCGAATCAACCACAACTCACCAGGACGTCCTACCTTGATGCGCCTCACCGTGGCCTGCAACGGGTTTCCAGTGGCTGCGGACGGGAAGCTTAATACCTGTATTGTTATGGTAACATCGTTGAATACGATATCAATGGTATGCTGTACCATGGTCGTCGAAGAGCCTGTCCGACCCGCTGTGCTGCAGTGTATAGATTTTTGTCCGTCTCGATTCATTTCACGAACTACAACCACACAAAACAGGAACATATTCCTTTTGGTTCATGGGTTTGTTGTGATTCTATTTCGATCAAGTAGATTGTCCCATCCTGACGTGTGTTGCAAATGGGAGCGGAGAGAACTTTCCAAGCTAGGTAGTGAGTATCATCAGCTCAGAAGTCAATGGGGGAAACTGCTTTGGGTGATCTGCCGATCACCACAGCGCATCAAAGAACCCCACGGCAGGGGCCGAGCAGGTCAAGGTGGAGTTTATATGCACGTCCAAAACGTATCTGATTAAGATTACGAGCACGTCCACGTCCACGTCCAAGTGCGAATTTTATCCGCAGTCGACCCGTTCAAGTGTCAACTGAGGCGAAACGCAGGAACGTATCTTATTGATCCGCAACTAGCACCAATATTGTGATCGACAAGCCTAATCCACCAGCAGCAGCGAGCAGCACAACTCGGTTTCCTTCCGTTGATATGAGCTCGAGTGCAAAAGTCCCGATCAAGACTCCATGCACATCTACGTGTCCCGGATATGGAGAACCCTATCACCCGAAGCGAGCTCGGGCGTCCCAAAGGAGAAATTTATTTCCTGCTGAAAGGGTTTCGCTTCGGTGAGGCGGCAAAACGATGAGCAAAGTGAATTGCTGCAAGTAAGAAAGACGCACATTTTTGCAAGACCCCTGGACTGTGGAGGCCAAACGAAGCGTTTGGCACATGCGCTGAAAAAAAAACCGGTCTGCAGCTTGTTTTCCCAAATATCATGATTCAATGGAAAGCTTCAAAAGAGGCGCCGTCACTAGTGAGGCCATCGTCATGGACATGGAAATTTAATTGTGGGAACGAGCTAAATTTAAACTGACAAGTTGACAGCTGAAAATCGCAAACTTAGGCAAGTCGGTGATAACGATACAGGTTTTGGGGGAGGCGAGGCTGTGTTGCAGTATTGAAATGGGGAAAACCGATAGTTGCTTGGCGGGTACCTGTACAGCACAGGGCACTGCTACTGGGTAATCACTCTCCCTTTGCGCGAAAATAATTTTGGGGGCGAAATGCGGGGGAAAAGGGGAGGGGTCATGGACAGGCAGCGCGCAAGTACAGTACAGTAAGAGATAGCTAGGTCTGCGTGTATGTATGAACGGATGGATGGATCAAATGAGCTGCACTGCACTGGACTGGCTGGCAGGCAGGTAGGTACTGTAACACAAAAACGATGAAAATTAATCCAGCAATGTTTTTTGCGGAGAGCCGTGTTTGGATATTTTGAACGGAGGTGGTTGTTCAGTCAATGAAAAAGATTACCCCGGCCCATGACACGATATTGCCAATTTTCGAAAGCTTCCGCGCTGCACGCCAGCACAGCTGTACTGTAGCGTATGTATTGAATGTGTCTTCCTCATTACAGTCTGCAGATAGGTGACCTGACCAACTCTGATTGAAGCGAGTGAAATCATTCTCCATCTCCGTTTGGTCTCCTCTCGTCTCATCTTATCTCATCTCCTATCAAAGGAGACAGGAAGAATCCTAGGCTGCAGCATTTTTCAACGTCCGGGTAGCAGTGTATGTGGTGGTGTTGGTGGTGGTGGTGGAAGATGGTTGCAACTTTGCAAGTACAGTGCAGTGCGGTGCCGAAGAGGAGCACGTTTGAAGGATCCTTCCTCTACGACTTCGGAAAGGAAACTTTGTGTGAGTATGTGCACATATTTGATACGAAGATGGCTTGCCTCTGGAGAATAGTCAGCCAGTTGGACGTCTTTTAATTGCTGCCTACATTCTGAGGTTTGAGGAGTAGAAGTAAAGGGAGGAGGGGAAGTGGCATGAAAAGGCTGGATAGGCCTAAGGGGAGAATTGTGGATCTATATCCTATCTTGATTTCTGAAACTGTTCGTTGAACATCTCTACTACTCGACATGTTCCCTGTACTGAGGCAAGTGCATGGCTATCTTGAACTGTGTCTGTCTGTGTTTCCATATCCGTTTGCCTCTGCAGGTCGCAATTTCCAGTTCTTTGAGTTTTTCGGTCCAGCCCGCACGGAACGGTTATTTCGGGCGTTTCGGCAGTGTTAACTCTTTTTAACTTGGCGACCGTGATGAAGGGGCTGACCATGCGAAGCTTGAAGAAAATGTGATAAACATGCGACCAAGCTGCAGTCATCCACATTGCGCTTTCTTGAACAAATCATAAGAACCTTTTGACTTGAGCGTTTAATATAGAGCTCACTCGCATTGAACAACCCAAACAACCAAACGAATAAGATGCTGCGCAGAATCAACACGACTGCCCGTCCCATAAGGAGAATACCCACCAAGGTCTAGTGCTATTCAAGCGTGCAAGGAATCTTCAAGAAAGTGTGGCTTGGTCTTGGATATCCTGTAGGTTACGGTGGTTGTAACACTTTCATTTGTGTCAGCAAGGATTCGTGGGTGTGCTGCCACTGTTTCGTTTGTCTACCCTAACCAAGTGACTGTCTTGAATAGGAGGGGAAGTACGAGGAGGTACGGCTACATGTAACTTTGACAATCACAATCCCCCACGAGTTTTGCTTCCTTCCTTCCTACATGCATATGTACCTACCACGGTACTGTATTCCCATCCGTCGTACTTTCATGCCAATCCTTTTGTACTGTACCTTATGCACTCCTCGTACTGACAGATTAATTTGTATCACGTTGCGCAGCCGAACCAGATCTTCGTTCTCGAGGCAGGCAGCTCTTTCGTTCACCCACAGGTGTACGGTATCTGCATCACAGCCGCACTCCATTTATATCTACTGCAAGATATCAATAAACAAAATCGGTCCTTCTGTTCCGGCGTTCTCTGCCAAGTGCTTTTCGGCAATTGAGAAAGCGCACGAAAATGTCGTCAATTTTTTCTAGTTCTGATTCACATCTGATCAATTGGATGCTATCCCTTGAAGCTATTTTTCTTGTCAAAGAATCAAGCAAGGGTGGCACAGGGAAATTGCTTACCCCGGACCCTCGAAGCAAGAAATGGGACGATGTTGCTGAATGACGGAGCGTCCGATAGCGCGAAAAGCAGGGATAAACGGAGGTGCTGTAGAAAATACATCGTGGATATTATATTGTAGTGCGGCCTGCCTACTAGGAACAGGCTACAATAAATTGTGGTGATCTGCGACGGGAACAGTTAACCCATCCAATCATGAATGGCATACACGTTTTCTCCAGGTTCTAAAATGCTTCCAAAGCGCTGTCCATGAAGCATTGCATCTGCATTCGTAGGAACCAGAAGGCAGATGTGATGGGATGTTGAGTAACAGCAAGCGTGAAGGAGCCTAGTGAGTGGTGTGTGGTATCACTGTGATCCCCTTCTTTTGGGGCAAGCTACCGGACGGGGAGCTTTTCGAAGTTGCATCGTGGGATAAGGCTGGTGAGGCTACGACTGTTCAACCAAGAATGTCCTTCAGGGTGCATGCGGATCTTCAACAACTGAACTTGTGTATCATTCGATAGAGTAGTAGTTCCTTTCGAATTCTCCGGGGTGCAGTGGGTTCGAGGATGCAAGATATGTCGTCGGAGGCTTAAGCTAGCTAGCTGAAGCTGCTGGCCTCGGCCAAGGGAAGCATCGATGAGAGTTAATTGAATACTAGTTTAAAAAAAGTTAAAGAAAGCTCCATTGGTTAACGAGCAGTTCGTACATATCGAGACCTTCATGTAGGAATTAGTCTACTTTATTCTAGACTTCGGCTGAAGATTTGACGCTCTGGCTCTACTAGACTACTAGAGGGGATTAGTGCCTAGCTGCATTCATTAGCGGCTAAGCGGTCGCTTCAACCCGAAGACTTCACAACTACCTAGCACTTGTTTCCGTGAATCATAAGGGATTAGGAGAATTACAGGAACTGCGAGAAACTCATGCGCCCTGTGATGAGATATATCTGATACCTCAACGTCTTTAGGATCGGCTTATTGCATTCGGCTGAAACTTTCATACCTTGTGGATACGACAAATGGCACATGAAGCTCTGTGCCATTGAAAACGGGGTCAAAGCCCGGTACAAGTGCAGACTGCGCAGTAAGTAAAGGTCTAATTCCTGTTATCATTGATCAATTTTGGGTTTTGCCAGGTATCTGCCGACGGGTATCTTGCGATCTGGAACCCGCTTTAACTTAATGAAATGCATTGAGCATTGATTGAACATATCACTACCAGTATCATGCGGTTACGATCCTAGACTGGTATTCTACCGGCCCTAGTATGTCTTAGATATCTGGATGGTCTTCGACTTATTTCTTAGCTTTTCATCCTCCGAAGCCCCACAGGTTCCCAGACTTTCATCCGCAGAGTGCTTTTGTGGAGAGCTTCACCAGGTAGGCACAGCAGGCTCGCAATTTACATTACATACTGACATAAGCTGCAGCAGCATTATCATCATAGCTCGTTCAATTTATGGAGCTGCGAATAAGTAGGATTCGTGGAGTGGAATCGGATATCGTAGATTATTAAGACAACGTTACTCAGGCTATTTTCCGGGATTGTGCGAAGGTGCAACCCATCATTTCCATCCTTCAAAAACCATTCTTTCGACCTTGAGTAATGACTGCATCGCGCACCGGTCAGATTTGAACACCATGTTCGTATTCTGATCCGCCGCAGCAAGCGAAAGTACACAAGCCTCATCAAGACATTTGGACGAGAGGAGATGATCTGAAGCAAACATTACTAGGGCTTTGCAAACAACCCAGAAAAGTAAAAGGAAATGCTCATTTGAGACCCCTAACTTCTAACTCCTTTGGGACATATCGAGCAACTCCGTTGCGATCCTATTTGTTCAGACATCGACTGGGATTAAATCTGTTTAGAGGTCGGTCTTGCTAGGGTCACGGACAACCGAACGGCGACACAAAGATCACATCAGTACGAGATATTCGGTGCACTGATCCTATCAACAGGATCGACTTGCCTGGGGTTGGCACTGACCGATACAGCAAAGATTCAAAGAAGCAAAGCAAAGCAAAAGCAAATCTCTATAAGCGCGAGAAACAAGAAAAACAAGAACCCACCAAGGCTAGAAGTGAAATAAAATAAAGAGGAGATATCGGGCAGTATGTAGGTACCTGGTTTAACCCATGGGCGCTTGGGACCATGTATCTATCTGTTTTCATCGTAATGACTGGGTTCGGGACGGGCAGCTCACTGGTCTCCAGCTCGCTAGGAGGGTGGAAGAATAATACCCAGATTTATTGGACATGTAAGGGGCGCTATGCTACTTTGGTCTTGTCTGTCAGCGGACTCGATCCCCTTTTCGGTGATGCGCCCCCCACTCCATTGTTAATTCGTTTACAGAGCAAGATGTACAGAGCAACCTTGCACCCCCCCCTTCAACGGCTTTCGATATATGCCTATTGAAGAACTCCAATTCGTCCTGGTTTCCGAGTTTAGGCACAGTGCCATGGAGAATACAACTTCCCCAATAGGATCGCCTCTAGCCCTCATTCTCATTGACTATAACTAATCTAGATCACGCGCCAGCCACTTCTTCTGGTTCGAGATAGTATTGTCATGGGGTAATGAGCCCATTTCCGTTCGAAGACGGTTAACGGAACGCTGTTGGGGCCAAAGCAGTTCCCACCTGCATACATGATGGTGAATCCGGAAGGACGTTAGAGCCATCATGAGCATGCCCTATATCCCTCCCGCACCTAGGTCTCGTCCTCTGGCCCCTTTGGTAGTCCTTGACCAGATTCACGAATAAGAGCTTAGCTTCCTTAACCTAGTATAAGCTTGTACTCCGGCCCTCATCTTCATTTCTATCCCGTTATACTTCATGCTAAACCCTTCATAAAGAGTCTCTTTTATGGATAAATGTCTGATCTTCATCACTCATTAAACAACCAATAATCAAAAGTCCCATATTAGGGAAATTCATGCGTCGATGTCCCTTACACACTTAATAACGATGGCAAGCATAAAGCCAGAAGACTCGGATCATTCAATCTGGCAAGGCTACTCTCTACAACCACCTCATACTTCCACTTCGCACCATCCGCCTTTCGAGTCCAACTTTCCATCTGGGCCTCTAGCACTGCCATATCATGGACGGCAGAAGGGAGGATATCGTTCAATGGATATTCCTTCGATCAACACAAGACCTCCCCTCAGAGACGGGAATGGGATTTTAACGGCCTCACCACCACCTTTGAACACCCACCACAGCTACCCGTCCTTGAAAAGACCTTTCCATAGCACCGAGGAATCACCATATGGAGAAGTCGTTCAGGATTTCCGTGAAGATGTTTCAGACCACCCCAAACCAAGCATCAGTCAAGATCACAGGCTGCTTTCCTTCAGCAAACGTTCACCAAAACATACAATCGTAGACCAACATGGAAGAATTCAGCAGTTAGATCTCTCAGCACAAATTCACGGCATGTTCTTTTTATCAGAGATGACGACACCCACGGGTGAAGGAGTCATTGTCCAGCCGGAGTTGACCTGTTACCGGAGGAATCTTTTCCAGATTTCTGGCTCTGTTACAGCGCCACGGGGAGCTTTATCGGTGATAACAGAACGTGGCGAACGAATTCCGGTCCTTTCTTTAGAAGTCACAATTAGCGCTACAGAATCGACTGATGGGCACTCTGTTAAGCTGATTGTAATTCCATGGAAGACACCCCCACCAAACTCTCCTGAAGTATCTCCTGGACAGGAACAAGAACCGGCACCCATTCCGCTCCTACCTTTCGACGAGGGAACCCCAGATACCAACAATGATTACGCAGTTTATCCCCTGGCGTATAGGAGATTACAATTCAGAATCGCAACTGCGAACAATGGTCGGAGACGTGAACTTCAACAGCATTTTACTCTTCACTTGAATGTTGTGGGAACATTAAGCAACAACACAAAGATTAATCTTTGTGAGACAGCAACAGCACCGATTGTGGTCAGAGGTCGAAGTCCGCGGAACTTCCAAGCAAGGAAAGAGATTGCACTCGTTGGATCTTCTGCTTCTCGAGGTCAAGCGCCGGAAATGCATATCACCACCAGCAGCGCGCCCAATAGCGCTACAATGAAGTCCAAAATACCCAAGCCTCAGACTCTGGAACTACCTCGTTCACCGTTCAACTTCGACGCGAGCAATCTCCCACAGTCTCCAATGGCAATGAGACAACAGTAAGTCATTCCTCCACAACTAGGTTAGGATGCTTGTAAGCTGACATAATTAAATTTAGAACACTACCGTCATGGTTCGCTCCGCCACAGTCGTCAGAACATGCTCCAGCAACCTCAACTTCGAGCTATCAAGCACCACCCATGGCTATGGACAGCTACCTCACAAGCAACCATTCCAGCTCAGAGCTCCCACATACGCAATCTCCCGCCTCTTCAATGGCAGCCAGAACCCCCCCGGTTCGAGCATACACCTATCACACAACCAGTTCCCCCACAGGAACCCCAATTCGTTTTGTAGATAGCAATCCTCGGCCCGCTAAGTCACCTCGCCATGCTGCACCCCCGGAGTTGAACTCATCATTTTCTGATTTTACTGCACGTTTTACGGCTCCAGCACCATACAGTTCAACCAATGAAGCTGTGCAGTCAAGAGAATACTTCCCAACTTCCATGTCTATGCAGCCGTGGACAACGGCACAAGAGACTACATCGACGTACGGAACAACACTTCCTGCCGTTGGTAGCTCCCATTACGAGTTCTCGTCTGATCAGCATTATGTCAAAGAAGAAGGTGGTTCGCAACAGCAGCAACCAAGTCAGCAGCATTATACATGGAGTGCCACTTAGTCGTCTAGATTGGACCGGAAAATGCGCCTGGGTTTAAAGCTTAGACAGAGAGACGTTAGCCTCAAGCAACACCTGTTCATTGTTATGTTAATTGCTACCTGCATGCGAATACGGCCAAACGCTATAGGAAGGGTTGCACACTCGGTGTTCTCCAGGGCTCTCTCTACATGAGCTAGCACCTCAACAGCCATCTTGTTTTGTATAATTTTGTTTTCGTTAATTCCAACGCTACGGGTTCTCTTTCTTATTATGTATGCGCCGGTCTAGGCAAGGAGAAAAATGATGGAAATGGGTATAATGGAAAGGGACGGCATGAAATATTCATGAAGGGAACGTCATCACAAATATTGGTATCATGTATAGCGAGCGATGGCGTAGGAACAGGACGGCAAACTTCTTTTCTTTCGTTTTCTCATATAATACTCTCGTTTTATATCTTCATCTTAACGGTAATATATTATTACGGCAATGAATGGCGGAGGGAAGGGATGGACGAATGGGCGAAATGGCTGGCTGGATGGATGAATGGATGATGGCTGGATGTACTTTTACGGAAATATGATTGAATCTGATACCCTCGTTAATCTCATAAACGCACGGCACTGAGTACGGTTACTTCCCGCGCGTCAAATTCCAAGCATTAAATGCAGGCGACCATATTTTGAGTTTGTGATACATCATTTTTTGGTGTAAGAAGTGGAAAGGAGCCTTCCAACGTAGAGAATAAGAATAAACTTATCTCGGGCCATCCCGTTGCGCAATTGGCACGACTTGGCTTCCACACGGACCAGATAGCAGATTGCAACCACTGCAACTGCAACCCCACAAAATTATTTTGGGCTTGGACGTTCAACTCTACCAACTACAATCAACCATGTTTGACCTTCCAGACGCAAAGCGGTACGTACATCACTGTTCATCACACGGCCCAGAATGTTTGTCACCCGCTAACATACAGTCGTCAGTGTGCTGCGTTCAGAGCTCTATACACGCTCCGCATCAAGTTCACCCGAACCATCCTCGCCGATTGATCCTGATGTTGCTGCGCGATTCCAAGAACAACTTGCTTCTTTGTATGGTGTAGTGCCTACCGTTTCATATGTCGACGATACTACGGCAGATAAGGGAAATGATACTACTGAGCTAGACCCACGTGCGCATTCCAATGGGCATGGAGACGAGGATGAGGAAGAACAAGAATTCGACTTTCGTCTGTTTTCGACAGCTACTGATACTAAGATTATCCTGAAAGAGGAGGAGATTGGTGATGGGGGCTTTACAATCCGGAATCGCAATAGGAGCTATTACTTCACTGGGATAATTGGAGATGAAAGAAGGGCACAGTTCGCAAGCGCAGCAATCAGCGGAGAGGATGTTCTGAGAGGCAAGGACACCAGGTACTGGGGCTTGGAGGTACCGTGGAGGGTCAAGGTCCTACGAGTTGGGCACGGGGGGCAAAAGACGGTAGGGAATCATGGATTGAGAGATGCAGCGAACGGTAACCCCGAGGAGAAGAAAAAGAAGCCGGGCAAGAAGCGAAGGATCATACTAAGGGAGAGGATGAAGAAGAAACAAGCAAGGGAGGAGGCAAAAAGGAGAGAGAAAGAAAGTAAAGAAGAAGCCGAAAGGGAAAAGAGAACAAGGAGGAACCGAGAGAAGAAAGTCAAAAGAAAAGCAAAGGGGAAGGCTATGAAAGGCTCTAATGGAGTTATGGACGATGCTAACCCCGGAGTTGGCGGAGACGTTGACTGAGGATCATATTGGGCTAACTCAGATTTGATTTATTTGACTCGGTCACTGCCGGATCAACAGTCACGATCGCAGTCCAAGGAGAATAGGTCGATCAGTGCGAGATGACCCCACTTCAAGGTGCCATAATCTACGAAAGAGCACAATCCCTCATGACCCCCTGCAGCGAATGTAACCAACCATTTCAACTCCACGAAACCAAATTTACATCTCCATCTCACCCACAACTCAGACGGAAAGCAACACACACCATTCCAACTCTGACCTAACAGAAAACGACTTTTCCTCGTGTTTTCTGGGATGAAGGTTATAGAAGGTGCGCATTCGGAATACAACGACAGTAAATTTCTGTAACACGACATCCCGTCCCTACTGAGGAAGAGGCTGAAGCCTAAATTATCCACAAGCCGCATTCCTTTCAGATACTGTATTTGCACGCGAAAGCCACGCGCATATTAAGCATCCCCACGAAAACACAAAATACTCTTTTCATCCTTCACCTTCCTCCTTCCTCCTTGATTTGCATCTAAATCTAGAGGATCCCGAAGGATTAGAAACACGGAAGAGAAAGCAAAACGGAGAAGGATTTGCCCTTCACACCATTTCAATTTGTTTTCGATTTTCGTTTCGCTTGCTGCTCTACTCCAGGAAAAGTATCTATCTGCTCGAATCCAGATTGCGGTCTGCATTGCATACACTTGCGTTGCCCGTCGGCCCGTATCTTGATCACTGGCTCGCCCGCATCCCATGATAGCTGTCATACTCAGATCCCTACTCGTCATCGGCTGCAAGGGAAAATCCACACTCCCTCTGAACACTTGTTTCCTCTCCTCTCTCCTTCCGCATCAGATGAATGTATATTTCAGACTCGTGCATATGTACATGCATGGCGTGGAGCTTCTTGAACCCTGCCGCTCACTCGCTTCGCCCCGTGCCTCGTCGGTACAGATATTTCCACGCATAACGTGAGGCGCAGTGTGCTGTGAACTTGTAAAGACTGCGTAACGGAGCCTCTTGCCCCTTTGGGTCATCGCGACAGATATACTTGTACCTCAAGAGGAACGAAGTTTGCGATAATGCGGGATAATCAATCGTATTACATATGCCGGTCTGACGGCCTATCTCTTGTGACTCCACCATCTCTTTGTGTTCCGGTCCCCTAGAGCCAGATCTACATGAATAATCTTATTTACTCCTCGGTCGTGCGAGTATCTTTTGGATCCCTTCATGTGAAATCCAAGGTCCTCTCTACTTTCACCTCGAAATCCTACTCGCCTATCAGCATAGCTGTAAGTAAGAGTAAGAACCTAAAATCCCGGTGCTCCACAAGCCGAATTGCTTTTCCCATCTGGCAAGTAAGATAAAAGTAAGCTTTTCATCCATTTATCCTAAGTTGCCCCTTTGGGCCATGTTGGGTAATATTAATAATGCGAAATCAATTTAGCAATATTGTACGAGGGGACTCTGAAGAATCAAAAACAGAGTTTGAACTAGGTATGCATGTAATAATAAAAAATCTACCTAGTTCTCCCATAGCCAGTGACTAGCAGACCAGACGCCCCGCCCCGTGCGCCTGCGGAAGACATATGCTATCGATCCGGATTCTCGCCCAGCGCGGGAATCCTAGCTTGCTCCGGTTTGGTTTGGCTTGTGAGGGTTCAGATTCGGGGGGGGGGGGGGTTTATGTGTGTGCGATGTGATGTGATGGGATGTGATGTGCTAGTGCTAGTGCTAGGGACAAGGAGATGGGGCTTGTCCGTTCGGTTGAAGGAAAAAGAACGCTATGCTATATGCTGCGCGAGGGATGGATGCTGGAAGGATGATTGCGGGTATGCTCGGATGGGATGCTGGTTTGCGGGTTACTCCCTTACTCGCTCGCTCGTATCGTGGGAGAGGGGCACAGGCGCAGGCACACAAGCACGCACAGGTATAGACTGGTCCAGCCAGGTGTAGGAAGATTAGATGGATAGATGATGTAAGGTTTTAGTATTGTGCTTCACTGTGCGAGAGCGAAATATCATCCAGTCAGCGTGTACGTGAGATGGGAGTAACCATTGCTGAATGAGCAAGATTTTAGGTTATCTTACAGTTTGTCTTATGCTATCATGACAACGATATGGCGTGAGGGCATTGAGACCAGATGAGATGGGATGAAACAATGTGGGGGAGTAAGAATCAGCATTGCAGCAATACGAGGGCGATCTGCATCATCTTTATGGTGGGGGGATTATATTTGTTGATTAACGTTAAGTTAAGTGATTACTAATTGTATTCATCTTTTCTTTTTTCTTCATGAATTGTTTTTTACATACATAGGAAGTGGGCCAACGACCAACCAGGCAGGCAGTTCATCTGGTTGGGTAGCTCATCTGGACATTCGTTTCCAGAATTTCCATCCTCTTCCGCTCCCACTACTTCCACTTCCCTCGCGTTTCGTGACTTTATCTCGACCGCGAATGCGCCAATAATAGATAGGCACACCGGCGAGGACAAATGCAACGACGATGAGAGTCTGAAGAGGCTCTGCAAACACAGCCCGGCTGAGAAGGAAGAGACTAACACAGCAGAAGATGATCGGCGTAGTAATCCAGGTCTTGTATGGTCGTTCGAGGTTAGGTTCCCGGACGCGTAAGACTATCAATCCGAGCACAGTGAAGAAATAAAACGTGTAACCAGCTACGCCGTAGAAGGTGACTAAGGTGCCGAACTCGCCTACCAGAACGTAGAATGCTGTGAGAACTGCGTTAAGAACCATAGCGTTGACGGGAGTGAAGAATAGTCCTGTTTCTTCGTCGCCAAACAGTTTGGAAAGCCTTTTGGATGCCCAATTACGGGTTCTGAAGGAATTGGCAGATGGCTCAACTTGCTTGCCCACTCCGATTTTCCCAAACATTTCAGGCAGGTAGCCTTCTTTACTTGCGGCGTAAACCAATCTCCCACTGGTGAATGCAGTGGCATTTAAAGCTCCAAAGCAGCTGGCGCTGACAATGAGAGCAAGTAATAAGGACCCTATGGGACCAAAGACTTTGTTGCCAAATATGACAGCAACTGTATTCGAGGCGTTTATATCTTTCAGGGGAAGGACAAAAAAGTATGCCACATTAGCGAGAATATAGGAGAGTATTACCAGAGGCATTGCTGTATGAATGACCCTCGGCAAGTCTCTGCTTGGATTTCGAAACTCTCCAACGACATAATTCGTCTTTGGCCAGTGTCAGTAAGGTATAATGAATGGAAAGCATAATGTACTCACATTATCCCATCCGTCAAAAGCCCATAATCCCGCATACAATGCGACAGCCCATGACGATGCGCTAGTACTCGTACCCTCGAACCACCCGTGGTTCTTCCAATCCTCATTCGCATGTCCCGTAACAGAGAAGCCAGTAAGTGCGACCACAATGCCGATAACAGTGACTGCTAGTAATGCAATAAACTTCAAAAACATAAACATATCGCCCATCCTTGTGCCCAACTTCGTAGATATACAATTCAAAAATGTGACCAGAACCAATCCAACCAATGCCACGCTCCTATTAATCCAAATGCTAATGCTCTCAGCCTCTGCTCCAATCGCCGCCCGTACCAGGTATTCTCCCATAATTATTGATATGATGGCCGTAGAACCAGGCTTAAGCACCATAACCGCACTCCAGGTAAACAAGAACCCAAAGACCTCCCCAAATATTTTTGAAAGGTAGATCTGCGCGCCGCCATTCAGAGGTATTGCTCCTCCCAGTTCAGCGTAACTTGCAGCGCCCGTCCATGCTAATACTCCTGCTATTGCCCATACCAATAATGAAGCGCCTGGGGATCCCGCATTCGCGTTGACCTGACTCGGCGAAGAGAAGATTCCTGATCCAATTATTAGACCAACTATCAGCGATAGACCATTCAGATATGTCAATGTTTTATGTTTTTCCAGCGATCCTCCGCCTAGGGTGGTTTGTCCATTTGATGTAGAAATAGGGGCACCGATTGGCGCATAGCCGCCTCCCGCCGTTGACGACAATGGGAAAAGGTTTGATGAAAAATCGAAGGCTGAGGAAACAGAATACGTCCTGCCATGCCCACCAGGTCGCGCATTTGCAGCAGGGTTTCGTGAGTCTAGCGGATCGTCTTCTTCGAGTGATAGCTTGCGGGATGAGGATATGCCGGATCTGGAGGATGTTGAGTCTGTTGACGATCTCGGACCAGGAGAGCTCGATGCTAGGCTGGCTAGTTCTAAGGAATCGCGCGCATGCGGCTGTAAATTCTGATAGTTTCGTGACATTATATTCTTTCGTAGGGGTCGTTCAATGCGTTCGCCGCATTCTTTGAAGGGTTCAGAGGCTGGTTTTGAGGGTCGTGTGTTGCTCTCGTTTATCGTGATGCTGGTCAGGTTACTATCATTATCAAACGTGATAACTGAACAGCGCCCAAATAAAGGCTTCCCACCAGACAAACACGACGATTAGTATATGAGAATTGATAGAGAAAAAAAGAAACTGGCAAGTATCAATATGTACTTGAAGTAGAGGTAGGAAACAGTGGAAGAAGGAAACAGTCAAGGAGATTCTTTTCTTGTTACACTGAGTGATTGGTGTTGCTGTCTTTGTGAAGGATTGACGGCCTTGGCGGTTGGACCTGTGCATTGATGCTTTGCTCCGACCGGTTTGATGCTACCGTGGTCTGTGCTCAGATATTTTTTGTGCGCGCAACGAGGGGAAGCTTGAGTCAGGAAGCAAATATACATTCCACCTGCAGCCTAGGCGTCTGGCATGACGAACGAAGCGCACTCGATGATCAGGGTCTGTACTTCGCCGCTCTTATAAACCACAATGCTGCGAGAAAATGCAGTCCGCAATTCGCAGATATGCATCACCAAGATCAATCTTAACGCACCATCCGATTCTGCACTTACAGCCCGTCGGTAGTTTCACTGGCCGTATTGCATGGTCTGGCCACAGCAGGGCGATTTCCCTCTCTACGAGGCGCTATGCAAAGTATAAGCCGTTAGATCTACCGTCTCTCGACAAACGATGGCAAGCTCAATGGCAGGGTCTTGCGAATTCGAACCATGGCGGGGAAAACGCCCCGGACGCAGCAGATGAGAAACCTCCTTCTGGCCGCAAAAAGAAATATATTTTGCCAATGTTTCCATATCCTTCTGGTGATCTTCATCTCGGCCATCTTCGTGTCTACACAATATCCGACGTTTTGGGCCGATATTGGAAAATGAACGGCTATGACATTGTGCATCCGATGGGTTGGGACGCTTTTGGGCTTCCTGCAGAAAATGCAGCAATAGATCGTGGAATTGATCCTGCTATATGGACGGCTCAGAACATTGCCAACATGAAGAGTCAGGTGGCCGCCATGAATGGACGCTGGAATTGGGACAGAGCACGTTGACTGTTTTGCATTTGGGATTCGGCAGCTAATCAATCTGTAGGAGATTAAAACTTGCGACCCAGCTTTCTACAAACACACCCAAAAGATCTTTCTACTTCTTCACGAGCGCGGTCTAGCATATCAAGCCGAATCTTTGGTCAATTATGATCCTGTCGATAAGACTGTCCTTGCAAACGAACAAGTTGATGCAAACGGTTGCTCGTGGAGATCGGGAGCCAAGGTAGAAAAGAGGAAGTTAAAGCAATGGTTTTTACGTATATCTGCATTCCGAGAGGAACTGCTGCAGGATCTCGATCACCTAGCAGAAGGAGGTATGTGGCCGGAAAGAGTTTTGACGATGCAAAAGAATTGGTTAGGAAAGTCAGAAGGTGCGCGAATAAAATTCGGCATCTCTACACCTGACGAGATTGCCCAGCCAGCAATTGAAGTTTTCACTACCCGCCCCGATACCATGTTTGGTGTTCAGTATCTCGCCCTTGCAGCGACACATCCAATCGTTGATTACTTTGCAAAGCATGATCCTAAGCTTCAAGAGTTCTTGAACAAGATGCCGGAGCTGCCACCTGATTCAAAGGCAGGCTATCTCCTCCCTGATATCCGCGCAATAAATCCGCTAGTATCTGAAGAGTCTATCCCTGATGCTGTTAAGGATACTCTACCAATTTTTGTAGCTCCTTACGTTCTAGGCGATTACGGTGACGGTGCTGTGATGGGAGTTCCTGGTCACGACACTCGGGATCATGCATTCTGGAAGCATAACAATCCTGGAAGTCCTGCAAGACACGTTATATCACCCGCGACTGGCTCTTCTAATGCTGCATCCAAGGATGAACCTTTCGTCCATCATGGTCAGCTGAACTCACAGAACGGACCGTTTTCGGGACAGTCCTCGGCGCAAGCAATCAAGAACATCATAACCATACTCGAGGAAAAGAATCTTGGGTCAGCAGCTGAGACGTGGCGTCTTAGAGATTGGTTGGTGAGCCGACAGAGATATTGGGGTACGCCAATCCCCATTATTCATTGCGGTAGTTGTGGCCCAGTTCCCGTACCCGATGATGAGCTTCCTGTGAAGTTACCACAAGTTGATGGTCATTGGCTGAAAGGCAAAGCCGGGAACCCTCTCGATGATGCCCATGGTTGGAAACATGTTCCTTGTCCCAAGTGTGGCGCAGATGCAACTAGAGACACTGATACTATGGACACCTTCGTCGATTCTAGTTGGTATTTCATGAGGTTCGCAGATGCTAAAAATGAGACCAATCCATTTTCTCCAGAGGCTGCAAATGCCACTCTTCCCGTAGATATCTACGTTGGCGGTGTTGAGCATGCTATTCTACATCTATTATATGCTCGTTTCATTTCGAAATTCCTCTCAACAACATCTCTTTGGCCTGCGGGTTCAAATCCCGCAATTCGTGGGGAGCCTTTCAAGAAATTGTTGACTCAAGGAATGGTGCATGGCAGAACCTATTCTGATCCTGACAACGGGCGATTTCTGAAGCCCGGTGAGGTAGATCTCAGCACACCCTCAAAGCCAATTGTTATCGCCTCAGGAAAAGCTGCAAACATCAGCTTTGAAAAGATGTCAAAGTCAAAATATAATGGAGTTGATCCAACTACATGCATGTCAAAATACGGTGCAGATGCCACAAGAGCACACATTATTTTCCAAGCACCCGTTGCCGACGTTCTTGAATGGGACGAGGCGAAGATTTCGGGCATCACTCGTTGGCTGAGTCGCGTTTATGAGTTTGTCGAATTTGGACTCAATGTTGGATTCGATACGGAAGCCAACAAAGAAAGTCAATGCACACCGAAATCCTATCTTCTCCAAACACGCGACAAGATAAAGAAACTGAGGGGGAAGAAATCCATAGAAGAGGCAGAACAGATGGATCTAGATATCACAGCCCATTTATACGAAGCAGAGACGAAGTTATGGAGGGTGGTGCAACAGACCATAGTCGATGTCAACGAAGCTTACTCTACGACTTACTCGCTCAACACGGTGATTTCTGATTTGATGTCACTAACCAACCTCCTCATCGAGCATAAACTGTTTTACCCAGGCAAGATAATCATCAGAGGCGCAACTGAGGCACTGATCCAAATGATGGCTCCGATCACCCCTGTCTTTTCAGAGGAGTGCTGGAAGGATTTATCGAATTCTGTACGCGCCGACGAGCTGCAGACGGATACTGCCTGGTCCGAAAAGGATTCGATATTCTCAGTCCCCTTCCCTCAACCAGATGGAACACTGGAGTTGATAGTTCCAGATACACAAGGTTGTACTGTACAAGTCAATGGTAAATTGAAGTTCGTCGCCAAAATACCCGTGGTTCCCGCAGAGACGACAGGAAAAGCGTTGGAGGAATTAGTGTTACAGGCGATTATGAAGACACCAGAAGGAAAAGCTAGGTTTGGTGAAGCAAAAAATCAGATCAATTATAAGAAGGCGAAGAGGATTTTTGTGGTTAAGAGAGGTCAATTGATCAACTTTGTTATGTAAACTAGGAACTCTCCACTTTGTCCGATGTGTATGATAGATGGTTAGACGACCTGCTGGATGTCGGTGAAGAGATAAGTTAGCATTTACAGTTTGATCTGTTTCTAAGTTACGAGTGCAACCTTGGAAGTTATCTGTGTGGTCGTGTAATTCCTTTCATGCGGGAACTTTTCCTTTTCACGTTCAGGTGCCGGATAAGGAGATATAGTTAGACAGCCCAGAAGAGGCAACTGGAATTCTTTCTGTGCCAGGATCGGCATCATTGTAGGTTCAATACTGTGTTAGGTCTCCAGGAGATGTCGAATGTCTCTTTTGGGAGTCCAAACAGATTGAAGCCTCGAACCGGTTTGCGGTGCGGTACGGTGCTGTGATCATGAGAAGGTAACTGGATGGACTTGAGTCCTCCTCGCTGCTCTGCGAACATATCGCATGTTATATATAGGCTGATAAGCTCGGGGTGTGAGGGAGGGAGATGAAGTTCGATCTTTGACGATTGCAGTGGGGTCTTAATGGAGTATGCTTGCTGTGGAATACTAATCCTATGTACTTGGTAGGTGGGTTATGTGGTGATTTCAAGTTGTCGCGCTTGGCTGCGAGCAATCGTGTGATGAGTGATGGATAAACAGTTGTTCATCTTGGGAACAAATGAAGTATAATGCATACACACTGAGTATGAATTGAACTGAACTTTCTCTTCCTTGTCATATACCATTCAACCAGAGTATCTGCAAGGAAAACTCGAGGCAGCACGGTATATATATTCATAGTCATATAGATTACATTGTAGATCCCAACCCAAAGACCCACAGAGCCCAGCCTGAGTCTACCTACCACCTACTTTCCCCCCTCGTTCCTTGTCCTTGCGGCAGCACATCGTTGAGTAAAGGGCGTTACTGTAGTTATTCCGAAAGTTCGCTTGTGCCCCCCCTTGGGCGAGCAGGTTACAAAATTCCCCGGCACCTGGACTGGCAAAACTACTCAAATGCCACTCCGATACTTAGTAGAAAACAACCACCTGCCATAAAGAAGCACAATGTCCGCTCCGCATCTCTCTCTCTCTTCAATTCTCCCAGTTCCAAACCCCCACGCGCCTTCGCTTAGTTGTTGCACGCCAACGCCAAAAGAGCTCTCACCAAAATATAGCGATGAGAAAGAAGTAGGATAAAAATTCCTTAATTACCGTACTAAAATTACCCAGAAAATTATCTATTTATCATTCTCAATTTTTTTAATACAGACCATTTTCAAAATATCAGATATCTCAACTTCTAAATTTTTCCCATTTTCCTACAGTTTTTGTGTCCCACCATTTAATTTGTCATACTTCATATATTAACATAAGCACCCCCACTTCAGCAAATATCCCTGGTCGCTTAACTCAGTTGGTTAGAGTGTGGTGCTAATAACGATGTCTTCTCAACATCTGGATAACGCCAAAGTCGCGAGTTCGACCCTCGTAGTGACCATTTCCTTTTTTACGATTTTTAATTTTTTGTGTTTGCTTTTTAGGTGAGGTGAGGTGGTGTGTGTGGATTTCCTCTTTTTTTTCTGAGCTTCGGTTCGGGTGGGAGACGGAGGTGAGGTGGGCTGGCGTGACCGGAATGTGGGGGTGGGGGTATATACTCATCGACCTACCATTGTAGAACTGCAGCAGTAACCTTACTTGTAGCTGCTAACTTTTATTTTACTTGTGGATAGAGTTCATGAACACATACATACCCACTATCTAGATCGTTGGTCGGTCCTTGTACATGCATACTTTCATGCACCCAGTACGATAAGTTAACCAAGTTCAACTTTCCATCCTAGGGATATACTCTCCCAGAAGCAAATACCTTTTCCCCACCACAGGATTCACCATCATCAATGAGCCTTCCAGCTCGATTCCAAGATCCGAGTTATATACGGAAGTATATAAATATATATCAAGTTTGACATCCTTTACAGCCGTGAATTACATAACTACGTGGAGAAAGTCCAATTCTCATGCAAGTACTGTACAATTCCCCTCCACAGTCCTATACACCCCCAGCCCAGCCCAGCCCAGCCCAGCCCAGCCCAGCCCAGCTCTCGTTCTAAGACTGCCCGCCCATTCATTGTATTGCGCGCCGGCTCGCTTTAGATGGCAATCGTTCACATCTAGCATATGAGAAGACAAGAATCCACTTTCAAATAATATGAATTTGTTTAATCATCATCCAACGTTTCCCATTATCATGAATTTTCAAAGACATCCCGCTGTGCCCGCTATCTCGCTAACTTGATAAGTATTTCCTTAAATATCATAACCATTTCCTTCCGGATCATGCAACGCCCAACAGAATTCAATAAATCATTCATCTCATTAAGTCAACCTTATCCCATACCTCTGATCTCCGTCATCGATCCCAGTGTAAACCAGACAAGACCAAATCAACCATACATAAACCCACATCAACTCCTGCCCCATCACCTGTATACCTAACCCCCCCTAGCCTACAAACAACCCATCCATCAACCCATCCTCCGGATGCGGACTATTAAGCCTACTCCAACTATTCAACCAGCCCATATCCTCAATCGCACCACCAGACTCTCCATGCGCCCCCTCATTAAAGAAATCATTTCCATTCGCATTCTCGAAATTGACGAAATCGCCAAAATTCAACTGCCCATCCAGATTGATATCCGGTCCCGCCAACGGCATCGAGTCAAAGCTATTTTCCGTTTCCGGAGGCGTCCGAGCCGCGATGTCGTTTAGCTGAAGATTCTCATCCGGAGTGGCATATAACGGACGACCCATGTCGTCTGCGAAAGGCGGGGTTGTTCTTGATGCTGTAACTGTGGGTTTGCCGACTTTGTTTAAATTTCCATATCCATCGAGGCGTCGCGAACTCTCCATTTCTCGCATCCCGTCTCTTTCGCGAATAGCTTCCCTTTCTCGTGATGACCCTAGTACCGGCTCCATATCCGCTTTCCGAATCGCGGCTTCCAGGAATTGGGTTGCGAAATCAGCAGATGCATAATTGTCCCGCAGCTTTTCAAGCACAAGCATGCATTGAAGAAATCCATCCATTGCTCCCTTTCTCTCGTTCTCGTCCAAAGATTTGATGTCCAGTAGATGAATAATGATTGCCGGGATAAGACAAGTTACACCTGTGGTGGGTAGATATCTCTCTAGACGACGGCTATGTAAATCTCGGCTGAAGCGTGTTATTTCACGTGCTGCTTCACGAACTTTCCGCCGCGAACCATCATGTACTGCTGATCGATTCGTCTGGTTATTTGGTGTAGCTGGGAGAACTTGTGGTCTATGTAATGCCGATACTGTCGTGTAATAAACCATGTGCAATAGTGTACGCTGCACAAATAAAGCCGAACTGCTGTTGCCCGGTGCCACCTCGTTCGTGTACCGACAGGACGGGGGTAGATCGTCGACCCATGCCTCTAGCTCAGCATCGCATTGCTTCACCTCTTCTGTCGACTCTTTCTTGGGAATAAGCATGACATTTGATCTCGTACTTCCCTCGTGACCCTGTACGCCTTGATTTTTGACAAGCACCGAATATTGGGCTTCGAGAATATGGCTGATGCACAAACATAATTTTGCCTTTGCAACGCACATATGAGCGAGCTCCGTTTGGGCCTCGACATCCCGAAACAAAGTGCATTCTGGTGGAATGATTTTGATCAATGGTGAGTGTTCTCTAATGTCGAAATCATCTACTGTGAGCATCGATACGTCATAATCTCCGTCCTTCACTCGAGTTGGGCGCCTCATTCCCAATGCGACAAGTCGATCCCTCATGAAACAAGACCACCATATTCGCTTCCATAATTTCTTCTTCTGTGGTTCCATGTTTGCATCCTCTGTATTCCGATGCAGCCCAATCGTGTGTGCCAAGGAAATTGCAACGCCCATCCAATGCCATGTATCCTTTTGATCGTCAGGTGTTTCGTACCAATATGTCATGAGAAGAAGTGCTTGGACGAGGGATACTCGATCTATTTCATAGTCGACGTCGTAAAGTACCTACAAAATCAGCTTTTTCCTGTGCAACGTATCACATGGTTACATACCCTCGCCTTCTGAAAGTATGCCTTTCGAGCGGCTTTCCTACTCGAGAACCCCGCATCTCTCAAGTATTGTATATCGACAAAAGCTGTACCAGCAAACATTATTGCTTGAAACAACAGTAAGCTGATTTTTCCAGACGCTCCATTTCCATTGATTATCGTCATAGTCTCGTTTAGGTCCAAAAGGGGCATGTAAGGATGTACATATTCGATATATGCGCAAAGCAAAGCACTTCGCATGGAATCTTCAGGTACCGATAATGCGCCTTTCCCGTAGAGATAATCGATATCGATAGAAGTCATTTTTTGAGGTAGTGGCTTGAGATAACCGGGAAGATGGTGTTTTAATATGGGCGGCGAACTAGAAGTAAGTCGTGCGCGGGTTAAATCGCCAGTCATTGAAGCACTTGCAAGAAGCGCATACGTTGGATCGGGGTCGAAAGAAGAAGGGCGAGGTATAGAGCTCTGCCTGCGTATAAGGTCACCCTGGTTCATCTGGTGGTTGGCTGTCTGATCTTTATCATGTTAGTACTGTTTGAGCTGTAGACGAATAACGCATGGCGTCCAATGAAGCTCCTGGCTTACAATGGGAATGAGGGGCATGCTGAGGCTGCATGAAGTTATTGCCAGCCTCAATTGACATTGCCGATGATTCGCTGTATCTTCTTTCATCCTCATTATGAATTTCTGCTGGCTTCGTCGCGCTGCCTACATATATCCGGCCTGCATTTGTTTCGAAAGGCTTCCCAGGAGCGCCGGTCCATTGTGTATCGCGGTTCTTCCTAATGGGATTTGTCAACTAATTGATTGTGAGACCAGCACCATTTCGCGGCTTACTTTCTCCGTTTGCTTTCCGTCACCAGACAGGGTATTTTGTCTATAGCACAATTGGAACACAATACTGCTCCATGTTCATCGACATGGTACTTCTGCATCAGGTCGCAGCGCACTTTCCGGTTCCTGCAATTCTGACACGCCTTTGAGGATCTCTTCTTCGTTGGCCTAGGATTTCCATCTTCATCAAATTTACCAGCTGTAGTCTTCCGCTTCGCTGCCTTTGCATTGGAAGTCGATTCATTTTCCGAGGATGATGTAGCTACCGGCGGAGCAGGGGTTGATTCCCGCGGGGTTGGCTGCTGTGAGATAGGCTCTTCTGAGAAATGATGCTGGAAATTGGTATCCTGTCGGAAAGAGTCTTGTGAATTGGATCTTTGTGAATGTTGAAATTCTTCCATGCCGGTATTGGTATTCATGGCGAATGTAGGAGGAACTCGCGCTCTCGTAAGGTTACACCTAAAAATATTATGTCGAGCTAGCCGACATGTGAAAGGGCCCGGCTTTACAAGTCGAACTGTGGAAGGGAACTGGAGTGGCAGAGATCCCAATTCAAAGTTCAATATTCAGGACTCGACTGAAGCGGATCACGGTCAGAGCAGGAAGAAATAGTAATGGGCGAGAGTAGTAGTAGTGGTAATTTATGAACTGCTGATGCCGAAGCTCCAAGAATGCAATGTATTTGCGTGCATATACCAAGACGGTCGTACGGAGAATTCCACCAAGGTGAGGAGGGGCCCAAGGATTCCTCAATACTACTTTGACCGTTTGACGTTGGACTGCAACGGCGCAATTGAGTAGGAATAGGAAATCTTAAGCACGCCAGCCGAAGTTAAAAGAGAAAAAGAACAAGTATCCAAAATAATGGTAGTCAAGCATAAATTATGAGTTGGAAAAATATAAAATGTAAATATAATGATGAAAGGGACGAAGAGGATCATATTCTTTTACTTTCTTAGTAGAACCCTTACAAGTACGCTTAGCTAAAACTAGACTAATGCCTAGCAGACTTACCTGAACCATGTGGGTGCACTGGGGCAGCAGAACAGCAGGAGTAGAAATCCTGACCAGGATCTCGTGTAGATATTTGTAACTTGGTGAGAAAGGGAGACAATGTGCTCGTGAAAGCCTCAAACCGCCAACTAAATCAACTCGCCATGGCCAAGGATGATGCTTAGAAATGGCATAACGAATACTGGCAGATGTGAGCTGGTTCCCCGATGATTCCTTCATAGCACATTCTACTCCGCACTTGGACGCTTCTAGTGCCCATACCAGTGTCCAATCAAGAAAGGGATCTAGACTACAGGAGATACTTCTTCTCCACGAACTCAAAATTGCGGTATTAGATATCGGGAAGATCTACTCGAGTAGCTTCACGCTGTTTTTCATGCAGGAATACTGTTGAAGTTAAGAAATTTCTCAGCCCGCCCTTCTTCCGTGCTAGCCGTCGCGCAGGCTCCGTCAGTTGACTCCCGCCCCTCGAATCAACAAGCAGACAGGAAGGAAAAGGCGAGCAGGGGCCCAGCCCACTTCTCCCTCCTCTCCCACATCTCCGCAGAAGCGGAAAAAAGATGGAGAACGGCCTGCCTTAGACCGGCACTGGAGGATGCGGTAAGGAAGAGGTGAAGGGCCACCAGAAAGGACACGGAGATCTAGCTGATGCCGTTTGCATTTCGCTATTACGCAATTCGCAAGATTAGGGATGGGGAATCAGTTCCAAAAGAATTCCAGATGTCTTCTCGACCGGTGGTTTGTTCAAAAATACCGCGGTTCGTTTACATCTACGGCCGTACGAAGTACAAGCAAGCATGTCTACGACTCTGCGCTCTGGACCAACATACGAAAAGGGAAAAATGCTTGTCAAGTTGTTTCTCAACTGAGGAGTTTGCCCCGCTCACGCCGCCCCCGAGCGGAGCGACTTTACTAAAGAATGTGAAGGAAACAGCAAGCATCAATTGATACTGTCTTACTACGATTTTCGTCATGGCTTTTCATGCTCCTCACGCTTACTCTGTAGAGCATAAGTACTGTAAGAGATCTGCTACAACCAATATATGTAGTCTCCTCCCTCTCAGCGGAAGTGCCGTGATGTCTGCTTGCAGAAAAATAACTCATCGAGGGTCAAACGCAACGGCCATGCATACATACTTGGTACATAATCTAGGGTTACATAGCATAATCAGTGTCTGCAGTCGAAGCCGTCGACATTAAGAGCGGGATATGCAGCAAATCTCTCCGTAGGAGCTGCAGGCCGTTCTATCAGTTCTGTACACTCACACAGCACTTCATACCGCCCTCGAGAGTGCACACGCGACTCGGGGCAGTGGAGCTTTTGGCTTACTTGGTTCCTTACGGTATTCCTATTACGGAGCTTACGCCCCGGGATACCCGGACCAAAGGGGGACATTCACGTGCTTCTGAGACATAAAATCAGCATAAGGATAAGTATGAATATGCATGTGAGAAGACGTTTCGTTGAGCGGATACTCTCTCGTTGGCGATGTGATTTGATAATGGCCCAGAGACAATCGATTGGTGATAGTGCACGACAGGAAAAGGAGTTCACGATGATCTATCGGCATGACCGGCGACGACACGCATCTTAACGCTCGGAACATTTTGACATTTTCACCACACCGCCCAATAGCAATGAAACGAATTCGTACACCCTACCATGTAGTTATGTAAGTCACGCAATAAGCTTTTGGATGACAAAAGGACGTGACGAAACTAAGTGGAGGAGGTACTTTTCGCCGTGTCCTCACGTCCATCAAGGTGCTCGCCCAGCAGATATAACATCAGAGAGCGGTCCGAACACGTCTGCTTCCGCTCCCACTCCTTTCCTCAACTTTTCCGTCTGCAAGTGCAACCTTCCACCGACTTTGAACGTCCGTTCGAACTTCCTACACGCAAAGTGAGAACGGGAAAATGCATTCAGATCGATCAGCAACCAAACGGGTCCAACCTCGGTCGTAAGAAGCTGCCTGAGCGCCAAGTGTCGGCGATAAGGCGTCCGAGCCAAGAAACGGTCTCTTGTTCGCCGGACAATGGGGCCAGAATGATGGAAACACCAAGTATAGGTGTCTTCGATTTCGATGTCGATGTCGATGTGAATGTGATTCTGTATGGGCGACTCCTTACCTCGTACTTTATACTTAGTCTAATACTTCAAACAGATGGCCCTGCACATCCGCCCCACGCACCGCGCGAAGACGAATTGGGGAAATGGTAGGCAGGTCGGCCACCGTTCACGATGAAGTCCTCATGCTTTGCTCATGAAGCAATGCGATCATAACGAAAACATCCGCGTTTATGTATTGATGTATCGTCTTGTACCGCACGGCGCAGCATAGTAGTACACGTGCGCACCGTTTATCCGAGTCGAACCGATGTCAGCGGGGTCGCAAACGCAAACGCAAACCTAACGTCACTGCTTAAGGCTTGTTCGAGTTCCAACCGTTGTCTACTCGCATCCACCACACAAAAGTGATGACGTCTAACCAAGCCGAAACCACGCCGGCGTTAGCATACTATTGCATGCGATATGTAAGCAATCGATCGATGCTGCAAATTACTGTTCTCTCCGTCGTTAGATCCGTCGACTGGTGCTAGATCCTCTGAACAATTGCATCCTTTGTCGATGGTCATTGGCAGACTCCTTTCCTAGGATGGCTACAAAACTGGGGAAGGGATGACCTCACCGGTCGAGACTGGCCGATAACCATTTCGATGTAACTCAATCTGGATGTCACCTATTTCCTAATCCGTGGGGTCGACGAGTTTGCACTTGCGAGGAAGGTGTGCCGGACGTCTATTAAACAGCTCGTCCATCCGCTCTTCGATATCTGCATACCATAACAAACTTTCCAACCACTCTCGATCAATCCATCCCGAACCAAAACCAATCTCATCTTACTCTTTCACAAACCGAAAACATGTCTGCTCAATCTGCACCAGAAGAAATTGAGGGATTCACCATCTCCTCCAGCAAGGAGTGGAGCAACTTCTCGAGAAACAAGGTAAGAAAGCACTGTCTTTGGTATCTGCTTTTCACCAATCTAACATACCAAATAGTTCCCAGCAAAGGTTTTCGAAGACCACGATGTCGACATTGTCAACGAATGCTGCGGTGTCTGCGGATCAGACGTTCACACAATAACCGGAGGCTGGGGCGAGCTCGCAACAACCCCTCTTTGCGTTGGCCACGAAATCATCGGAAAGGTCCTCCGAGTCGGCAGTAAAGTTACTCTCGTCAAGCCAGGCGACCGTGTTGGTGTAGGCGCACAAGTGCAATCGTGCATGCAATGCCCACAATGCAAGAGCGACAACGAGAACTACTGCCCAAACCAGGTCGACACATACATGGCACCATACAAGATGGACGAGGGACACAGCGACGAACCAATGAAGGACAAGAATGGAAACCAAATCTTCTCTCAAGGAGGATACTCATCCCACTCCCGAGTCCACGAACAATTCGTCTTTAAGATCCCCGAAGGTCTCTCCTCCACCGACGCCGCACCCATGATGTGTGCCGGCCTCACCACCTACTCACCTCTCGTCCGTGCCGGCACCGGCCCCGGCAAGAAAGTCGCCATCCTCGGCATCGGTGGCTTAGGCCACTTCGGTCTCCTCTGGGCGAAAGCTCTCGGCGCCGAAGTCTGGGCCCTCTCCCACAGCCCCGACAAGAAAGACACAGCGCTCAAACTCGGCGCCGACCACTTCGTCTCCACCAAAGACAAAGACTGGGCCAAGCCCCTGGCCTTCACCTTCAACTTCATCCTCAACTGCGCCGACATGACGCACGAATTCGATCTCGCCACTTACATGAGCACGCTTACCGTGAACGGCGAGTTCCATAATGTGGGTTTGCCAGATAAGCCGCTGCCGCAAATGATGGCGCAGGATTTCGCGCCCAATGGAGCGAAGATTGCGGGCTCGCATATTGGGAGCAGGAAGGAGGCGGATGCGATGTTGAAGTTGGCGGTGGAGAAGAAGGTGAAGCCGATGATTGAGACGATTGAGATTAGTGAGGAGGGGTGCAAGAAGGCGGTGGAGAAGGTCAAGGTTAATGATGTGAGGTATAGGATTACGTTGACGGGCTTCGAGAAGGCGTTTGGGACGAAGGTGGATTATTAGAGGGGGGAGAGTAATTTGAGGAGGTGGGGAGAATGAGTGGTGTATGTATGATTAGAGGTGTGACTTGGGTCATGCGTTTATGATGATATGAACTATATGAATATATTTTTAACAAAGTCATATACTCTTTTCCTTGGCTTGCTCTGTGAAATAAGGAAGATATGAGTTGGGCTTACAAAATGAGACGGGTTGGATTATGCGGGTAAATTCACAAATATATACGCCTAGGAAAGCTATGAAGGGGAAGGGAGTTGTTGGGGAAGGCGAGATAGAAACGAGAGAATTCTGCACTCACTCACTCGCTTCCTTCGGTGAAGGGGATGAAATGCGGTGGATGGAATTGGGATTGGACTTGGAATCGGGGTGAGTGATGGGATAGGATAGGATAGGATAGGATAGGATAGGATATCAGGAGGTTATGCGATGAGGTCGGTCGGGTTGATGGTATCTATAGAGGTAGAGGTAGATAAATGGTTAGGGCTGGGCTGGGCCGGTTACTGGTATCGATATCGGGTGAGGTGAGGTAAGGTAGTAGGTGGGCGGTTGTGCAGAAAGCTCTCTAGGCTGGGATAGGATATTGAATGGGATAGGATGCTGAATGGGATGCTGGATGGTATAGTGGATTATGAGTATACATGAACCGGAGCAGGAGAAGGAGTAGGAGTAGGGGGTTTTTGCAGCGAGGGATGAGAGTTTGAGTAATTTACTTATGGGGATGGGCACGGCGGGGTGGAGCGGGTAGGAAAGGTGAGGGGAGTTGGGCTGGGGATGATATGAGATGAGATGAGATGATTGCGTGCAGCAAAGTAGCAGAGGAGAGGGAACTGGTGATGTGTAGGTTTCATGGGAAGGACGTTGAAGGAGATAAATACAAGTATCACACACAGAAACACAACAATATGATATTCCAAATTATTCCTTTTTCATTATTACACATTATTCGTTTATTTAGCCAAACCATACCAGCAATCGCCAAGCAACGCAATACAGTACAGTGCAGCATCCATCAGTCATCATATATATACAAGATTCATCAAACTCATCAACCCCCAAACAATATCATACAAACCACCTCCTACCCTTCGTCCACTTAAAAGTTCGTATTCACAGCCCCCGTACCCCTATAATTAGCCGGCACCTCCACCGTCTGCAACCCCCCATGACTAGTATGTGTCGTCGTATGGGTAGTATGAGTCGGGCTTGTATAACCCCCAGTGGTACCGGTGTTCGCATATCCGTCAGTTCCAGCATTATACGGCACGGAAGGTTTCTGGTACGCATGCGTATTTTCAGAGTTGCGACCAACCATAGTAGCATCCGTAGCGTAGGAGTTTCTCATCGCATCCGGAGTGGTGTGGCTGGGTAGTGCATCGGGCTTTTCGCCGCCGGCGAGGTACTCGGTGTCGTGGGGAGAGCGCTTGGGTTTGCGTTGCCAGAACTTGCGGCGGGGGGTTCCGGCAGTGTAGCCGTTGTTGGGGGAGGGACCAAAGGCTTTCTCTTTCTTGTGATGTTTCATGAGGAGGATCTCGACGAAGACGGAGAGGAAGAAGAATACGCTGTGAGAGTTGTTAGGTCTGGGTTGGGGTTATTAATGGGAGGGGTAATGAACTTACGCAGCGATGATTGAAACGGCGAAACAAGCAGTGTTTAACTTGCAAGCTGTGTGTAGACTTGGCAAGTTGACGAACCCGCTGGTTCCACTGCCAATTCTTGTGTTTGAATTAACATTTCCGCTTCCCAGAGGTGTGTTCACGATGCCACTGCATGATCTACCGCCTCTGGTTGCATACGCAACATAGATGAATGCACCGGTGAAGGCAAGATCAAGTAGGATAGCAATGATGGAGAAGAAAGCGAAACCGGCTAAGCAGCAAAGAAGGAGGAGGCCAATGATGGTGTAGAGGACGCCGGCACCGGCAATACCTTCGACGGCGCGGATGTAGGTCGCGATACCAAGATTATGGTTGGCGAGGGCAGCGAGGAAGTAGGAGAAGATGCCGAGGATGATGGCGGCGCAACAGAATTCAATGATGCGCAAGAACCATTGCAGGGATTTGAGGGCGAGACCACCGCCTTTCATGATGAGGGATGTTATGCAAGGTGACTGGCTCAGTTGGGTTTGGTATGGATGTATTGATGGTTTTGATGTATGAACTGAGAGAGGATGAGATGATGTTGAAATAAGAAAGAAAAGAAAAGTGAAGAATGTGTGGAGATAGATATAGATGATGATATATGATCTGATGTCAACCTCCAAGTCCCAGATCCAAAGGGTATGCCTGTATAACTAGTAAGGCAATACCTCATCCAGCCCCCAGTGTGCAAGGCGCAAGCTCCAATGAGAGTCTTTTGTCATCGAATAAAACAGTCCCACTCGGGCCTTGCACTGCAAGTAGATCCCCCAAATCCTGCTTGCATTTCCCTGCTTTCCATTTTCTCCTCGTTTGCAGAAGAGCAGGCCTTGGTCCCTTTGCTTAGTTTCGGCAATGGTTCCTTGGCTGCGATTTCTCTTTGTTTCCCTTGACGCTCCCGTCCTTGTCATCAATCCAACCACAGTTTAAGAAAGTGGCTCCTTTGTTCATCATACATGTAGATCATCAAGGTTCAGTTACCGTAAATCGTACTTGTAATTGATTAAAACCCACTTTTCACATTTGCTTTTGCTTTTGCATGTTCCGCGGCACATCTCTCCGGCTCAGGACCCTTCTTTCCTTTGACGTCTTTTTGGAAAGCGTCCAAATCAATTAATTGCCTTACACAATTCGCTCTTCCTTTCGCCCGTTCTGGATACTGACACAGATCAACGTATGGCACAGCAATGCTTGTGGCTTTGAATCGAATTCGTTGTGCAAGTACGTCTTAAGTGTGAGCGGAACAGTCGTAGTCGTCGTCAGACAAGTTCCTGGTGACGTGCACTGCCGGAAAATGATTCTCGGCTGTCGTCATCGGTCACCTGAGCCACTGTGGCGTAAAAGCTCTTTTCAAGTGTGGCTGTGTGCGTGTGGTTGTGTGGTTCTGTATTTAGGGGAAATGGGGAAAATGTAAGACTTACTTCGTAATTGTCTGCAGAACAAAGGTATCACTCTTACCGTAAATTTCTGGTACCGAAAAGGCTGGCCTCAAGACCCTGCCCTACTCCTGTTTGCGGGGAGAGTTTTTGATGCCAAGTATTTTGAACAAAAGGGTCCTACACTATGGACTTTAAACACGATGCAGGAGATAGACCCAGATTCACGGTAGAAGAAGATGGACTGAATATCGTCACTATTTCGACCTTGGTAGCATCTCAGATGTCTTCCCTGTTTGTGAGGGGAGATGGACCGGCCGAGAACAATCCAAGTGCTTGGACTGTTTTGGCTCATCGTGCTTTGACTGGCTACAGTGACTTGGCTACTCTAAAAAACATTGCCGGCGTGGTTACACTTCTTAGATTTTGTTTGGTAGCTCAACTTCCATCTCTTGCCGTCATATCATACACACCTTTTCCTCATGTCACCCGCATCCAGCTCCTAATTCTTTTCCATGTGTCACCCGGCATCCAGCACTTAGTTCTTCTTCCTCGCTTTCTCTTGCTGTTTTGCCTCAAAGTTCTTCTTAACCACCATGTTTCGTACCTGCATCGCATTTCCAATATCGCAGTACGCAACCCACAGCGCATACAGTGGAATAAACACCCAGAGCATATTGAAAAACACCAAATATACCCAAAGAAACATGAAGTTACTCGTATCCAGATTGAGATTCCCCGTCAACCACTCCGGGCAGAAAGTCATGAAGCCTGATTTTCGTTAGTTCAGCATGTCACTACTCCTCTTCAGAAGTTCGATAGATGAGAAAGAACAACTGCACAGCAAACAGTTCTTTGAAAGTAACAGGAAGGTAAAAAACGAAAGCCCAAACCTACCCCCATACAACTCCCCCGTAGCCAACACCACCATCCAAAAATTGACTCTCCAATCCTTCCTCACAATCCCCCAACAAATCCACAACGCCAACGGCCCCGCCCCCAGCACCGTCAACAACTCCAAACTCACCACCGTAAGATCCGCCCCCGCCCACCTGCGATCCGCCTGCGCGTACACCATCCACAGCTTACTCGCCCAATTATCCGCATACTTCGCGCCGTACACATGTTGCGAGGTATTCAAGAAATTCGACATAATGACCGGGTGCGAGACGGCGGGGTCGTATGGCTGCGAGGAGAAAAAACAGTTGTACAGAAATGAGCCCTCGAAGATGGTGTGGATGAGAAAATCGAAAAAGTGCCAGATGAAGAGGATGCGGAGGGAGCGGGGGGTGGAGGGAGAGAGCACGCGGAGGGAGAGCGTGTAGGAGGAGAGGAGGAGGACGACGACGGCGAAGAGGGAGAGGATGGTGGTTTGGTCGATGTGGTCGAGGATGGAGGAGGCCATGGTTGGTTGTTTCCTAGATATTGAGATAAATTGGAATGGGTATATAGATAGTATATGCCTCGTACAGGCGGGTAGAGCACTTTTCGTGGTAGACTTTCGTCGTCAACACAGAAGCTTTCACGGCTGCCAACCTCAAATTGAAGCTCTGTGGAACCACCAGGGGAAAAATTAGAGCTATGACCATCACGGTCGCTTTTCGGTCCGTGTCTGAATTCGGAATAGGCCCCTTACCACTTTCAGTGATGACTAAGCATCATCGCGGTTCCGCATCAACAGTCCCCGACGCAGGCGATCGGGTGATGATGTCATGAATCGTTCGTTAGAGTTTTGCAGCGACAGGATTTTGTCTGTAGGGTCGACCTCTCATATAATAGGAAGCAGGGTTTTATGGAGTTTGGAAAGGCCCGTTAGCTCCACTTGATCGACAGATCTCCCGATCCCGCAGTTAGCTTTGATATGGGTTATGGCCATCGTAGCCGTCTTTCGTACGAGAGAATGGAAGACCCTTTTCGCTGCCTGGTTAATTGAAGACGACATTTTGAAAACTGTTCAAAATCTCATAGTTTTGAGCTTGAAAATTCAGATGTTCACATAGGGACTGCAAGGAAGACATAATGTTCGTGAAAAAGGCAACGTTAAATTGGGTATTTATACCACTACTACAATGTGTTCATTCCATTCATTCCATCATCTCCACTCCAAAGTTATCCCGTCCCAGACGCCAGAACATCCATCGAATGCGAGAATAGTGTGCGAGTATGAGGTTAAAAGAAGATCATCTAGTGTTGATGAATCTAGTGTTGAGCAGCCTCTGCAAAGATTATTAGTAATTGTTCAAAAAGCAAGGTGAGAAGTGAAAAAGTGAAGACATACCCTTGTGGACATCAGCCTTGGTGTCGTGCTTTTGCTCGTGGGCCTTGTCCTTGACAGCGTCGATACCGGCGTTGGCACGGGTTCCGAGGCTTGCGTCGGAGTCCTTGGCAACGTTCTTGTTGGCCTCCTTGGAAGCGGTGGCACCGGCACCTTGGACAGTCTCGGCGACGTAGTTGGCAGCGTTCTGTGAGAGGAAATGTGTTAGTAATGGGCAATGAAGTGAGACGGCGAGGAGATGAAGATTAGAGTGCAAGCTTACCTTGACGGTCTCCATTTTGATGATTTGAAGGTTGTTTGGGTTTTGAGGTTGATTGAGTTGTTTGTTGAGTTGTTGATTGAAATTGTGAGTTGTGTTGTTGATGGAGAAAGAAAGCAGATCTGGTGAAAAGAAGAAGACTTTATAGTTGTTGCTCTCCGCACTCGAATTCTCAGAATTGTAAATAATGACGTAGTATGAGGGGCACCTGCCGCGCAAACGCCGCATCAACGCCGCTGATGGCTTGCTAGTACCTCTTTTTGCATTCACATGAAGTCGGAGAAAGCTCTTTGATTCACTACCTATGACGTCGCAGCTTCTTTGTTGCTAACTACTGCTACCCACTCAGGTAAGTGGGACTTTGAGGGGTAACTCCAGGAATGTGTTATATCCAGCGAATCACAGCTTCTCCCACCATCCCCAGCTCGTTCCAAAACACGCAAATGAAACAGATCTAGATTCTGCTGGGCAATAACCGGTGGCTGTGCCAACTTTTTCAACTGCTCACGGTGAGCACGCCAAACTGCATGTGGCTGAAGGGTAAATTAGGAGAAAGGGACTTTCCCTGCTTGGATGGAGCAGTTTGCAGCTAAAGTGGGTCACAGAGGTCTCGTGGTCCACGAATCCGTACATAGCAGAAATGCTTCTGCATTCTGAATACGTGGAGAGCTCGATCTAAGAAAAACTCCGATCGACTTTTCTAATGGTAATCTCACAACCTATGATTTTCCTTGGCATTGCTTCTTGCCCGCAAAATCGCTCAAGGGGAAAGACTTGCAGGTGCATGTGATGGAAACCAAAGCTCCCGGACAGCTATTCGCACCTCGGTCTGACATTTCCTGCATGTATTGACATGCGTGGCCTCTGGGACTGAGACTTTACGAAGTGCAGAAGGCGGCGGCAATACTAGGTAGTAGTCTGAACTTTCAATAGTCGGCTTCGGTCTAGGCCATCAGGGTCGCCATCGCCGATTTGTTCTCTGGAGAAGCTGCTCAGTTTGTTCAGCTGAGAAGTGAGATGTTTATCCTACAGCCTGGTATCATACAGTATGCTCCTATCAATGATTGCCCCTCAAAACGTGTCAACTTCTAATCTCTATGTACATTTCTATAGCCTCAAGATTTCACCACCTTGTCTGATCCCCCCGCGAAACATCTCCTCAATAACCTTTCCTTCCAACAATGTCTCTCGCACAATCCCGTCGACGTGCTTTGGCTCTACCCTTCCATACCAGATTCCACAACCTGCCAATGGATGAGGCTCTCCCTCCTTCGTCTTCATTTTCGGTGGAATATACAAGATAACATTACCGGCAAACTTATGACCTCCTATGTGACTGATCAATCCAACCCTCGCAGTACTTCCAACAGTAGCTTCTGAGCCCGTCAAAGCCTCCCTGGAAGCACCATCGCCGACTTCCACCGGGCCTTGCAGAACCTGAACATCTTTCATGGGGAGGACCTTCTCAAACTCTGCCTGCAGAATCGGCCCCGTAACTCCACATCTCATGTCCCTTCCTCCATGCCCACATATCAACACCAAGATATCATGCACATCCTTCACGCCGGGTAGGAAATCTGCCTGTTCCTTACTCCGCAGTAAACGATCTTTGTGAATCGGAGAGAGATTATCGTGTGCAGGATGTAGTTTGGTAGGGAGTAGATAGCCCTTCACAAGCGCTTGCACTGAATCGAAAGACACTCGTGGTAGGAAAGGTATATATTTAAACGAAGGTAGGACGTAGGCAGACGTTGTAATGATATCACTTCGACGAGGAGCGTTTGTAGAAGGAAAAGATACATTCGTGACTGAAACATTATTGTATGGCTATTCGATCGTTAGTCTTAACAATCCTGCAAGAAATGCACAAGAAGAGAAAGCATACATCACTATACATACCGCCGCGACCCATCAATTCCTTGATGTCCGCGGCGAGGTTATCCCCCGAATTCTCCTCCTCAATGCGCGACGGCCAGTCTGGCTTCCCCGTACATATCAAGACCTGCTCAGCGTATGCGGCCATGGTGCCATTGAGCGGCTTGGAGTGGTCTATTTCTAGGCCCTCGGGCATCTCGGGACTCTCGGCGCATGCACATGTTGGAGAGGGACATTTCTCTATTGTAGGGAATGGCGGAGGAGTGTTGTTTGAAGAAATCTGACGGAAGTGTAGAGGGGCATAACGACGAGAGGCGTGCCAAGACGGCCTGATGAAGGAGCGCAGCAACATGAGGAAATGGAAATTTAATGCGACTGTTTGTGATGATCCGGATCATTCTTGGGGAAGCTTTATCTTATCTGATCGTCATCATGCATAAATATTTTGTATAAATCAATGCATCATGTGACATCTTTGCATAATTCTGTCAATTTCTTCTGTCGCCGAAGGGCGTTTCTTGAGAATATCATCATGAACCTGGGAGCTTTCCTGGCCATGGAAGCGTGAGTATGGGCGGTTTGGGTTTATCATAATCTTCTGAGGAAAATGCGCTTCGTTTCTTGGAAACGTAAGCAAATCCTCTGTGAACGAACTCATGCCTCGTTTGTCCAATGCTCTGAGACTTCGGGCCTACAATATCTCGCCATTACTTGGACCAATTCTTCGAGAAACTCGAGACCTACCATCTGCTTTGAATGAGCTTCGTTGGTTACGTGAACATGTCAAGGAAGAATGGGAACCAACCTCTGGAGTAAAGGAGAAGACCAAGAGGATTCTCCAGTTATGTCAGCGACGTGCCTTGGGTGTACCCCTTCAGTATCTCCTAGGATCACAACCGTTTGGAACACTGGACATTAAATGCCGGCCTGGAGTTCTCATACCAAGGTAAGTGTTCTCCGGACCGTTTTGGAAGCCCACTACTAATATCTTGCAGACCAGAAACAGAAGCCTACACCACCCATCTTGCTGAGATCATCAAAGCAAAATATCCACCAGATTCAGCTCCAGAATCACCTGGGTCTGGAAAATCTTCTCAAAAGCCTCTTCGGATCATAGATTTCTGCTCCGGATCGGGCTGCATCTCACTACTGCTCCATTCTCTGCTGTCAAAACAATACAGCAATCTCAAAATCATCGGCATAGATGTATCTCCCAAGGCGGTTGAGCTCTCAAAGGAGAATCTCAAGCATAATAAAGAACAAGGTCTTCTTGAAAGTTCTGCACACAACCAAATGCTCTTCAAGCATGCAGATATGCTTAGCGAAAGCGAACATGAACGGATAATGAAGATATGCAGGCAAACCTGCGATATAATCATTTCCAACCCACCCTACATCTCCGCAGCGGCCTTTAAAAAAGAAACCAGCCGGTCCGTACGAAATTGGGAGCCGAAGCTCGCTCTTGTTCCCGAAGAAACCAAGTCTGCACACCCTCTGTCGAAGGATACGAGCACCGAGAAGCATCCGGAGGATATCTTTTACCGTCGTTTGATCCGTCTCCATAGGTGTCTTAAGTCTAAAATCCTGGTCATGGAAGTCGGCGATGCCGCCCAGGCAATGAGGGTTGTGGCACTGCAGCTGGCGACCCGTCGCCTCAATGATATTGAGATCTGGAGAGATTGGCCCGACGGTCAGAAGGCGGATGATGAGGTGGATCATGTCGAAGTTAAGGGTCACAGGATAGAGGTCAAGGGGACCGGGAAAATGAGGGCTGTCGTGCTGTACTACGCTGGACCATTACATCGACAAGCGAAAAATTTTTACAGGTCCATTATGTTGGAATGAAAGGAGCTGGGTTTACGACCCTTGGAAGAAACCAAGGGACCCATCAAGAAACCTCCCAGCCTTATAAGTACTAGTTTTAGGCACTAATCTTACACTCATAAGATTTCCAGCCGATCAAAGCATATCGGACAGACTGTTCTTCACGCATGCAACGACAAAGTTGAAATATTGTATAGTACAATATGATCCTAAAGAATATCAGACACCCACGGCGTCGTCCCATCATGAGCTCAAGATTAAACAATCTCGGTCTCACACACAGCCAAACGTCATATCCAAGTCCCAACTCCGACACCGGGTGTTGCTCAATCGTATCCGATAACCATGCAGAGAATGCGTCCAGAGGGGTATACATCATACATATTCGCCTTTCCTGCCTTCCTTTCCGTTGCTTGCAGCGTTAGTTCGCGCGTATTCCTTTCCGTCCCGTTATGTAATTTTACAAACCAACCAGAAATATAAACTCCATTCCACAACGTTTCTATTCCAAACCGATACCTGGCCAGGTTCATATCCTCCTATTCCAAGATTTCTCCTCTCCTGTTGTGCATGCTATCGCCCTTGCGATCTCTGACCTCGTTTGGCTATAGCTCTTAATCTTGATTCGACTCCAAATTCGAACCCCGCCTTGCTCCCAGTTTCATATCCCACAATCCATCCAACCGCCAATCACCTCAAGCAACAACATTCTCCGGTGCATCCCAAAAAGCCTTTAATTCCTCCCCAAGAGGTTTGATCGGCCATCCAGTTCGCTGACGACAGGCATCTATCATTTCAAGAACGGATTCGCGCTTCGAAGGCTCTTGAATACACATTCCGGCTTTGATGTTTTGTGTTAGTCCGTTGTGAACTATGATGGAAAGATGCAAAACGTACCAATAAAGAGACATTGCGAGCACATAACACTGGAAGCATTATCCGTAAGTGTCATCGCAATCCCGCAAATGTTCGCGACGTATTTTGTAATCAGTCGGCCTTGTTCGATGTAGCCACCAAAGCCACCTCTAGAAGGCTGATTGAGAAGGAGAAGCAGTCTAGCGGAGTAATGGAGTTGGAGTGCGACGCCTGATAGTGTTAGTTGGTCCATATCCACTCCCTCCCGCATGCATGTTCCTGGGAGATATACATACCAAAAGCAGGCGGCCGTATCCAAATCGGAGAAAACCCCTTTCCAGTCGTATATCCCTGCAACGGCAACGGCGTGAATTCCACCGTCAAACTACCATACCAATCATCCAGCATATTCTCAATCCTAGCCGCCTTATCAATCCTCGCCCCTATATCTCCTGCGTAATTATCCAATTCTTCCCTCGAGCAATAATTCACCACTTGCGCCATCAGATACACAGACCGTGAAGCCAACTCCCACGGATTCAGCTCCGCATATGTGCGCACGGGTTTCCAAAACGTGAAGGCTTTGCGCTTCTCCCGGAACGCGGCCCATATGTCTTGACAGAGCCAGGCCCACCATACGGCCTGTTTGAGACCTTTGGAATCGCCGTGGATTACTTGGGAGCGTTGGATCCAGAAGACGCCTTGGAGGTGCCGCTCCCAGTCTTTGCCGGAGCCGTCGAGCATTTCGTAGGTTGAGACGATGAGGGCGGTGGCGAGGAGTTCGAGACTGGTTTTGTAGGTGTCGTATTGCATGGCTTTGGAGAGGTAGTGCAGGGTTTCGTTGTAGTATTGGAGAGCGTCGTTGCGGTTGTGGGTGGTGTCTTGGGCGATGTTGGGATTGCGGGAGAGGTGGCGGGTGGAGAGTGCTAGGATGGCTTTCATGAGGCCGGTGTTGTGGAGGGCGAGGTGCGGAACAAAGGTTGAGAAGTTTTGAGCGGGGTCGAAGAGGTCAATCTGAGAGACGGCGGTAGAAACGTATTAGATCATAGAGGGAGGATGGGTGGACAGTGGGGTCATACCCAGTGACTGATTCTTTGTACAAAGTTTTGAAATATGAAGTTTTCGTGAGGCATCAACTCAATGGGATTTGAGAGCTGCCATCGCAGCTTTTCCAAGGTTACTATTCGATCTTGGGCATGGGTGTTGCGCTCGAGTAATTGCGGATGCAACGAAGGAGGGATTACATTTGCGCCAGGTGCATCTGATATGGCACTGACACGACGAGAGGATGGTATGTGATTCGGGTCCTGCGATTGTGAGGTGTCTAGATTGTCCCCGTTGACATCGAAGCTTGAGATCGCGTTTTCAAAGTCGGCATCCCCTACTAGCATGTCAAACCACTTTGCGATCGCGGCATTGAAGGTAGGTTGCGGTAGAGATGAGCGCGTTCCAAGGACCAAACTATCATTGCTCCCTAGGGAGTATGGCGTAGGCGCATACAGTTGCTCGGGGGAGAGCACCTGCTGTGCTGGCGTGCTATCCGCTCCAATGGTACTCGGCACGGCCGGGATGTAGTCATTTTGACTGATCCGCCTCTGGACACTGGAATGAGGACTCCCTTTCTCCTGTGGTAGACCACTGAGAGATTCTGAGGCGTGCGAATATTGCCGCATTTGCTCAGGCGAGGTAGGCCATCGCACGCATTGTGCCTCGGGCATGGAAGTAACAGTTGGAGACCTCTCTTTCGAGACCCTTTCCAGCCTTCCGGCTGTCGATGGGGTGGTGGTTCTTTCTCTGGGCGCCGTTGTAGTGGAAATAGCATAAACACACGATTGTTTTCCCTTCAAACATCGATGGCATTCTGGCTTTTCTTCGTCGCACTTCACATGTCTTTTCCGACATGTGATACTAGAATAAATATCAATTCGGGCCCCCACATCCACGGGCCCCGCGGAAAGGTTATCTGCAGCAACTCACCAGCCTGTAGTCTTTCGAAGCCCACGACTTCGAGATTGACGATTCCGAATTCGTCGAGGTGTGGTACGAGATTCCTCTTCTTCTCCCATTGAGACGCAGTAACTTTCAGATTCATGAACGCCTTGAGGTTCATATACTCTTGTCCCAAGAAGCCCACGAATCGGATGATATTTAGACGTGGAATCTGTGCAGAAACTAAAGCATCGAGCATTAAAGATGTCTGTCTAGGAGTTGAACGTTTTGATTACTTGTTACTGTAGCTAGTCCTGTGCTTGCGGGTCAGAGCGCAGTGTCCACAGATGGTGTGGTCTCTGTAAAGGCCGAATACCCCGCATGACTAGTTCGAATTTTGCTAGATTGGGATCAGGGAAACTCTAATTGCCTAGAATAGCGGTGGGAGTCTCTCTATTTGGCTGCAGATAAAGGGCTAGTGGTGGACGAGGGGCTGTGGCAAAGTGGAACGAAGGACGGGTAGTAGAGTTAATCAGCTTCTAAGGCTCGGAGCTGCACTCATAGGTTTAATGACTTTCTACGGCTCATGGACGCGTCTATCAAACTCCACAGAGTTTTCCGAGGACTAGATAATATGGTTTCAGAGACACGGGTGGGTGCATCCTCTTCAACCATCAACCTCTGTGCACATAGATCCAGGAGTTTTGTGGAACATAGTCATGTCCACAGTCCCCAGTTTGCTATAATCTTAATGTGACTGGGATACCTCGACCTGGCGGCAGGATACTTTGAGGCCCATGGTCATGGTCATGGTCATGGTCAAGACCACAGTCACAACGCACATGCAGCCACGGCTGCTCAGAACATGTGATGGCAAACTTCCTAATTCATTGGAGATGTACGAACATGCCTCCGTCAGCTAGTAATTGGGTTCCATTGCAGTATGGACTCAATTCCTGACAGCCTAAGAAAACTGCCGGACCAGCTATATCAGACGGCTCTCCTACCTTGCCCATTGGTATCCGTTGCTCGAGATACGCTTTCTTTACCTCGTTCTTCATATCCATGTCGCTCAATTGTGTCTTGATTGTGCCTGGTAATATGGCATTGCATCGGATATTCTCCTTGCCCAGAGCAATGGCCATGGACTGTATCATTGATAACACCCCTGCCTTTGTCGGTGTATAATGTGTCTGTAATCCTCCACCAACCAGAGCACTGATGGATGAGATACCGATTATCGATCCGCCATGACCTTGCTTAACCATTTGTCGTGCCGCAGCTTGGCAAGCATAAAAGGCACCGTTAAGGTTTATTCGAACAGTGCGATCGAAAAGCTCCTTCTCTAATCTGAATAACGGGTAATGTTACTTTCAAATACCTTCATCAGATGAAACAAGAGAACCTACGTTAAGAACTCAGCAGGTTCAAACACTCCTGCATTTGCAACGAATATGTCCAACTTCCCCCACTTCTCAACCGTCTTCTGCACGAGTTTCGTACCTGTCTCTGGATTCGTCACATCGCCAGCAATTTCGAAAAGATCCCCAGCTTTCGATGAACTTTCCCCTTCAACCTTCTCGGCTTTGATTGCTGCGGCCTCTTCGAATAAACTTCGTTTCAATGACTCGTCTTTCTCTAACCCGAGGTGATTTACCCCAACATTACATCCTTGTCGTAAATATTCAAGCACAATTGCTCGTCCTATCCCAGTGGTCCCTCCAGTGATAGCTGCTGTCTTGCCAGCAAGCAACCGCCAACGAGCGAGTCCAACCATTCTTTGAAAGGGTATGCGATGGCAGGCGTAAAGGAACTCGGTAGAGCTTTGAGATGCGAGAGGGAACACGGAAAGCTCTGCTATGTCTTAGGCGGACCGTAATATTATAGGAGAATAAGCAGAGATGGAGGAAAGAAATCCATCGTGATTAAGGCAGTATCGGGTTCTGCGAGCACCCCGAATCTATATGCTTTCATTCACATGCGCGCTTTGCTTTGCTTTGCTTTCCCCTCAGTGGAGAAGTGTTGTGGTTCCGAGCCCGAGCGTGAACTGCGCGCTAAACTCTAAATGGATCGCGTTGGCACGATGGCCCTCGACACGAGGCAACCGCAACTTCCTCGAAAACCCAAGTCACAAGTGGACGTTGCCAGCAATCTAAGCTACGGAAGAGTCCTCTGTACAGCCTCTCAATTCGTCTCGTGTAATCTGGCGCAGCACTTGGAACCCTCTGATTTCGTGTTGGCTGGAAACGGGGAGACGATATCCCATGAAGGGGTCAGGAATCAGGGCAGGATACTTCCACGCAGTTCGAAATAATCCGCGATGGAGCAGAATGTTCGTTCTGTCATGGCCATTGTTTTATTGCAACACTTGTTCCCTTTTATTGAATGATAATACTCAGAATGAAACAACATCATAACAACAAATTTAACATGTATGTATATAATGGCCCCAACCGCCGAAGCTGCTCCATATAATATCAGCAATCAGTTCCCCCCCTTAATCCTGTTGCTAACCATCTTCCCTACTAAAGCTCCTTCTGGGGAAATAAGATCGCCTTTTAACTGTACATTTTCAGTCTACAAGATGGGTTCAACTCGTGGCCGTGATCACCTCAGGCCTAGCACAAACGCAGCAAATGCAAAGAAAAGTGGATGCTCTGGCTATTACATCGTGGGTAGTATTGAGAGGATGGATATCCAAAAATACATTGTACGTTACCCTGGGACTGAGGTGCTTCAGGTTCCAGCGCCTGTTGACTTGATGCTACTGCTTCGAACCTTATACCTTAAAGAAAGAAGAGATGACTACAGACTGCTCCGCGTAGAACAACAGTGTGCAGCGATAATCGGACAAGGATATTCAGCGTCATATGGAGGAGTGTATAAAACGCCATATAGAGGACAGTATCACCAGGCTCCAACGCCCAATCAACAGGCCGCAACAAACCCTACAGTTCCCACTCACAATACTGACACCGGCCAAATGGAAGTTAGAGATGTATTAGAAGATACGGATCAAAATGCATGGGAGTTTGCCCAGGGTTCTGTGAATGAGGCTTCAGATTCACTAGTTCACAAAGTCTAGTGGTAGAGAAACCACAGCTCCTTGTTCTCTCTTCCGATCCCCTTCTTCACCCAACTCCCACTTCGTATTCCTTCCGTTGAGCAATGGTGGTGAAGTATAACGGGTCAAGGTATGTAGATGAAACACCAATAAATAAAATGATCTTCAATTTAGAATAATATATTTTCCTCGTAGCAATATAATCAATCAGGATGAAGGTGAGTCGGCGACAGTCGTATTGTCTATGCCAGGGCCCAGTGGACAATGAAACAGAGGCTGTGGTGTGCATTTAGTGATTGCGAACTCTTCAAGGATTCATTCATACGATTTGGCGTTGATTTCAGGGGCGCTTCCAGATTTCAGGCTCTGCCCAAGATCACTATTTACAACATCACATCCGAGTCCCAACGGAGCGGGCATGAAGTCTGCTCGTAGTACAAATGAAATCATTTTATTCTATCTCATATTTTTCCAGCTGAACCGCAAATTTCCATCCACTCTATCGTTTGGTTGACAACCTTCTCAACGCCCTGTTCCATCAACGTGGTATGCGGCATCTTCCCAGCGTTTGCATGCAAATGCTCAAAATAGTCGTCCAAAACAAGCCTGTTCACATTGATCTTAGATACACCCTCTGCTATGCAAGTCTTCATCAGCTCTGGCTTGAAACCATTTGTGCCATGAAGAACCGTTCTAACATTTCCGTGTAACTGGCTTCGGATTTTTCGTAGCCTGATATCGTCAGTATATTTCCTTCGAAGCGGTGATGTCAAAATTACCTAGGGAAATCTAGTTGTAGGCCGACAGGTCCGTATTCACCATGTACGTTCCCAATAGCAGGAGCAAGTGCATCGACTCCTGTTGCACAGAATTGGCTAACTTCCTCCATTGTAGTCTTACTACCTTCTAGGCCCTCGGTATCCATCACTCCATCCTCACCCCCTTCAATTCTTCCCGGCTCTGCTTCGGTAGCAATACCCCTTTCATGGCAGTACTTAACCAACCCTTCAGTCTTCGCTAAGTTCTCTTCCTTCTCGTAATGTGACATGTCTACCATGATACTATCAAACGGCAATGTGTCGGCCGCTAATCTTATGATGTCCGCATCCTGAGCATGGTCAAGATGTATCGAGATGGCATCGGGGACTTTGCTGCGCTTTATGGCTTCGGCAGCTGTGCGGATGAGGAGCCCATCAGAGAATGTGATAGCCCAGGGAAAGAACTGGATGATGATAGGAGACTGTGATTTCTCTGCTGCACGAACAAATCCTAAGATGTGCTCGATGTTGTATGCTATACAAGCAAGGACTCCATATTTGCCCTTCTCTGCAGCTGACAGGATGTTCAGATGTCGGTTCGAGGATTTCCAGTCCGGGGATGTCATCTTTGGCTTTGCGAAAATGGCGGGGTAAGTGATGGATGAGAGGAAGTTATCTGAATATATTGAGGTCTGTGATATCATGACTGCTTCAATGTTGGTAGAGAAAGTGGTCCTCGAAACGAGTTTTCGTAATTCAGGGTGCTCATTACATCGTCTCGATGACCAGCAACCATGATCTGTACCTTTTGATGACGGCCTCTTCCCAATGACGTCCCAAGAACCCATTTCGGCGAAGCTGCCGAATTGATATTGTTCGAAACGAGGTCCTTCCCCATCTTTTCATCAATTCCCCACATCTCGTCTCGGGGTGTAAAACAAACCAGATGTGGTATCACTCTGAGGCCCCAGACTCCATCCAGATGCACAGTGCAACATCACATAGGATTCAGAGGATTAAGGTTCGTGCTAGAACTTTGTTGGCGGCCGAGTCATTAACCATTGTGCTAAGAAATTCTATCACCCAACAAACTTCGATAGAGCCCACACCCCAAAGTTGCGGGGTAGCATGGTTAACCTAGTATTGAATCCTGGGGACTGTAGTTCCGTCTCCACGAATACTCCACAAACTTGGCATGAGTGTGTATCCTATTTGGGACGACATCAAGATTTGACGTTGCTCAATTCTGTATATATGTTAGGGGCACATCTGATGAGATAATTTTGTTCCTTCTGTCAGTCCTTTCCATATCTGCGTGCGGGTCACTTCTCAACACAAAAAAAACCAAACCGATTTTCTCAACATAAATTTTCAGAATGACCGGTGGCGTTGATCAGAGTCTCTCCGGCGTGACTGCGCACATGCGCGCCGAGATGGGAGCAGTTGGCCCGAAAAGTCTCCTGAAGAATAAAAAAGTATTCTTCATTGCCCTCTTCGCATCGTCAGTATAGCATAATCCTAGCAGTCAAGCTTTAGATTCTAACATGTGTCAGATTCGGTGGCTTACTCTATGGTTATCAACAAGGTGTGCTCGGCCAAGTTGTAGTCATGAACTCATTCCAGCGCGAATTCCCAGACGTCAGATCAAATGCCTCGAAACTTGGCTGGCTCACATCTATTTTACAACTTGGTGGATGGATTGGCTCTCTTTCTTCGGGTGTCTTCGCTGAAGTCTTCTCGAGAAAACATACTATGTTCGCAGGAGCCCTTTGGGTTGTTCTGGGATCATTCTTGGCTGCGGGTGCGCAGAACACTGGATATCTGTATGCAGGACGACTATTCACAGGTCTTGGAGTTGGAACTCTCTCAGCTATCGGGTAACGTTGCTCACTGACGATTGTGAGAAATCAGTCTAACAACTCCGCAGCCCCTTGTATAATGCGGAATTGTCTCCACCAGAGTTCAGAGGCTTCTTGATTGCTCTTCAACAGCTCTCAACAACGATAGGAATCATGATTGCATATTGGATTTCGGTATATCTTTCCATAGAAGAGACCAAGTGCTTTCGTGCTAACAACTGAGTAGTTCGGCAGCAACTATATCGGCGGAACTAGTGATGGACAATCGGATATGGCTTGGAGACTCCCAATGATCATCCAAGGTGTACCCGCTGTTATTCTTTGCATCGGTCTCATATTCATGCCATTTTCTCCTCGCCTGCTTGTCAACAAAGGAAAGGACCAAGAAGCCCTGAAGACCTTGGCTTATCTCCGCAACCTTCCAGAGGATAACTACCTCATTCAAGTTGAATTTCTTGAAATCAAGGCCGATGCAGAGTTCGAGAAGGAGATATTCGAGCGTCGATTTCCAAGCCTGAGTGCCTCGGCTGGGGACAGTGTATGGAGACGAGAGTTCGCTCAGTACAGTAACATTTTCCGCAGCAAGGACTCATTCAAGAGAGTTGCTATTGCTAGTTTAGTCATGTTTTTCCAACAGTGGACTGGTATTGATTCAAGTAAGTTACAATCTTCCCTCGTCTCAGACCTCAAGTTGCTTCGAGCATTTCCAATTAGTGTCTCTGCTGTCTCCAACCATGCTAATATCATGCTCCAGTCATCTACTACGCCACTATAATCTTCCAATTTCTCGGTCTTACCAGCACAACCACTTCGCTTTTGGCAACAGGAGTCATTGGGATCATAAATGTCGCAACAACTATTCCTGCAATCTGTTACATCGATAAAGTTGGTCGTAAATCACTCATGATGGCTGGTTCCGCCGGTATGGCTATCTGCGAATTGATCATCGGTATAATTGTCGCCAAGTGCTCGCATGACTGGACCCAGAACGCTGTTGCAGGATGGGTAGCAGTTGGTCAGTAACCCCAACCAAATGAATGTATATTGATCTAACATCTCATAGTATTCGTCTGGCTATACATCATCAACTTCGCCTACAGTTGGGGCCCAGGATCTTGGATTCTCATCGCAGAAATTTTTCCCATCTCCATCCGCGCCAAGGGAACATCCATCGGTGCCTCTGCCAACTGGATGAACAACTTCATCATCGCATTTGTAGTACCACCTATGCTTGCAAACATTACTTGGGGAACCTACATCTGGTTCGCGGTCTGGAGTGCGCTCGGTGGTTTCTTCATCTTTTTCTGTGTGCCAGAAACTAAGGGAAAGACACTGGAAGAGATGGACCAAGTCTTTGGAAGTCATACTAGTGCAGATGATATGACAGCATTTGCGGAAGTTCAGGAACGGGTAGGGTTAACTGCTCTTGTGCAAGGGAGAGTGGAGGAAGACAGTGAGGTAGAGGCGAAGAAAGAGGGAGAGGTAGATGTGCAACATATCGCATGATTGGGACAAAAAAGTTAACGATGTGATGAGGTTTTGAATACGATCCATATCTCAAATGTCTGAGATTTGGGTCCCTGATTGTTCTTCTATATGTCTTGGTTGGGAGGTCATTCAGTTTTAGGTGGATCTCTAATGGTTCGGGCTACGGCGCAGATTATCGGAGCACTGATACACAACATCTACTATTAAGATTATAAACGAATTTACCAAGAACTATGTGCTTTCTATGGTGTAAACATCTGAGCCAGAGTCGTTTGATTATTTTTCACTCAACATAGGGGATTCCGTGGCTGCTTTCTAGACGCACGCGACCACTTCCTGTCGTCTCCCCTATCATTCAGAATGTGGAAGTACTTTCTGGTGTCTTGAGGCGCAACTTATGTTGTATATAAGAATACGCAGCTATCAGAATTACAGCTCCCCAATTGAAACATTCTTGCCGTCGATGGAGTGCCTAGAGAATGGACACAGGTCGATGCTAACAGACTGTGTCACTTGAAGCGCAACTTTTACTGTCCGAGCCTTCACCGACACTGACCGTCCCGAGACCTAGGCGGCAAGCATGCCTCTAGACTTTTCGAGTTAGATGAACGCGAATTCACTGTCCAATTGGTTATTTTTCGGCCCACTACACGTCGGACCCTCACTCGTCTCAATCTGCGGTACCCAATCAGGAAGTGGGGTATATGACAACCATTCTACCCAAGCTCTTCTGAGCTGTCTTTGTTTCGACAACTCACTGATCATTTGTGCGTACTTTTACTCATCTAACATTGCATTTCCTCTGCAAGTACTATCTTTTTACATCATATTTTCAATCCATCATATCCATCACTTACACGCCTGCTCATATGCCATCTCGATTCTCAATTTTTGGACGACCTCGTCGAGTCAGTTCCTCCACGACCGAGGAAACGCTCCACGAGCCTTTCCCCGCTTCAGAGATGTCGGTAAACGCATCCGCGTTTGCTATTCACGATGAGCGGTTTCGAAAAATCATGGGCAACAGGCCCAAACTCGAAATGCTGCTAGAATATCAGGACTATCCATTTGCTCACGAAGCGGGAGTGTATATTCCAGAAACCGACGAAATTTTCATTACTAGTAACCAGTATCTGGACGATAGTGACAAGAAATGCATTCACATTACTAAAGTCAGGCTCAGTGATGAGAGCGGTGGGATCGTGAGAGAGGAGATTCCTTCCGAGGAAATCCCCATGGCAAATGGTGGCGTGAATTACAAAGATGGCATCTTATTCTGTGCTCAAGGTCATCAGACTTCTCCTAGTGGCCTGTATTTTATGTCTCGCGAAGAGCCATACGAGAGTACGCTTCTAGTCTCGGAGTTCAACGGGAGACCGTTCAACTCGACGAATGATGTGGTCGTGCATAGTGATGGGAGTATTTGGTTTACGGATCCGATTTATGGATATGAGCAGGGCTTTCGACCGCGGCCGCAACTCCCAAATCAGGTTTATCGATATGATCCTGAGAATGACAGTGTGAGAGCTATGGCGGATGGGTTTGGACGCCCGAATGGAATTTGCTTTTCCCCGGATGAGAAGATTGTTTATGTTACGGACACGGATTGGATTCATGGGGATGGGAGGACGGACCCTATGAGGCCTTCTAACATGTAAGTTCACGTTCTGATGCGAGATGAAGGAAGAGAATATGCTGATGTGTGAAGCTATGCATTCGATATTATGTGGTATTCTGGACAGCCATTCATGGCGAATCGAAGGTTATTTGCCATGGCAACCAACGGAATCCCAGATGGCATCAAGTGCGATATGGATGGTAATGTGTATAGTGGATGTGGGGATGGCATCAATGTTTGGTGTCCAGGAGGCGTGCTGTTGGGAGTTATCAAGGTGGATGGAGGAGCTGCAAATTTCTGCTTTGGGAAGAAGGGGTCAATGTTCATCCTGAATGAGCATAAGCTGTGGAAAGCTCAGCTGGCTGATACTGTGAAAGGAGCATTGTTACAGATTTAATTCTATGTTATGTACTCTTATATCCATTCCATTCACAAACTTTTTCTTGACCAAAGGCCATAAAGTCGCGTGCCGAAAGAGAATGTCAGGTGTTTTCGTAGAAACAACAAGGATGTTGAGGCAGACGTCATACTGTACTTGCACATACATGCCGCCTATGCACAGTTCCCGCACATTATCTCCGAGCAAGTCTTACAGCAAGGTTACATCCAAGCCAAGCAGCCAAATGTTCCGAAAGTTCGGGAAACCGATCCGTTGCAGCACCATTACCCCACCTTCCCCAGCTTCGTCCCCCGAGACGAGGGCCTCGCATCGGGGGCCTCACTAACTCCTCACCACACTCCACATTTTCCACGACCTACGCAGCAAGTTCCTCAACCTCGTCCTCGACGCGAATTTCAGCTACTTAAAACACCCAATTGAATCCACGAGACGACAAGGAGCGTCATCTCAATTACTGATCTGCCGGATCCTCTTCCTGGCCAAGAATGCTCGGGAGACTTGCCCCGTTGGGGGCGAGCTTGCGGACCTGCGGGCATACTTTTCATCTGCCCCGCAATGAGGGACTGCTACGAGTACATATAAGGAGAGGGATGATAGAGGGGGGCTGAATTCTCTATCTATCAAGTTCATACATCTTCTTTTCAGCTTCTGCCATTCTGAGGTATATCATTTTGAATACATTATACACCTTCACGTCAATATCAAGCTCTCCTATACAAACTACTTTCATTCCAACCTTCAATATGACTCCAGGAGCAATTGACCCAAGTGTGACTTCGGCACCAGGAGCCACTTCTTCTCCAGCTACTCCTCAAGTGCAAACACAAATAACTCTCCAAGGAAAAGTCATAGCCAGTACATCTTCCCCTCCCCAATCCCTCCCCTCCTCCAGCAACCCCAACTAACCTCCTCCCCTCAGTCACCGGCGCAAACCGCGGCATCGGCCTCGGCATCGCCGAATGCTGTCTCGCGAACCAAGCCTCCAAGATCTACAGCATCGACATCACCTCCCCAGGGGACGACTTCGACGCGCTCTCCAAGCGCTACCCCGGCCGCATCTTCGCCGTGCAAGCAGACGTCACTAAGGAAGAAAGCATACAAAAGGCTGTGGATCAGATCCTGGACGAGGCGGGGAGTTTGAATGGTATGGTTGTGAATGCTGGGAGGACGAATCATAAGAAGGCGTTGGATTTTACTACGGAGGAAATTGAGGGGTTGTTTGCTGTTAATGTGAGTTTGATTTTCATTCTTGAGACGGCAAGATAAGGAGAAGAGAGGAGGGAATGAAATGTGGATGGAGTTGAGTTAATAATTGGATTAGTTGTTCGGAGCATTCTATTGTGCGAGAGTAGCCGCGAAGGCATTCATCAAGCAGGGTGTCAAAGGCTCGATAGTCTTCACCGCATCCATGGCATCCTACCGTCCCAACAAGGTATTTATTCCCCCTCCCTATCTACCCGGACAAATAACCCCCTAACCTCCCCCAGCGCGTCCCTTCCACCCCCTACGGCGCCTCCAAAGCCGGCGTCCGCAACATGTGCCACACGCTCGCGCTCGAATGGGCCGAGCACAACATCCGCGTCAACTCCGTCTCCCCAGGTCTGGTCAACACCGCCATGACGTACTGGGTACCGCAGCAGCCCGACTGGGAGCAGCAGCTGAAATATTACGGCGGATTCCCGCGGTTAGCTGAGGTGCAGGAACTGGGTGGTGCGTATGTGTATTTGTTGAGTGATGCGGCGAGTTATACGACGAGTATTGATATTCCTGTTAATGGAGTTATTGGGAGTAAGTCTTTTCTTCATTTCCCTTCCAGGTGGAGCGGGGGATCTTGGCTAATGTTGGTGTGTGTAGTCTGCTAGATTGGATTTGAGATTTGCGGATTGGTGTGGAAATAATTCTATTGTGCATTTACGTCTTGCGAGATATCTACATACAAACCATTTGTCTTCCTCATCTATATTCTGGTCTTTTTCCTGTGAACTAACTATACACATGCATACATGTGCATCCTCCAGACCCTAGTCTCACCCCATCTCCCCAGTTGCGTGAAGCCTTCTTAAACTTGTCTTGCATCCACACCTATATGCTCTTCTTCTTAATCTCACCACGTGGCTCACCTCTAACTTTCACCCGATAAACTTAGTACTGGACCCCAAACTATCATCACGTCCCCCCAAGAAAAGGCAAAATGTTCTTCAAATGATTTGCTAATACAGCTAATACACTGCACTAACCTGACCCAGTACCATGTTTTCATCTTCGAAGGCAACCCTACTTCACTAGAGACCCTTACTACACTAGTAGTAAGGTTACTATGAAAAGTTGATTATGGAAATTACAATTTAGGCGGCTTAACTGAATAGTAAAGTAGCGCGTGTCCCTAATCAGTAGCCTCGAAGAGAGGAAACAAGATCTAGGGATGAAGCTAGGGTTGGAGTATTCATCCGATAAGCCTCGACATGGGAATAGACAAAAAGTATCTGGCTAGCACCATCAGTTCAGCAACCGGCAAATTAAAACTCCTGTCCACAACCAAATCCATTCAACCATCTAATAAACCACATACATCTATCTCATTCAACATATACAATTAAACCACCCTTCTCTTCTCCCCCATTTCCATCCCCTATCCTTCCCACCCCTTCCCCCTCTTCAAAGCACATACCCCCCTGCATTACTCGCCTCCCACCCCCTCAACGCCCTCCCCTCCTCCAACTCCACACACCACCACAGCACCTCCCTCGCCTTATCCTTCTGCCCACTAAGTTCATACGCGCGCGCTAGCGCAAACCAGGCTTCGGAGTAGTTCCAGCCGGACCCGAGTTTCGTTAGCGCGGACAAGAGACCGTAGGCGCGGTCGCGAGCTGCTAGGCGATCGAGTTGCGCGGTCTCGGTTTGTGATTGTGGGGAGCGGGCTTCACGTAAGGTAGGGGTTCGGGAGGGTAGACCTAGTGGGCCGGAGGTTGAGCTTGAGGATGAGAGTTCTTGGGGTTGAGTGGTTAGGGGCGCGGTGTGTAGAGTGGAGGCTGATGGGTTGACGGCTGAGGTTGGTGAGAGGACTAGAGGGGGGAGGTTAGGAAGGGGAGGTAATTCCTCGGTGTAGATATCGAGGAGAATTTCCGAAAGTCCAACAACAGCGGCAGGATGGTCTGCGAAATGGTTTAGAGCAGCTTCGTAGTTGTCGAGTGCTACGTATGGGGTTGATTGATCGACTGCGAGATGGCCGCGCTGGGATTATGTTAGCAGTAGGTCATAGAGCATAATGGAGTAACATACCTCGGCAAACACATCTCCCCATAATTCCGCAACACTTTTCTTGCTACCCCAACCTGCATTTTCATAAGAAGCAAGACCTGTAGGATCATTGTAGATATCGGTCTCCAATGTAGTTACTAGCTTATGCGCTTCTTCCACCGCACCTTTAGCGTCTTCATACATCGTCGCCCTTCTGTAGAATCCAGCAATTAATAGCCACACCTTGACTAAAAGGGCCATCCTGCGTCTTCGCTCAGAATCTTTAGAGAATCGGGTGATTGGGCTCGATGATGACGGGTATGGACCAAATGGTAAGCGGTTATCCTGAAACGAAGCGACAGAATTATGTCCTAACTTTAGAGTAGGCTCTTGCTGGTCCATTTGTTGTGAATCTGGTGGCAGTACTTTTGGGCCTTGCTCGTTCCATGATTCTTGAGCCTGTGATGGCGCAGAGGACTTCTCCCCATCGCTAACCCCAGGGTGGTTTTCTGTCGTACTTTGGTTTTGTTGAGACTGATCTACCATAGCATCTTTATTCGTTCCACGTCCATGAGTCAAAAGACCGATCTTTTTGTGTAGTTTCTCGTGATGATGGTGGTGGTGTCTATCCCCAGTTCCGCTATCCTGAGTAACGTGAATCGTTGGTGCCCGGTTCACCGTCGCCTGGGCAGTCTCTGGCCTTGGTGGTGTGCTATTCTCAGGAGTAGGCCCTAGATCCCTTCGCATTGATTTGTTCAGGGACCGGCTAAATATGCTTCCTTTCATGCTCCTCAAAGTTCCTGCAGAGCTTTTAGGTGGGACAAGTGTTGGAGCTTGAACCACAGCAGCGGTCATTTCTTTAGATGGATCTCCGAACAGCCGTGCATACAGGCTTAGAAGCTCATCGCTGGAGTTAACTGCAACTTCAGAGCCCTCCAAAACCTCAGTTAATGATAGTTGTGTCATCTTTACTTCTAAGAGATTTTCCTTTTCGAAATCATCCATTTCATCTACCAAACCGTGATTTCCGTCAGACGACTTTTCACTGGCACTTAGATGATCGCTTCGATATGTACCATTAAAATCAGAATCCCCGAAAAGATTTCTTGGATCTCCGAACTGATCAAAAACTCCTTCGCATGATCTAAGAGCACTGGGGAATTCCTGCCGAGCGCTCAAGAGCAATGCCATTAGGTGCCATAAAGGTATCAATGACCGCTCTCGTGAATATTTATTGACATATGCTTCACTGCCACTACCAAAGTTAGAGTTGGTCTGCTGAGGCGTGAGCCCAACTTTAACAATCTGGATAGCTGTAGACAATTCTCTTCGCTCGGCGAGAATAGTGCCCAACGCAAAAAGTGTTTCGGCATTGGAGGTGCTCTTGTATTCTGGTAACAGAGCCTTTCGAAAGCATGATATGGCCCGTGATTGCATGTCAGACCTTGATGATGCATCAAACGTCAAACGTGCCCACTGAGCATACCCAGTCCCGATGGACCGCCAAGTCATGGCAAGTACTGTGGGTGAAATGAAAGTACTAGTTGTCTCCGAGTTGCCGTTTTCGAGTGAAGATGAGTTTCCATCCAGTTGCGTGTGGGGCTGATGTTTGTTCAGCCATTCTTCGAGGAAATGTCCGAGGTCCTTTGCTTTTTCAGCTGCGCGTAGCGATCCATATCGACATAGAGCTTTAATGCATTCCGAGGTGGTTTTCAGAACTAGCTCATCACTGTCCAAACCGTATTCTGCCTCACCGGTTTTCTCCACGCGGGCTTTACCTCTCTTCACAATTTCCAAATACGTATCAAATGCTTTGAAAGCGAGATCGAATTCTGCGACCGCCAAGTGGACTGTAAATAGGTGTCGCAATATCGCTGTAGAATGAAACGTTTTAGTTGCAGCCCTGTACAGAAGATCCAGTATACCCCTGCTCACTGCTTCCGCTCCCCCTTCGCCTAAGTCCGACTCTTGCCAGGTATTCCCGCAAAAGATCCGCCAATTCTGCATCGCAAGCTGAACGAATGCTTCAACCTCCTCGCTCGGTTCTTCTGCCTTTGGGAAGTCTACTTCGCTTAGTAAAAATGTTTCATAGTTCGTCTCAACCCGCTTGAGTTCTGCTCGTTGTTGTAACCTAGTCGATGCTTCGGCATATGCAGTTGTAAGCGCTGTGGTAGGAAATGGTAAATGCTGTTGCAAGATCTCCGATAACGTAATGTAATATTCTTTCCACACCTCCCGCCTCGAAACTCCAGCATTTAGCACACGACCACCAGACCATACGGAAGCCGAATCCCAGAATTTGGCGTATGCACGGAAAGCAGAGAGTGTGTCAGTCTCGCGCATTGGGGTCGTTTTAGTCCGCAGAGCATAGCTCGAAGTCATGCAAAATCCCGTCAATAGAAGCTCACTCCATGACATTAACTCCTTTTTGTTCAACTGCAGTGCTGATGTTGATATGCTTGACAGAATTGGTAGAGCCGACTCAAATGTCTCCAAAGCTTCCGCCACCTTTCCCATCTTTCGCTGTGCATCTCCTTTGATGTATGAAGCCTTGAGTGCGCAAACCTTCGTCCACTCCGCCGATTCTTTATTGGTACCATCCAATTGCGCAAATTCCCCTTCTATGCTCTCCGGTAGTCTCGAAGCCACCAAAGCATGCTCCCCACAATACCAGTGTATCCATCCAAGACAGACCTGGGCCTGAAAATCATCTTCGATATATTGTCGCTCATTCGCTATGGCTTCAAGCAGTGGTGGTATATAATGGGCGAGACTAGAGGACGCTGGATCTTCGGGCGACGGTCGTGAGGCAGGGCGAGCTTTGGAAGAATATTGTGTGATGGCATGTTCAGTCTCCGCTGTCAGTGTAAGGCCTGTTCAAGCAGTCAATGGTTGTGCAGTTTGGTGCGAAGCAGGACCGAGTCCCTGATGTTTTGATGGTTGCTGAGTTCTCAAATAACGTACATGTCCGTGTAGGTGCATGCTTCCTAACTTTCCTGACCAATTCTGGCACGGCATCCCAGTTCCCTTCACATCGTGCTGCATCCAGCAGTTGAATATAGTTCGCTGCCTTGGTTTGTTCGCGCTAGGATTGGTAAGCAAGCGCATAAACGGTAAGAAATGCAGTTATTGGTAGCTTACACTCATGATTGAAGGTGTGCTGTTCGAGTCTGGATATGGCGTTGTGCCGTAGAAGTGGTATGGAACGAAGACGGTTTAACACATTGAGCGAAATGACAGCATGATTAGGACAAGCAAGACGTGTACCCCTTTGCATTCAAGGGCGATTGGAAGATTTAAGAATTCAGAACGGGGCAAAAGGAGTAAGACTTTTTCATTAGGAGCTTCCTGAATATCTGGTTCCGGAAGTTATAGACGTCGTCATTCAATCTATTTCAAGTGAGCTCCTTCGTACAGAAATTGGAACTGAGTACAATAATTACCCCCGTACAATAATTTTTGGTGCTGCGTCTCGATGGGTGTTCACCCTCATAAAACCGGTTCGTCGAATCAGGTTTGACGTGTCTTGGCAAAAGTCGGGGAACGGGATTCCGTGGGAGCTGACTAAGCCATAAAAATGCTCGCCTAGCTAGCTTCGACCAATCAGGGCTAGCAGAGACCCACGAACTCCAGTTTTCACCATGCAAAAGTTTGAGGAATGAGATTTTGAAGATATAAATTTGATTTCACCTAAATATCGAAGCAGGTGACTGAAACGTCTTTCCTCAAGTTATATTGAAGATCAGGCGCACGCGAGGGTGGTATCATCTGGCGATCTCATCACCTATTTTACCAGAAATCTTGAAGCTATTTTCCACTCGAAAATTTCCAACATCGCATATACTGTAAAATCCAGCATGTCTCTGCCCCCAGAACTCCGGATTCTCTGTTTGCGCCTTACCTCGACTTCTCCGGCTGACCTCCCGGAGCTCACGCCTACTCTTGTGCAGTATGTTTCTCGATGTCGTGTTGCGCTTTCGGCGCCCAGCGTCAATTCTGTCAAGGCAGATGCGCCTCAGTCATCTGTGATGGTTCACAAGCTGAAGACCCAATTGACAACTTTGTTGAACGGCAAAAGCGCCGAAGGGAGGTTTGCAGCTGTGGTCCTGATCAAAGCTGTGGTTGAAGTCGGTGGTTGGGAGGTTTTGCGCGACGCTGGATCGTGGGTTCGAGGATTACTTTCCGTTCTTGGGGTAGGCCACAATCTGCCATTGCCATTTATCTGCTGCCATATATTCTGCCATATCATATACTGATTCTCCCATAGAAACCTGATTCGAGTGCTACCAAACAACTCTGTATAGTAGCTCTCACAAAAATTTATTGTATGACCCACCAGTATCAGACCCTCATTCGAGAAATTACCACGCCGACGTTGCCCACATTTATAACGTCCTGCCTGAATGCAATCTCTTCAAAGTCGTCAAGGTCAGATGTGTGTTACTCTTTGGTAGAAACCGCATTTCGATCCTTCACCACACTGCTACCTCGCCATACTACTATCTTTCGCCCCTTCGCGTCTCAGTTGCGTGTCGTCACGAGACCATATCTAGCACCCACTGTACGTGATGGGGCTTTTATACCGGCATCGCTAAAGGAGAGTGCTCGTCGCCTTGTTGTTGTTCTTCATCAGACTGTTCCTAAGAATGGAGGCGGGGAAGAGTGGGGGAAGGCCGTCCGTGATCTTATAAAGGATATCCATGTTACTGCCGACCAAGTATTCAGAGCCGTCGTCGAGGACTGGGAGTCTAATGCTGGATACATTGCAGAAACAGTAAATGTAAACGAAGAATCGTCTGGCGGTGCGCAAAATCCGGATGATCTACCAAGTTGGACTGGAATCGATGCCGGTATAGAGAGGCTAGTCGGCCTACTTGCTCTCCTTCAGTGTTACCTCCAAGGACCAACCGCCGCCGCTGTTACAATCCCTCTTGGATCTCTTTTTGATTTGGTTACCAGGTTGCTTTCTGTATCTTTACCGATGGACTCTGGATCTGGAAGTGTTAGACTGCATCCTGCAATTGATCGCGATGAAAGGGATGGACTTTGGACTGGCTTACCCCAGATTCTCATATCTGCATTGCAAATCTCCAGCACAATTTCTGATGTTTTGGGACATAATTTCATGCCCATGGCTCAAGGTAGTCTTGATTTGTTAGTATGGTCTTTCCCTTCGGGGAAGCACAACGCAAACTACAGGGCAGCCGCGTACGGATTTCTCACGAAAGTCCTGTCGCTGGTGGGGCAGACTTTGGACAAACCACGGACCACAAAGCTTGTTCCACTGATGCGAGCATGCTGCAAAGATCTGGACAAATCGAGCCTCGAAAACCAGGATTCCAATATGAATAAGAGCCAAGTCAAAGGAGCTTCGTCCCAGAATGCAGATACCCTACTCCAAGGTTCTATTGTAACTGCTGTAGTTGTAGACCCTGCTGTTGTGGCTGCTGCTTCAGCCTTGTTGCCTGTTCTGTTGTCGCATCTTCCTCAAAGATACTTGGACATATCCATGCGTTCTTTGGTCGAACGTACCGCAATTTTGGGGCAAAATAAAGAAGCAATGCTTGCAAGCATCTTAAACCCTTTCGTTGGCAGAAATGGAAAGACACTGTCGAGCATCCTTCCACATATTACAAGAGAATATGCTCATGATGATGTCGTCGAAATTCTCTTACGTCCCCGTATGCCTATGATACCCTCTAAAAATACACAAACTTATACTGAGGATGGAGACATGGAGGACGATAATATGGAAGACGGTCTTGAAATTCCTCTGGATGAGAACACACCCCTTGAGGGTATTGCACCGGAACATTCTATCCTTCAAAACCAAGGGCTTGCTTCGTCAACCACGGCACCGATCACCTCGAATACACAACAGGGCTTCGGGGTTAGCGTACCAGTCTCTGCCAGAGCCGTCTCGCCACCTTCGATCTCTCTTCCTAATGTTCAACCAGCCCATGATAGCGTTACCACCTCTCGTGCTGACACCATCATGACTTACGAGAACGCTGACGAGGACTCCGACTCAGAATCTGACACTAGTGTGCACCTCACAATGCAATTGGACTCTTCAGACAGCGAATAGTTCTGTCCACTCAGGCTCCCAGGCTTGCTATCCTAAGAAACCTCCCAGTTAAAGTTTTTTAGATAGACCTACTGCTAGTTCTCCAGTCCTACGGTTCTACGGTCCTACAGAAGGCTTTATACGCTCACCGTACACTATCCAGACCCTACTGAATTGAGTCAAGCCTCCTGCGGCCCATTTCACCTCTGCTTAAACCAACCAGATCTTAATTTTACGATACACATCTACCTATACAGCGAGGTGAGGATACTGATAGATTCGATCTCAGAGATGAAGCTATCTAGTCCTCGGTCAGCACACTTGGGGCTCGTTGTTAATAGATGTCCATAGATGTCAACATCATCAGGACAACGTCATCTACAGATATTCAACGTATGGGCTCCGCATCCATAGACTTGTAAAATTAGGGACTCCCATCTAATATAGTTCGAGCTTAATCTCAATACGAAAACCTTGCTGAAGTACTATTGTTGTGATGTCAACGATTGCAAACGCCTTTGGCGCGGACCCTCATCCTATTTCATTAGCTAGATCGGGTGATATATGTTCTTTTTCCCTTTCTCTTCCTTCCATTCTCATCTAGCACTCACTCAATACCTTCAATTCACAACTTTCCTTCAGCCAGTTCACAATTACTATTCACAACATTCTTTCACACTTCACAGCACTTACTCCATTCTACATACCATCCTTACATCTCCTTCGAATTACATTTGCCCACGCATATCTTCATGTATTGATACCTCTCTTCAAGACTCCCTAAATTCGACAATCGCTACTTCACCCCCTCCTCTTCAAACGTCTTTACCTCTTTCCAGACATTCATCCGACGTAAGTGATTAACATCCTCTCAGTCCCTTTGATCTTTTCATTGTACGAGCAGACACTGAAGATTGTGGACCTGACAGTACCTTCCTGACCTTCCAAATCTCCACCTTATTACGCCAAAAATGGAAGGAACCACCACCACCACCACCGAAATGGGCAATCATTTCCCTCCACTCGACGAGGATGACCGAAAGTTGCTCGCGGACCTCACCGAATTCCTCCAACCTCCGACCTTCCCCGTCCCCGTCCCCAGCAGTCCCATCAGTGAAGCAGGAATACAGGGACTGACTGGGGGTGGTGAAGCCAATTGCGGACAGGAACAGCCGCAACAACAACCACAGCAGCAGGTGGGACAAGCTGCTCCTCAGGTAAGTTATATTTTTTTTCTAGGTTTTCAATGTTCCAGTCTCCTGCAATGCCCAGTTCTCCTTCAATTTCTCAGTCGCTTTCATTGTTCCAGTCTCTTAATCATCTCATTCTCCCACGGTCTTTGAATATCCAATTCAGAATCCCAAAAGCATACGTAAGTAACGTAAACTAAGACTTTTTTGGCCATTTCAACTTGACCTGGACCTTTCTCTCATCACGTGTTCTCGCACACGTGCACTTGTTTTTCTTAGTCTGGCACTAGGAGAGAAAGATTGTAGCAGTCAGTCAAACTTTAAGTATAGGTTTGAGGAAGAGCAGGGAGGGAGATGAAGATCGATATCGCATTAGAAATATGTCTGTTAGTTGACATTCATTGAAAGGACAAAGTCCGACTCGAAGTTCAGTCGACTAAAGAGGAGAAAAGGAGAAGCGAGGTGGCTGCATATATATCTATCGACGAATCAGATTGCATAGAGGGAGTTTGTTTGTACATACGACGGAAGGGAAAAAATGATTTGTGGTTCCGTTTTTAGGAACAACTCGGAAGACACCATGGATACGAAAGAATTAATGGGACCAATTGAGCTTGCAGATTTGCGTACCAACTTCAGGCAAAGGCTCAGACAACTTTACCACAACCCAAGAACCCTTTTGAAGATTCAGATTGATTCTTATCAGTTTGGGATTTGTCGTAAGTATGAGATGACGTCGCCGACTGGAGTTGAAGTGTGGACTCCAGGATCGGATGATAAATTGTTTGTGTGCAAGTTCGATTGAGGGTTGAGAACTATATCATATGTGAGAAGTTTCTCAGTCGGAACTATCGGGATTGAAAATGTGCCGCCGGAATCATTTGCGCTCCGAAAGTATTCGAGAATGTTTGAGGAAATAAGATGGGAAAACATAACCAGCATACAGGAAGTCCCAGGCTGATAGAAGAATCTTAAAAATCCGGATGTTTGCGATTTCCGGCGTAGAAATGGTTTGTTGGATGCCTGAAAATGGTTCACACATTGATATGAAGAACCGACAACTTTGATTTTAGGTTGTCTACATGTTTTCGAACAATGAAGTCAGGAATATGCGAAGTCGCAATATTGGACTCATGAGGCGTTGAATGTTCGAAAGTACTTCGGACAATAAGACTATGTTGAAAGTTTTGTTGATGTGGTACATTCATTTTCCTTGTAATTTCGTAACAATCGGTGGCATTGTCGAACTCCGAATGCTTGAAATGAAGCTCCACAACACACGTTTTAACATGTGATTCTAGACCACCAACGTCGAGCCCACACGAGCCGGCAGAGAAGAGATCTTGGCGAGCCTAGAGGCACAGTCCATTCTCAACGGAGAATGGCTGCAGATTTTCAACATTCCGGGCCCAGAACCCATTTCAAAGTCGGCTTTCCTCGAGGAGCTGGCCGTGAGTCTCCTTAGCAACAAGAAGACGAGGGATTGGGACAACTATGCTCCACGAATGGAAAGAGTTCAGTGGATCATCGGCGACCTTCAATCCCTCAAGGTCGACCCAAAGGCCACCATCAGTAAGCCTCCTCGATTTCCAGGTACCGCAGCTATCTGGAAACATCAGCTCAAGAAATATGAGCTCGGGGACATTACTTATCTGGATGGTACCACTAGGCCCGTGTTACACCTCACTTGCTCCAAGTCGCACAAGGAAAGGGCGGCCATGAAGGAGAAGTTTGAGGGCACACCCCTTGGCGGCCAGTACCAGATACGACCATCCGTAGCTGCGGCAGAATTCTGGTACAGGGTCTTCTGCGATGCTCACGTCGTCGAGGGGGAGCCCGATAGGCATTACGGTCGGGATGAGACCTTCAACAGAATCACGGCAAGATACGTCCTTACGATGAAAAAGGACTTCGTTAGTTCCCTGATCGCTCGTTGCCCACACCAATCTTGCCGCGAGCACAAATCCGTACGCCAGTTGCAGATGGAGGTGATGGCAAGAAACGGCAACAAGCGATCTAGGAGTGCAGTGGAGGGCGAAGCCGCTCCAGTAGAGGCCAAACGTCGACGTCGCCTCAACTAAGGGCCCTGACCCTTTCACTGTACAACGACCCCCAGATCCTGCTGACTGCTAATCAAAGCCAGCCGACAAACGGATGCCAGACAATTAACAAGCTTCAAACTTTCACCTAGCCTTGGACAATCGGTCAACCTCATACCGTGAAATGACCTCAAAGCCAAACCGACACGAAATGCTCAACGGAGGAATGTTCTCAGCCAATCTCGGACAATCAGACTCCCTAGAACATTCGGTTCCAGATAGTCAATCAACAACTTCCGAACAACCAACGAGGTTCAGAAAGTCACCTATTCTTGGATATTCAGACGGCTTCAAAATGAGAACACGAGCTGAGAATAGTGGTTCACGCCCTCTGCACTCCTTCTTCATGGCCAAGCTTCAATGGTGACTCTATACCTAAGTAGGTTCCTATACCGAACAGGGTAGAGGTTTCCGGCGGGTGGAAGCTGTTGGTTGGTTTGTATGGCATACAATACTATGGAATGGTTGTGTCGCACTTGCTCACTCTGATTAAACTCTTGATGCAAAATATCCGATAAATTCACATGGTCTCACACATTTAGACGGGGTTAGACATTCAAACGGCCTTAAAGACTCTACTAAACCGCCTAGACGAATCAACGATCTTCACTAAGCTGGACTTACACAACACCTATAACCTTCGCACAAGGGGACGATAGAAAACGGCTTTCCGCTCCAGATTTGGTTCGTTCGAATACAAAGCACTCCCATTCGGACTATACAACACGCCCGCGACCTTTCAAGCATATACCGACAACTGCCTCCGAGAATACATCGATACCTTTTCAATGGTATACCTAGATGACATCCTTATCTACTCGGATAATGAAGAAGAACAAATGGAACATATGAAAGTGATCCTGGCGAAACTGGGTCCGTGGAGACTATTTACCTCCCAAATTCAAACGACACCAAACAATCAACGGATACATGCCTTCAATCATGCCTCAGACACTCAAACCAGTTCAAATGTTCAACCAAATTCGAATAGTCAGAATTGATTAGTTTTGAATACTCAGCCAACCATAGACGATCAACCAAACTCGAATCTCCAGCAACTTCGATCCATCGAGCAGCATATGCCCCCCAACCAAGTTCAGATAATCAGTCCATGCTCAAACGAAGCATGAACTTCACCCTGTCGCCGGACTTTAGACGACGAGCGAAGTCCATACAATTAGCAGACCTTATACAATCAATGAACTTCATGTACACAACATGGTTCAGACAACCGACTTCAAATATCCGAATAACCTCAAATAACCCATCAGCCTCAGCAAACGACACCTTTAACACAAATCACGACAACACCGATACGAACTATTTCGACGATATCACCAATACAAAGATACCCATAAGACGAACGATATTCGCAGGACGAATAATAACTATAATACGAACGATACCCGATACACCAATGATCCCCTAATATATCACCGATACCCAATATACCAGCGAAACGAATAAACACCAACGATACCCAATACACCAACGACAACTAATACATTAATGAAGACCAATAGCAATAATACTTACTAATGACACCAACAACATCCACAACCATCAAGGGCAGTGTAGAGGGGGCGGGGAAGGAAGGACGGACAAGGAACCTGGGCGGACTCGGGGAAGTGTGACGGATATCGGGGCAGGAAGGCTAGGACAATGGGAATGAATGCTTTGCATGGCATAGTCGTAGTATTGTATGAGCGAATACTATCTATGGCTTTGTCATCCATTTATGTGTGTGTTCTGTGATTTGCTGTGACTGTGAATGAATATGTGTCTGAATTTGATGATCGTTTTCAGTTACCTTGGACTTTGGGCATAGTAGAGTGATGATATCGATATCGTTCGTTTATTCGTTCGTCGATTCTAACGGAGTGGTGGTTCAATACTGGCTGATCATGTTATTTGTCTTTTAATAACCCATCATAGTCCCTTATCTCTCGTCGCGTTTTTCCTACCATGGGTATCTTTGAAGGATAGCCTTAGTTCTCAGAACATGTCATCGACTTTCCGGAGCTTCTTGTACAATTGTCCACCGAACAAGATAATTAGACACACCTCCATGACATACCAAGTACCCGTTTGAGAATGCCAAGGTTCATCGGTGGTTATACGTCTCTGCCACTATGATGAAAGAAGAGGAAGATTTCTTCGTATTCGAGGCCCCCCCCCCCCAATGGGAGTGGGCTCCCCAAAATTGTGTTTATTTGAATACATGCTGCAAGAATCGGACTTCATTGAACTGTTCCATTATTCGACACTGGGATGTGAATACAAAGATCGTGGTTGTGCGCACATCTTGTCAACCGCAAGCTCTTCAATGTTTGGTTCAATATAAAGGGTTGACGCTGCCTATGGGATGAGGTGATGAACCGGTTGATTTTTCATGGCTGGTGACAACGAAACTGGCGCACATGAGTTTGCTCGAATGTAGTTGAGGGTATTTGGCAGATCATTGTTATCGATCTCGCTGGTACAGGCAGTTCTATCCAGCTCGCGAGATGCTGCATTTAGGTAGCTCGGGGGATGAGGATGGATCTAATGCATCAGGAAAGATATCGAATGAGACCCGCGTCATTGACATCCTGCAGACCTTCATATCAGAGCCATGGGCTATCTTTCAGCGCACTTGTAACTCCGGCTTTCCTCCATCTGAGATGTGAGTGGTTCACATTGTGTGGTCACTCGTTCTCGGAGGATCTAAAGACGGCTCCAGAAGGTCCAGTAACAGAGATGATGTAGTGCATTGGAACCATTGATGAGCTCTTCTCTGCTTGCCAATATATTCTGCTAACCTCGCTGCGATCCTCTGCCAGCGGTGTTCGCATCGGTGTTTTCTTTCTCAGCCTACATCACCAACAGATTCCAGAAATCCTTGTCAGCATTGTCTGTAAGGCGTCCTTGATCGACCCGGTTGTGGGATGCGTTATCCATTCTCGTAATAGTTTCCTGCCAAACGCTCCACGTAAGGCACGTTCTTGCTTGCTTCCTCTGTAGGTTGGCGCGAGGATCACATCACGAAGATCCTTTTTGCTTCTCCATCCATGCTATCGCAGTTGATACTCGAGAGTAGACCTCATCCATCAAGGTATTTGGTTTCGACTTAATCAGTATCCTCCTGGTTGATTCATATCACCTCGACCAGAGAAGTCTTTCTCTTTCATTATATTGTAAAAGATTGTAACCCGCAGGAAAATTTAGACTCAATATTCAACTATTCTCTGATTGGACACTCCGTGTTTTATTGAGATATTTCAATGTGGAACAGTTCATGTGACTTTCCCGTGTTTCTATTCTCCAGATTGCATGCGCGATGTGACCTCGACAATCATGCCGCCATCTTCTCAGTCAGTCAGGGATTTAAGGAAAGATGTCTCGGTAGATGAATTGCAGATACGAGATTCAAACAGTGTTTCCTTGGCAAAGCAAAGTCTGGAGCTCGATGATAGATGGTTAATGTGGCAGCTATGCTTTATGTTTTGCTGAGGGTAGCAATGAACTCCACCCGACAGTTAGGAAAGTTACGGAAGTAGATTCCAGCCTACCAAGAAAAACCCGATCCACAGTTTATGCATGCCAAGAAATCATTCATAAGTTGACAGGCATATGATTACTCGTGCCTGGGTAGCAGCAAAGTTGTGTGAGCAGCTCTTGGTTCACAGATCACGATCGTATGAACTCTTGTACTCTCAATGTGAACTTGTAGAATTAGATTCAGATACAAAGCACAGTTTGACGAAACTGCGAAGGAGGAAAGTGCTCAGGGCACCATGCAAATATTCTCAGCAGAAGCGGGCGGTAGTAAAGCTTACCTTCGGGCAAGTAGTTATTCCGTATATTCTTCTCCAAAAAGCACATATTTGTCGTAGTAATTACAGCAAATAACTCGTTCTGAGAATGAGAGGGGAGATAGGGCAGCATCATTCTTGGATCTCAGACGACGTGTGCTTACGGTGAGCTTCCTGCTTCCTGTATCCCACGAACAAGGATTAAGATATCAGCAACATGCTTGGCGTCGCTGTACCTTGAAGGCTGGGTCAAGTAGGTATCATCTCCCCAGAACTGTCATCCAGCAGGCTTGTAATTGGCATCATGACAGCAAAGTTGTCGGCTCTCGAGCAATCCTCCAAGCTCACTTTCTCCATTCCATATACTTGGCATGCCCATACCAAGATCAAGTCACTCACGCCATGTGGATAGCATTTCAGTCAGATAAATCAAGCTTTGTGTATCCAGTGGGAACATGTATCAAGCTTTCGAGTGCATTACGCCACGGCAGCATCTGACAATATCGTAGACATCGTCCCCAGAGGTCGTTGGAATCAAGGATGATTGCACGTTTCTCAACTCTCGGGAGATCTTGGCTCTAGGCCCCGTTTGAAGTTGTGAAAAGGCCAAAAGTGCTGCCAGAATGCCGCTTTCTGCTTGCAAATAACAAATTGGTCTGTATGTCTCAGCAGCAAAGAAAGAAAAGAGAATCCAAGATCTCGATTGTGCTCTCGACAGGTGGGAATAAGAAAGACTCTGAATTGAGGCTTTTTGAGTTTAGTGGCGTATATTGCTCCAACCACACCGTTGAGCCCACGAGAGAATTTTTCAACGTGATATCTGCAGGTCTGACCAACAATAGAAAATCCCCTCCAAACAGAAAAACGGCCTGCATGATACGAAGTGGGGGTCCCGATTACCTCCGACCTGGTTGGTCATAGTATGAAGCTTCTTTGCTTGCCTCGGCGGCCCATCGTGCTAGAGCGTGGGTACAGTGTGGTTCCTGGAAGAGAGCGTACTGCACCAAGCAATGATAGGAAGTTACCGAGAAGCCGCTGTCAAAGTTAATTGTTTGACGAAGTGCTGCATGGTCAGAGGTGGGTACAAAATCTGACTGTGGCTACTATAGAGCTGACCGGTGAAGTGGTGACAAACCTCATGATGAGGTTGGACGTGTAGTTGATGAGTAATTTTTGCGCCAGCGTGGATATCATATCGTGCTGGCGTACTTCGTAGGCTGGTGTGATAAATTGATAATGTCAGAACTCAGAAGATAGGAAGTGGTCCGGAACACCCACTGCGGGACCGTTGTCGTCGATTGGAATTTTTTTCTTCGGAACATAGCGAGACAGTTTTTAATTGGCCGCATCATTGGCGACACACCCAATAGCATAGCCCTACCCATTGACCGCTTCTTGCAGAAATCTACAGCGGAAGTCTAGGTGCTTCAGCCGCGGCGCCCGGCGACCAGAAACATTGAGGCGAAATATTGATCTCGGAGTACGTACCCAAAACAGGCGGGTAATCAAACGGCCCTGACGTTTCTGATCGGCCTGCAGATCCGAAAGCGATTCCAAGTGCATTTCTTCAGCATGCTTGTGGGTCTCGTTTAAAAATCGGTTGCCTGGATCAAGTTCAGGGTGCAGCCCGCCATACATAAACATTAATATGACCTGCAGAGTGGATAGCCTTCCGTATGGGTGGAACAGAAGATACCGGGTATATTGTTCGTGGAAAAACTCGGCAAGGCTGGACTCCTGGCAAAAGCCGATCTGTCCAACGGATGTAACACGCAGCTGATCGTTGGGAGAACACTGTAGGGTCACAGCATGGGTGCAAGGAACCCCACTAACTGTGCCTCTTCCTTCTACACGTTGGATAAGCGCCATTTATGGGTCTTACAACACCGGAGCTGCGTCAGTATCATGATTTGTGGCAGCATCATCAGAAAGCGCTTCCGTGATACCCAGTGCCAGGTTGATGTGCTTGCCTTGCGAGACTTAGAGAGAGCTAGCAAGATGCAGCCGATGATATTGGTGGGCTGGAAAGGAAAGGCTTGAGATAATGCAGCAATATGGATCATGTCGTGTAGCCACGATAGTGATAACTCGGTTGTGCTGCATCGAAGCGGCGTCCCCTGCGAATATCTTATGGAAGACATTTGAAAGACAGTGAGATGGCTGGCCTGATATCCACAGACAAGAATGTATAAAGAGGGAGCTTGATCAGCAGAGAAAGGCCTCATCATCAACACAATCATCTACATCTTTGTCTTCCATCTTCACCATCTTCGCATTTCATCTTCGCCTTCCATCTTCACCAGCTTCAAGCTTTCCAATCCACCAACCCAACAATCAAAATGTATTTCTCCGCATCCATCATCACCTCCCTCCCCCTCTTCCTCCTTTCGGCTTTTGCACCACAAGCATCAGCAGCTCCAATGGCCATTGAAGCTCGCGCTACTGCGACCACCTACTCCCAAGCCTATTATCTTGTCAACTGCTTCAACAACATCACCTTCGACGCCTATGCCGAGATTGACTACTACACCAAGAAGTCTTTGAACACCGCTGCCACTCCCCTCAAGACCTCAATCATCAACTCCGAGGACTCTATCGATTACGAAGATGGCACCTGGACGGCCTCCTCTCCATTCACCTTCAAGGCTGTTATCGGCGAAGATGCCTATACCGCCACGGCAGGAAGCACTGTTGGTTCGGCTACCGCCAGCACCACCACCTCAACTTTGAAGTGCTTGCGTCTCACCAGATTCGTTCTGTATGAGCCAAAGGTCGATGAGCAATGCTACACCGACTACGCTTGCGTCGTAAGTCCACTCACTCTGCTTCCCTCACGTGCACGTACAATGATAAGCTGACATCAACCAAAGATCTAAACGAACCATGAAGCGTCTGCAATATTGACTCGCCCATCTTGTTAAGGGTATATGGGGGTATGACATTGGAGCATGAACTAGAGGTCCATATCTGGTATGACCTGACATTTTTGGGGGAGAGGCGGAAGGTGACGATTGACGGATGACAAAATGATGAATGAATGACGACGAGTTACGAAGAATGAAGAATGACCACTTTCCTTTCTGTTCGGTTGGGATATAATTAGAGAAAAGAACTAAATATTATTGAATTGCTTTGCCAATTGTCGTCTCTGCATAAGGAAGTGAAAAGTAGTGAAAGCAACTCAACCGATCCGTTCGCATTGATAATAGAAAGCCTCTTATACCGCACAGAGCCCTCGCGCTACTACGCCATCAAGGAACGAAAAGAACAAAAAGAGTAAACAATACGAGAAACACAACGTTGATGTTGGGATCATCCAAATAAAACGTGCAAAAAGAATCTGTTCCCGAGAAACTAAGTAAACTTTAGGAATGGTACGTTTCCCCGTCGAATTTGCCTCCCGCACTCTTGCCCCTGAAATTTCTAATGATCGACCATCAGGTTCTCCACTTAAAGTTTCTTAAAATATTCCTGGCCAATGATAGGGATGAGATTGCTCGCTGAAAATCGATTTTCCCTCGTGCCACGGGCCACTCCATGTGCGCGGACCTTCTTGGCTCAGATCTCGGCGATAACATCGGGAATGGCTCGACGGAGATTGAGGATAATGTGTAGCACAGTGGTCAAAGTACAGACGGCGTTGCCTACCACTGTAGTTTGAGTCGGCTAGAATGATATAGCGAGTCATTATGTGATATCATTTCAAGGCGCAGCGAACGCATATATTCCTCTCATGGCCACCAGCTCTCTTCCACGGCACACTCTTTTCTCAGAACAAGACTTCATTGACTTGTTTTGCTGACATTCTTTTTCCATATCTCCCAGTTCTCACTATCATTCATACCACTTTCGTTCTCTTCACCTATATATCACTTCTTTCTATAACTTTCTCTCTTAATTTATATTGGAACCAAAAATGAGATCAAACTTTTTTACACTGGCTGTGGGCCTTGCCCTCAGCGGTGTCAGCTTCGCGCTTCCTGCAGACTCCCAGGATCCGGGTTTTCTAGCCTTCCTTTCTAAACGAGCGATCGTCAGCCCAGACAATACTTGTGGCAACTCATATGCTGGCAGCAACAATAGTTACAAATGTGATGCGACTGTAAATGCGGGAGGATGTTGCTCAACCTACGGATATTGTGGAAACACGACCGGTATGATATACACATGTATCAACAGCAGTAGGAAATTGCTAACGTATGATATCCAGACTTCTGCGGTACCGGTTGTCAAACGGCCTTTGGCACTTGCACAGGAGCTACGACCCAACCATCAGAAGATTCTTTCTTGTGTGGACCCAGCAATGGCGGACTTTCTTGCACTGGCGGACTGTGTTGTTCGCAAGCAGGATATTGTGGAAACACGACTGATTATTGTGATGCTGGATGCCAATCTGCATATGGTTCGTGCGATGCTACCTTAGACCCTAGCACTGGAGGAACTTGTGGTCCAAACTTCGGAGGTGCTACTTGTGGTGGAAACCAATGCTGCAGCAGTGAGTTTGTCTTGATATAGAAAGTTCTCTTGTGGAAATACTTGTGGAAATACTGACTTCAACAAAGTGTCCGGATACTGTGGAACTACACAGGACTACTGTGCGGATCCCGGAAGCTGCATGTTGGGATATGGAAGATGTGACTCGGACGCAACACCTGCTGGACCTTCAACTGCCAACGTAGTCAGAGATCTGAAAGGGCCCATTACCTATACAGATGACATCTATGACTGTGTCCAGAGTAATGTTGTTGCCCTCACGTATGATGATGGGCCATACAACTACACCTCAGATCTTCTAGATATCCTAAAATCGTATGGCTTCCAGGCAACTTTCTTCATCACCGGCAACAACAACGGAAAGGGGGAGATCGACATCACCGAGCCCTATCCATCTCTCATCAAACGCATGATTGCCGAAGGACATCAAGTGGCGTCCCACACATGGAGTCACTACTCTCTTTCAAACATTTCTCACGAACTTCGCATGTCGCAGATGGTCAAGAACGAAATGGCATTCAACAATATCATCGGAATGTGGCCCACATACATGAGACCCCCTTATTCCGACTGTACTCAAGCATCTGGATGTTGGGCAGATATGCAAACCTTGGGATACCATCGAGTGTACTTCGACTTAGACACTCAAGATTACCTGAACCCTCTGCCAACGCAAATTCAAAACTCGAAGAACATCGTTCAAGCAGCACTAGGCGTAACTACGACTAATGACTTCCTGTCCATCCAACACGATATTGTTCAACAATCTGTCGGCAATTTTTCCTCGTACTATTTCGACTTGATCAAAGCCAAAGGCTGGAAGGGTGTCACCGTCGGTGAATGTCTCGGTGATACAGACAAGTCAAACTGGTATCGCACTCTTAGCGGGTCGCCTGCCTCCTCGACCATTTCTCCCACTGCAGGTGTTTCTACCAGTACGTCAGTATCAACCAAGACCTCCGTAACTTCGACTGTTGTTGCAACCACTGTTGTATCTTCCACTTCTTCCAAATTCACCACAAGCGTCGCTTCTTCATCCATTAAGACTTCCAAAACCACGACATCAATTGTAGCGACACCCACTGCTCCTACTACACCAGCCAAATCTTGTGCCGTAAAAGCTGGAGATTGGTGTGGCAACGTCACGCCTTTCGATAACCTTCGTACCTGCCAAAAGTCCTCAGCTACATGCTACTCAGATTCACTGGATTGTGTAACTAACGCTGGCTGGAAAAACGTCAGGACCTGTGGTACATTCACAGCAATCTGCCAAAAGATGACTTTGTATTGTCTCAAATGTCTCAAGCAAGGTTGTTCTAATACTGCTTTCGGGTACTAGTCGGGGCAAAGTTCGATTCGTCCATGACCAGGTCGAGGAAGGAGAGGATTGGAGTAGTATTTGGCGAGCTTGAAGATGTCTGTGACAGTATTAGACGGAACAGTATATGGCTAGAAGAGTCGTAATATGGGATGATGGAACAGATGAGACTGTTTCTAATGGCTTGTCCATTCATGCAATCCATGCGAGACTCCCTTACTTCACTCGAAATCAGATGTATCTTGGGTTTGAGGAAGGATAAGCTGGGATGGCTAATTTAATGATGGAACGGATGGAAGATACACTAGAATAATTAAAATATTTGCTTCAGTTTGATTGATGGGTTCTTGAGGTCAACGTTTGCATAATATACTCGTCGCGAAACATGGATGTGGTGATACACTGGTAAGAAACCACGACTCCCTCCATCCAGTAACAGCCATTTGTGAATGATCAAGCGAATAACATATGGACTATTCCATTCAGGCGTTTCAACATAATGATTCAATCTAATCATGCACTCTGTCCATAGACTCATAGTAGCCAAGAACCTATACTTAAAGGTTCTAGAAGTACTGCTGCTGGAGGCCACATGTCGCGCGTTGTATTTGGACGATAAGTGACCAAGATTGCATATGCTCAAAATCAACTTAAATTTCGAGAACGCACGCAGAATTGAAGATATAAATATGGACATCGAGGCAAGACAGTTTGGTATCGGGAATATACCGTCACCACCGGCATCCGAAGCTGGAGGCGTGGAAAATGCGGAAATCAACCCCGGCAACGATCGTTGCTCAGTGGGGAAGTCACCGCCGGAACATGCCGCCAATCCCGATCAAGAAGTAAACAACGAGAACAGCATATTATCCACCTCTCCACGTCACTCGCGTACATTCACCCAATCTCCAATTGAGAATCAGGAGAAAAGATTTTCATCTTCAACAATAGACTCTGAGATAAACGCACTACATACCCCGCCTCCAACACCACCGAGAACCGTACGCAGAGAAAGATCTGCGAGCCAAAAGGAGCGAGAGGCGCTAAGATCGAGACAATTTTCGGAGGCATCGAGGTTACAAAGGACTGCAGAGAAGTCCGAAGATAGTAACGATATTGGGCTGGGGAGAAGGAGAAAAAGATATCAACATAAAAATAACAAAAAGGGATCGACTTCCGGCTCAGGGGAAGCATTGAGAGCTGTCGAGCCACCCCATGAGCAGTTGCTTACAAAGATGGCATTCGCGGAGCAGCAGCAGTGGATCACAGTGCAACAAAAGACATTCACGAAATGGTGAGCTCTCCAGCCTTATCTCTGGTCTTGGCTAGGTTCTAATACCAAGTAGGTTAAACACGAAGATTGCGCACAGGAAATTGGAGGTGGTGGATTTGGTAAAGGATTTAAGTGATGGAGTAGGCTCTCTCCGAATCTCTCTCCCTCATACGTGCTAATACTCTCAGGTTATTCTCATCCATCTCCTCGAATGTCTGTCGAACGAATCCCTTGGTCGATATGCAGCGAAGCCGAAACTTCGTGTCCAGCGATTCGAAAATGCAAATCTGTCGCTGGACTTCATCAAATCCAGAGGGATTCAGATGACGAATATTGGGGCTGAGGATGTTGTTGATGGAAACAGAAAGATCATTCTAGGCCTGATCTGGACACTCATTTTACGATTCACGATCTCTGACATCAACCAAGAGGGTATGACTGCTAAGGAAGGTTTACTCTTGTGGTGTCAGAGAAAAACAGCATGCTACGACGAGGTGGACGTTCGCAATTTCACTGATAGCTGGAATGATGGATTAGCATTCTGTGCGCTGCTAGATATCCACCGGCCCGATCTGATCGACTATGATACGTTGGACAAAGACGACCACCGAGGAAATATGCAATTAGCTTTCGATATTGCAACCAAAGAGATTGGTATTCCGGCGCTGTTGGATGTGGAGGACGTATGCGATGTCGCCAAGCCTGATGAAAGGAGTTTGATGACTTACATCGCTTACTGGTTCCATGCATTTTCGCAGATGGAGAAGGTTGAAAACGCTGGCCGAAGAGTAGAGAAGTTTGTCAATAACATGCAAGGAGCTTGGGAGATGCAAAGTGCATACGAGAGGAGGATGAGGGCATTGCTGAAGAACATCAAGGAGCAGGTTGTTAGGTGGCAAGAGGCGACTTTCGAGGGGACATATGCGGACGCAAAGAAACAAGCGGCGGACTTCGGCTCTTACAAAAGAGGTCAGAAAAGAGAATGGGTAGCAGAAAAGAGCGATCTTGCAGCGTTATTAGGGAACATAAAGACCAAGCTCAGTACCTATAGACTCCGTGCCTACGAGCCACCGCCAGAGTTGAGGTTGAGTGTCTTGGACGCAGAATGGGCGACTTTGATGACCGGTGAGATGGCTAGAGGTCAGCTCATTAACGAGACGATCAGAGAGTAAGTTGCGCAACATATCCTTTCCCCAATTGTTATGCTGATGTTCGCTAGTATCAAAAATGCTTTACGAAAATCCTTCGCTGACAAAGCAAACGACTTTGCAACAACGTTGAACACGATGCAGTTAGCGATCTCGGGACTAGAAGGGGATGTTGAAGATCAACTAATCCATGTTCGACGACTGAACGACAATTTACCACCTCTTAACCAATTTTTGGAACAAATAGCAGCCATCGACAAGAAGTGCGAGGAAGCTAATATCGAAGAGAACGATTTCACCACATACACATATGATGAGCTTTGCTACGAAATGAGTTTAGTGAAAAGCTCTGTCTCGAAGAAGTTGGCATTCTTAGACAACCAGGTCGTGGCCCGAAATATGACAAACCTAACACCCATCCAATTGGAGGAATTCGAAAGTGTGTTCCGACATTTTGATCGCGATGTAACGAACAGTCTCCAAGAATTAGAATTCAGCGCCGCCCTCGCATCCCTCGGCCTCGTCTTCTCAGAAGATGAGATGCACGACTACTTCCTCGATACGTCTAACGGCAAAGACTACGTTACATTCGAGGAGTTCATTCGGTTCATGGTGGATGTCACAGAGGATCAGAACACGGCTGAACAAGTCTTCCAATCTTTCAGAGAAGTCGCCGATGGAAAACCATATGTGACGGAAATGGATCTGAGACACAGTCTGGTACCGGATGAGGTTATTGAGAAGTTAACTCAATTCGTACCGATACACAAGGGTCCGGATCTCCAGCAGGATAGAGGTATGGCGCAGTACGATTATATAACTTTTATGGATACATTACTTGGCGGAGGCGAGGAGGAGGAAACTCCTGGCGCATTGGAGGAATTGCCAAATGGTAGGAGTCCGAAAAGATCGAGTGTCAATGCTGGGAAGGCAAATGGTGTTCATTGAACGATATGGTAGCAGCGCTTTTGATGCACGCATAGCCAAGTTAAGTATATTTTGTAATAACCGCGGTTGCATGGATAGGGCGGCTGGTAAGGTGCGGCTTTTTTAGTGGTTCTGGCAGTGGGGCTCACGATGGATCTTATGGATGGATGGAAGGTGGAAGGAACAAATACTGATAGGTTGGTGGGCAGGGATGGCGAAATTCGAATGAAGCGTGGCGCGCGGTTGGTGGTGGAGTTGACTTAACTTGACTTACTTGGCTTGATTCAATGCGTCTCGATTCGATTGTAGCTAAGGAATAAGCATCCTTTTTGGAAAAATGAATTATTTAAAGAAACAAGAAACCAAAGGTTGATGCATGAATTTGGCATCTCAAATGTACAATTCTTGGAACTTATGTAAATGTACACGGCGATTCTGGGTAATAAACTATCCAAGGTATCCCTCTTTCCGCCCCTAAACGCCTGACGAGCTCACTCGTTCCCTGTATATGGAAATATGCCAATGCTCCAAGTACGCCTATCTAGGATATATCTCCAATGCAACCGCAACCACAACCATAAACTCAAAGTCTTATCGTCCCCGTCCTCCTCTCCATCCACCACGACCACGCCATTACTCCCCCCACCCCTACAACAGCCAAGCCCGCAAAAATCCCCCACGCATGCGCCCCCAACGGCTCCCCCCTCATCTTACAAGTCCCCAACTTCCACTCCGGCGCCTCCGCTTGCTGCATACCCAGAATCTTGCTTTCCGCGCCAGAAAACCACGGACTGAAGGTCCCGCTGAAGGCACTGTTCAGTGTCCCCGCGTGGCGGATACTGAAGAATATCCCGGGGGCGCTGAGATTGTCGGATATGAGACAGTTCAGTTGGGCGCGCAGCGCGGGGTAGTCGGTTTGGGGGTGCAGGGCTGGGGAAGAGTGGCCGGAGACGGAGAGGCGCATGTCGATGCCGCTGGTGTGGCTCCAGTCGGTGGTGGTGTTGCCGAAGGCGAAGGTTAGGACTTGGGAGGTGGTGGAGGAGGTTGGTGGGGGGTAGGTGAAGAGGAGGGGGATGCCGGCGTGGGTGGTGAGGCTGAAGAGGGGGGTGCTGCAGGGGGTTCTAAAGGGGCAGTGGTAGCCGATGTGGTGGATGTTGGTGCCTATGTCGTCGGTTATGGAGATGGGTGCAGTGCTTGGGAAGGGAACTGCAGTGTCTTCTGGTGCTGGGTTCCGTCGGCGGTTTCGTAGGAATGGTGAAACGGTGGGGGTGGATTGTTTTGCGAAGTCGAGGAGTGTTTGCCGGAGGAAGAGTAAGGTCTCGCTGTATAGAATCATAGAGGAAATTGTGTCCACTGTGCAATCTTCGGCGGATATTTTGGGGGAGAGCTCCGTACAATATTGTGCTAAGTCATCGAAAGATACGAATAGCTCATCGGTCTGGGCTTTTGCAACGGCGAGTTCCCAACTCAGAGGTCCATCTTTGGTGAAGGAATGTGAAGATGTATTCGGGCCGCTTTCTTCAAGAACTCTATGCACCCTCGATATCGCTCTATCAGGCGAAGCCGGAGATGTCCTCGGGGCGCTTGCCGAGGTTGTGTTGTTGGCACAATATAACGAAATATTCACCAATATCAGAGCGAAGACAAGAACGATTTGAAAGCTAGCTCTGTCGAACTTTTCAGGAGCCTCGTGGACATTGGCGTCGTGGTCCTTCTCCGTGAGTTGGTTGACTTCGATCATAGGGAGCTTCTCGTTGATCGCGTCATCTTCACGGAGATTCTTAGTTTGGTTCATGATGCACAATGATGTTTGTCAATGAGCTGGGTTGATGACAGGACCTCGCCTTTATATTGCTGCGGAATTTATCATACTCTTGCATATCACTGAGACCACAAGACAAACAAACAGCCACTTGACATAAATCTGACAATCCCATCAACCAACGCCGGCGCTTAGAGAGTAGGATTTTTAACCTTACCTGAAGACTTTATACTTCGTAAGATAACGATTATTCCAAATGACTCTTCGTCTCACTAACTACTATCTATGCAAATTTGCTAGAAGTGTTTGAGAGCGTTGTTTGAGTCTTTGAGAGACGAAGAGAAGTATCATAAACGTTACATGGGCCGAGAGATGGAGTACTGTAAGCAATCTGGGTATCTTTACGCAACCATTGCAAGGACTCTTGAGAAGACGAGGACCGAGATTGAGCGAAGGCGCATTATGCTTGTCTGAATTCCGCAAAGCGGTTTATATTTTTGTCGAGTCTTATTGAGGGTATCATGATGTTGCTCGTGCCCCCCACGTATTGGCGTCGCATTTAGCTCTTTCCCAGTAGCGCGGCTCCAGCTGTTACACACGAGCATTGTGGCATTGCTAGGCGAAACGATACCAACATGTTTATTTATACAACACAGGATAGAGTATCAAGATTGCCAGTTGCACCGACAGTAGTTGCCCTAAACTGCTTATGTTGGTCTGGAAAGCCTATTCCGATCTGAATAGGAACAACCTCCGAAGAAGCGGCGCGTAAGCTCAACGCTGGGCGCATGCTCTGTTTTAATCGACTTCCACCATGCCGCACCCGAATGACAACATGGAAGCGACGGTGAAGCAAAGTACTGATGCCTTGATTCTGAAGACACGCACGCGGCGTGTCGGAGAGCAGACACAGCTTTAAGGATGCGGTTCGGATAGACTAAGGTTAATTTCACTTCCTATTGCTCCTACTGTAGGAATCGATTCCGTACATAGCCTGTATCTCGCTCAAGCTGTGCTGTAAATTAGTCATATGCTTGTTGTTTCGGCAGAGATAAATTCGCAGACGAGGGTTGCGAACTTGCGACAACTCGACGTTGGGCGTGGTCGGCTCTTTGAGTCACCGTATTCCCCACACCATTTTCTCTTAACGTACTGTATTGTATGTAAGATTACTCTGCGACTCCAAGGATTTTTACCAGAATGCCGACTTTTTGATATCGTTCTCTCCTAAGAAGCATGCAAATTTGACATTTTACATCCCCGCTGCATGGTGCTCTGCTTGAGACTACCTGACCTGGCAGTCTGGGCAATTTCCGCAGTACCTTCGCAAAAAGACAACCTCGCAAGAAACGTTAGGCCGCGCAGCGTCCTCATTCCATTCTGTCGTCGTCGCGTAAGAGTCAAAGACTACAATCTATGGCATCAATTCAATGCCTAGCTTAAAGTTGAGTTTGCGCATCAGAAATGGAGAAATCTCCAGCCTACCGCCTCTAGTCTCGATATCTTTCAACACAGCCAGAATCATCCAAAAGCACATATATGTCTACGTACACACGATTTCTCGGCTTTGTAGCGCAGAGTAGAATTCGATAAGGAAAGAAAACAGCATCGCAAAAGATGCTGAAAGGTCTCTCCGGAGACTACTGAACATGACCTCACCCAGGCTCACTGAGATTGTGGTCTAGATGTCCTAGTGTTTCCACCTAGTGTTTCCACCCCCTCAAATTGCTCGATAAGACTTGCAGAATCTCATTTGTCGTTCATGCCAAATTACTCACCTCCTCCGTTTTGACCTTCCTTTAGCTAAAAAATGCGTCCATACTCCCAACCTCACCAGCCTCATCGTACATAAGCGTCTGCAAAATTTTGCAGTCCAACATGTACACGAACCACACTCGCCGCTTTAAGAGCCCCTATCGATGCATCAGGTTGTGCTCGCCCCGTTTTGAGGGCCCACAAAATGATTTGTTGGCATCTCTAACGACCTTTCAATTTTTAGTCACATGCCATTCACGTTGTGCTGCCACGTTTGTACTCACCGATACAGCAGCGCTACCCAATCATACAAGCTGGAAGTTGCAGCGTTGTCCGTAATCATGATATACAGCACGACTCTATGCAGGCCTCGCGTGCAGTTTCATCGAGGACTCGAACTCCATCCCCACTTATGTAACCAACTTAACAGCATCATCTCACAGATCTTATAAGATGCTGTGCCCGTGGATCATTCAGATCTCTCCACCCATCTCACAATCGTTCTCCACGCTGCACTCACTTCTTTTTCCTCTACTCTCCACAAAACTCATTCACTTTTACGAAGCTGGTCTTCGACGACAAGACAAAGGTGTTGAGACTGTAGAGGTCTTCGAAAGAAGAAGATAGATTCGCAGCGGCGAAATCTTGTCAGTCTGGGAGGAGGGAATTGCAACATCCGTCGAAAGTGTGTGGACCAGGGTGAAGAAGTAGATACGGGAAGTGCTGGTCACTACTCCGATCAGGAAAGTGAGGAAGGCTTTTGCTAGGCATTTGCCATCTACAGAGTTCCGATAAGGCATAGTCAGGTCAAGAACGAAGAACCACACGTCGATATCTTATCCGGAAAATGGATCTCTCCTAGCACACCCATTGCGGCAGGGCCCTCAAACACCGTCTGACACCAACTACTGATGGATACCCGGATATCACAACTCCCACCAATCCAGAAGACCTGACGATGTTATCCCGAATCTATATGATATGGAAAATCTGATTGAGCGTGATCGCTTCGCACCGAAACCCGAACAAATCTCCCGAGAAATGAAGACCTACTTTCAACGTTTTATGGCACCTACATTGCCACCATCGACATCCAAAAGCCGATCGCGTTCTCCATCGAAAGCCGTTGTGATCAAAGCTGATACCCCTCCATCTCCTCGGCTACCATCAGCACCCTCGTCCAAGCCCTCAAGCCGATCACAATCTCAGTCTTCCAGCGCTCGAAGAGCTAAACCATCATCTCACCACTCCTCGGGATCATCGAAACTTTCAGCCCAGCCAGATTCATCCAGCATGCAAAACACCAAATCCTCGGCTCACCGAGCCTCTTCATCATCCAGACCTGCTTCCAAATCACAGCTCTCAAAGACGAAAACTAATGCAACTACCTCTCGTCGTGAGCCCTCCTCCTCCAAAGTCCGATCATCCTCCCCATCTCCGCGCAAGTCAACTACCACACGGTCATCCCGCCGCGACGCATCACCGCCCGGGATGTCCTTGTCAGCTGATGAGCTCACTGCTCAAATGCTGCAAGCCGAATGGGACCGTGAAGATGATCTTCTTCATTCTCAACTGCAGTTTGCCGTCACCGTTGGAACCGGCCACGACGCTCCTTTGACTCAATTTGAGCTCGACATGCTCGAGGCGCAAAGACTGCAAGCAGAACTTGCAGCAGAAGACAACCAAAACGGTCTTGGCAGGCTTCGAGGTCGCTTTGAGTCGGAGGATGATACGACTGAGGAGCAAGTCGCCGTTGCGCAAGAAATTTCGCAAGCAGATGCTCGTCGCGCCGCTCGGCTTGAGAGGGAGATGGAGGAAGCGCAGAGAATTGCTCTAGAATGGGAGACTGAAGACACACGGAGACAGCAACGCGCAATCAACATGCAACGAGAATGGGAAGAAAAAGACAGGAGAATCCTCAAGCAGGAAGCCTTTGCCAAGAGACTGTCGAAAAGAGAGGAAGCTAGACTCAATTCCCTGGATCGAGACATGGCTGCCGCGCAGGCCGCGCAAGCCCAATGGGAACGCGAGGTGCAGGAGCAGCGAGAGCAGGCGAAGCGATTGGCCGCGGCGGAGCAAAAGAGGGTTTCGGACGCTAGGAAGAAAGCCGTGGAGGTCGAGCAGAAAGCCAAAATAGACAAGGAGAAAGCTGCCCGCAAGGCTAAGTTGGAGAAGGAACGAAAAGCAAATGAGGAGGCTGCACGAAAAATTCAGCTCGAACAGCAGAAGAAAGAAAAGCAGCGTCTCGCAGACGCCAAACGGGCCAAGGAACTGGCTGAGAAGGAAAAGAAGGCTGCAAAGGCCGATTGCGCGTCTTGTATGGAGGCGGGCGAGAAAGCGAACATGTGTATGCTACCTTGCAAGCACGCCTACTGTGGAGAATGTATTGCTGGTAAGTCTCTCTGAACACTAACTTATTTAATATTCGCCTCGGCATACTAACATTGAAATCAGGTGCATTCCAGAACGCTCTCTCGTCCAAAACCCGCTTCAAGTGCTGCAAAACCAACATCTCAGTCGGACTCGCCACCCGCTGGCTCGAGGCCCCCTTCATCGCTTCATACGAACTTCTCATCCTTGAGCAGACCACCAAGAATCCGCGCTACTGCTCCAACAAAACCTGCAACAAATTCGTCCCCCCAGCTGACATCCACGCCTCTATCGCCGTCTGTTCCGCCTGTAACACGCGCACCTGCGCTCCGTGCGGCAACGCCGAACACGCTGGTGTTTGTAAAGAAGACGCTCAAGGCAAGATTGTACAGGAGCTCGCAGCCAAGAACGGATGGAAGAGCTGTCCTCAGTGCAATTTTGTGATTGAGAAGAACGAGGGCTGTTTGCACATGACGTGTAAGTGCAAACATGAGTGGTGTTGGGAGTGTTTGAGGGAATGGAATGTCTGTAAAAGTACCTGTAACAGGTCTTGATCAGGGATTGCTCTTCCTACAGTTTGAGATTAGAGGAGGTTGATATCCTAATGTACGTTTGGGATGATGCTAATTTGGAGACTTCTCTCTTTTCTTGGAGCTGGTTGGGCATATATATACACAATAGATAAACCAAAAACAATATATACGATATTCCACCCTTAAGTCTTCTTATCTCATGCGGAACGTGAAGTATCAACCTAACGCAGTTGATACCTTCTTCTATCTACGAGATCGATCCAGTAAGTATTCACTGTATATCAATCAACTGAACTTAGGCTGTCCATCCATTAGCTAGTAGTCTTCATTTCCATCCTCCACCTCTCCTCCATCTCCACCTTTTCCCGCCTTACACACCTCCCTCTCCTCCACCTCTCCACACATCCCCACTCGACTCGTAAAAGCGGCAGACCGCGATCAGCGCAAGCAACTGAAACATCGATACAGCTCTAATAGCAGTGATGATCTGCTGCACAAACGCCACACCTACATTAGCGCGCCTACTAAGCAGTGCATAAGATGAACGACCCCAGCCGCGGTCGCAGATGCAGACACGCCGGGATAGAAATCCAGAGCTCATTGACAGACTGTGAGGTTCAACTCAGCTTGATACGACATTGGCGATGAATGCGGACATCATGCAGAGTGTCGATGTCTTCGGTTTCTGCCCGGTATCACAAAAGCTACTGAACTAACTACACCAAGAAAAGCCATAAACCAAAGCAAGAAACAACAAATCTTTCCATACCTCCCTCCACTCCCGCTATCCTTGCACTGCATTTCTCCCTTCCCTTCCCTGCCCAAAACCCTAACATTTCCCCCAAATCCACTCCTTAATCGCCTTCGTCTGCCCCCCATCCTCCACCTCATCATACAATCCAATCCCTATACTCGGCTGATCATGATACTCCCCCTCCGCAACCACCAACCTTAACCATTCCTCCGCACCCACATCCTCCACCTCATTCATCAACTGTTCCTTCATATTCTCAACCCATTCCCTCACATCCCCCACAAACGCCTCGTCCCCACCCGCCACAACTAATATCCCCTCTTTCACCACACCCTTTAACCCCTTCCACCACATCCCATCCGCTTTCATCGGCTCCAAAAACGCTTCTTCGCCATTTCCCTTTCCCGATCCTTTCCAATCCCCAATGAAAGCCGAGCTCCATTTCTGCAGCACATGCGTGTCTAAGATGTCGGATTCTTTGTTGGAGAGGAAGGTGGGTGAGGAGGTGGAGAAGGTTAGCCAGGGGGCGATGAGGAGGGCTGAGTTTAGGGGAGATGGGAGAGGAGGTTTGCGAGAGGATGAGGAAGAAGAAGATAGGGGCGAGAGTTCGGGATGTAGGATATGTGATAGTAGTGCAAGGATTAGGTTTGCGCCGGCGGAATCACCTGTTAGATTTATGGCGGAGGGGGGGTATCTGGTTATTTCTGTTAGTGTGCGAGGTGCTTTCTATGCTAGAAATTAAATGTGAAGGAAAAGAAGAAGAGAGATGGGAAGGGAGATGAGAAGGAAGACTGGAAGATGGATGCGGATAGGGTGATGCGCCAAACATGCGGAAGAGGAGAAACTAAATGGACATACTTAAGCGTATTTAGAGCATGATCAAGCAACATAACAGCCTGTTCCAGTTGTCGAGGATAGGTAGCGCCTGGTGTGAGATCTATGTATATTCCTTAGCAAATATATCTTCTTCGACTTCATAAGGATAGAACGGTATCCGAGGGAAGGAAACTGGCAAGTAGAGGAAAAAAGACTCCTTTCATAGCAAGTTAGAAAAGCCACATCAACATACCATACTCCAAGAACAAAACGGCTAAACACCCCTCCCCATTTCTTTCTTCCGCTCCCTCTACGACCCGAAACATGAACTCCACCATTTCCGGCATGGCAGCTAACGCGTATCCGCCTCCTGTTTCCGACGTTAGCTTCGAAATACTACACAAGTTCAAGGGACAGTGAGAATAAATGAACATGCTGATTCTTGTAGAAATGACCAGGCAAGGAAGACTTGATGCCCAGGAACAAAGAAAAACATTGAGAATACGAGGAAAGAATTGAAGAACTGATTGAAAGTCCAAAAATAACTAACCATGAAAATTCAAAGCCAAACTCTTCGCCCCCTTCTTCCCAATCCAGAAAGCTCTCGTCCTGCCATCGGATAAGACCTCATACTCTGGCTTAAAGCTATGCTTCTTGCATACAGTCTCATATGCCTGTGAAGTGGACGGGTTGAGGTAGCTATGTTGGGTATTTGTTAGTTCCTCGCCATATCATTTCCATTTCTCCATTTCACAGTCCGCTCATTTCCTCTCCAATATCCTTTCTCTCCTCTCTCACATCCATCTCTTCCCTTCCTCTCCACCCTTCAGATCCCACTTCCAACCCATGACTCCATTGCTCAAATCCAGTCAAATAAAAAGCTCCCACTCACCGAAACTGCCTCAAATTTAACCTCGTAAAAGCCCTCTTCATCACCTCAAAAGTAAGATGCCTTTTGTACCCCTTCACCCCCAACCCTCTCGTCTTCCACGTCCCCTTCACAAGCGTAACTAGAAGATGGAATACTTGTTTTGCCCCGTTAGCTAGCCCATTTTTCCTTCATACAAACTGCGAACAAACCGCGATACATATTTGCAGTCTGTATCCGAAAAAGGCAGTCTACCGAAACAGAATGGAGGAAAGAGAACAATAGGGTGAGATCCGCACGACTTCAGCTCTCCTGGATATTCGTATATATTTTTCTTCCAGGAGAAAAAGCGACTCGCGGAGGAAGAAAAGACTCCAGAAGGAACCAGCAACAAGCAAGCGAAAGAAAGAGTAAAACAACATACCAATCCCCACCCCCGCCGGAAGCAAATCGACTTTCTCCCAGACCGTAAGAGCCGCCTTCTCCATCTCCTTCGTCGACGAGACCGACATCGTGATAGTATGCAATCAACAAACAAGCCCGGACACCTATACAACTACCAACTATTTATTTCAAAGCCGGCATCACAAAATAAAGATGAAGATCAAGACCACCACCGGCGCAATTTATTGATTGAGTTAAACAATTGCGGCTGAGGGGTTTGGGACGGGGAAGCCGCCCACCTGACCAGCTGTCCGTGTAACAGCGGGATGTAAATGTAACACAAGTACTTCTTCATACGGCAAGCTGCATGCCAAGGGACTCGGAGCAGTGACCACACACAGAAATATGATATGCACAAAGCACAAAAGGAAGACTGTAAATAAGTAGATCCACACACTCCGCTCCGGGTAGTGACAAAAACTTTTATCTAATGAGTTTTATTTCCGGGTATCATATATCGCATTGTATCGTAACAGCAAGCTAAGAGTGCGCATCACTAAACCAACCTCTTCAAGCCCCTCTTCCTCTTCCCACCCACTTCCCTCCCCTCCTCAATCTCCAACATGGCCTCCCTCTTCTTCTCCCCGACTAACTTCAAGCTCTCCCTAATAACCCTAGTCTCCAAGTTCACACCCTCCTCCTTCCACTCCTCCATCTGTCTCCCGACCCTCGTCTCAATCGCCAACACCAGCTGCACATCCCTCTGCCCGACAAACGTCACCGCCTCACCCTTCCTGCCCGCTCTGGCCGTACGACCCACGCGATGAATATAATCGTCCGGGTCGCGGGGAATATCGTAGTTGATGACGAGGCCGACCTCGGGGATATCCAGTCCACGGGCAGCGACGTCTGTGGCGACGAGGATGCGGGCAGCAGAGGCGCGGAAGCGGCCAAGATTGTCGATTCGTTGTCTTTGAGGGAGTTTGGAGTGCAGGGCTGTGACGCGGTGGTCGAGGAGGCGGAGCAGATGGGTGAGGTAGTCGGCGGTGGCGGTCCGGTTGCAGAAGATGATGATGGATTTGGGGAGGTTCTTTTCGGTGAGGAGAAACATGTGGAGGTAGTGTTCACGATGGGTGACTGGGACTTGAAGATGCATTTGCTTGAGTGAGGGGGGGATCGCTAAAGCTTCTGTGTCGATTTCGCAGACAAATACTGGCGGCTTTCCCGGTGCCCGAGGTAATTCTTTCAGAGCGCGCACTTCTGGGGTCACGGTGGCTGTGAAAAGTAGAGTTTGTCGTTTTGCGGGAGGTGGTAGAACAGACAGGCATTCTTCGACATCTGGGAGCATACTTCCAACAGAGCCAGAAGCTAGCAATCGATCGGCTTCGTCGAGAACCACCATACGCACTCGACGCAAAGCGCATATCGTATCTTCACCCGACGTTCGAATATGGTCTGCTAATCTACCCGGGGTCGCAATAACAATATGTGGTCGTTGCGCGAGAGCCGTCGCTTGAGGTCGCATTTCGGATCCGCCTGTTATCAGGACCGCTTTTAGAGACTGCGGAGAGGAAATTGCTTTAAACTGCTCGTAAATCTGCAGGGCCAATTCCCTAAACAAAAAAAGCAGTGATGTCAGCCAGACAATACCCCATAGTCAATATCAGCAAGGAGTCTCACCTCGTGGGAGTAAGCACTAAGGCAAAGATCCCGAAAGGATCTTCAGCCCATTTCTGAAGGATGGGTACAGCGAATGCTACCGTTTTTCCAGAACCAGTGCGGCTTCCTCCTATACAATCTTTTCCCTTCAATATTTCTGGTATGCATCCTTTTTGAATACCCGTCGGTCGCTTGATCGCCATAGCCCCCAATGACCCCACCAACCATGGCTTCACGTTTAAGGCAGCGAAAGAGGTTTGTGTATCGGTAGCAGCCAATATTGCGCCATTGTCGTTATTTTTGGAATGATTGGAAGTTTCTTGCGGCCTTGCCTTTACGCGCGATGGCACAGAGGTTCTTGTAATCAATGGCACATCGACATCGTTGTGGTCCAAGGATGTTTTCCGTCGTTTCCGCGAAGCTTGACTATCTAGAGAGTCCGAGTCCGTATCCGAGTTTGAAGAGTCCTCTGCTTCCTCGCCAGATGAAGCATCGTTATTAGAGTCGGGAGAAGTGCCGGGCGCCTGTCTTGAAATTGGATCAGCAGTCTCGGACCGTGGCGACAGCTTTCGAGCAGGCATTTCGAGTTGTTTGGTTTCGGTCGAGATTGATGTCCAGGGAAGAAAAGATTGTGAAATTAATTTTTTTTTGGCCCTCTCACAATCTTTTTTGGTACGTACTTAGAACTAGTACCAGTAGAGTAATTGCTTACTGTATCTTTATCCGGTTACCGTCGGGAGCCCTGTCTGGTTACATCAGATGCGCGCGCTTAAACGTCGTTTCTTTTTCTGAAACAAATGATCTGACCAATAGACTTCTAGAAACCGAATGTCGCCAGGATGTGTGAAAGGCAGGGTTCTCTTCAAAGTTCATGCTGCTTGTACCTGCCAAAAAGCGCGACCCGAATTTGGACCATCAATGGATAAAGTCCTGGATACAGACAAGGACGGACATAGCATGATACTATTATTGTCGAAAGGGAAAGCAGAGTAAAGGAGAAGAGGACGAACATGCTCAATCCAGTTTACCGTAACTCGTAACTCGCTGAGTAGGTTTGCGACAGTGCATTGCGTACTTGTACTTCGTACGTAGTTGGTTACGGCGTTCCGGCATGTCTCTCGTTAGATTTCATTGGCTACCGCGGAAGTCGCGAGAGGATTCCAGGAACCGGCACTTCGGTTGGAGAAAGCAAAGAAACGAAAGGAGGGGCAATGGTCTGGGCAGTGAGTGCTATCGGCTGATTGCTGATGGCTGATGGCTGATGGCTCATGGCTCATTGCTCGTTGCTCGTTGCTCGTTAGACATGAAGCCTCAACCTAAAATCGAACGAGCACGACGGTTAGAGTTGCATCCCCCTTTCTCACTCGTCTCTTCTAGACTGCCAACTACGACTCCAATTACCTAGTAGTTTACTATAGTTGTATTGTAGTTAAGAATAGCTGGGACAGCATCATAGTTGTAGAAAGACACGGGAATTGGAAACGTCTTACTTTAGGTAATGCATGACTGCGTTTTCTGACCACCATCATCTCCTCCCTCTCATACATTCAGATGCACTCGCGTTACTGTTATGAATCTGACTGATATGATTTACCTCCATGGTCCCGACGGAGAAAGCCGAGTAACACATGTCCCCATACGCACTATAGATGTCAAGAGTCAAGACATACCATACCGTTCAGCTCGTTATTGGCAGCATTTCTTATATTTCGTAGAAGTCGCCTCGTTTGGGACTGTTACGATGGGTTGAAGACTACTTGAGTAAGCCAAGTAAATCTCACCGGTATAATACTGTAATCCGATCTATCAGAGGGGAAAGAATGGAGCAACGGAGCAATGGAGCAATGGAGCAATGGAGCGGGTTTGGTGTCTTGGCTCTTCGTCCCATCTGTCCTGTCCTGTCCTGTCCTGTCCTGTCCTCGCCATCAAAGTTATGCCGTTAACGTTCCCATCTCACTTCTCACCACCAAACTGTCAAAATGCACAGTACATCCACATCCGTACATCCACATGAACAAGGATACCGCTGCCCTCGTCATTATCTGTACTTATCTTTGTTTGTCCCCTTTGGTACTTACGAATGCTTAGTCTCAGCAGGTCGCATCGACCCCAAATCCAAATCCAAAGCCAAAGCCAAAGCCAAAGCCAAAGCACACGAACCCACGAGCCCGAACGCTCAAACCCAAACCCATGAATTCCCTTGCAGTAGTAGTAGGAGGTAGTTGCCCACAAAACATCCTTACTTCGCAGTTCGCTCGCATATCCCTACACCACCCTTGCCCTCCCGGTCAGCCTTTCTACCAACTACAAACCAGAAAATCTTTCCTCTCTCCAAAACCTTCTAACCTAACTTCATCCTGAACGCTGCACACTTCAAACCTCACACACTTCGCTCTCCACACTTCAACCTTTCCAACATCCATTTGTACTTTATACCTACCAACCAGACCAAACCAATACCCAATACACAACCATTAACTAATTTATTTGTTGACTCCATCTTTTTATTCTTGGCTCGAAATTAACATCGGACCATTTCTTTCATTCTGTCGTTCTGTCCATCACTCGTTCAGAAACATAACTTCGCGCGCCCCATCCCTCTTAAATATCCCTCCGTATCCCCTCATCTGTTGCAAGTTAGCAACTCCCTCGTCACTCTTCCCTCATCCCTCAATTTCCACGACTAATCCTATTTTATCGACCCACTCTGTGCCGATAAGCTTGAAACAAACACAAGTCTCGCTTTGCATTACCCGCCGATAATTACGACGGCTTTACCCTCACCTTAAACGACCACACTTCGACTCATTCGTTTCAACCCGTACTCGTACTCGACTGCTTTATAGAAAATACCCACGAGAATCCTTTTCCTTGCCCTCGCTCTTTGATACCCAACCTGCCGATACTTGTCCGGTGATCAACCTGCAACCCGTTCGGTCTCGTCCTTCCATCCTCCAACCAGCGGGCATCTGCAGCGGACGACTGCATGCCGACGCAAGATCAGAATAGAACCACCGAGAGCACTGGCAACGGTGTAATTCAAGATTCGGGACAGAGAACCACGGCAACAATTACTGACTTTGCCGAAATAACTGCATTCGTACGCCACGACCTTAGCACCCTCTCTTAGTATGTACCAACATACTGAAGACTCTGCTGACACTCCGAAGCCCTCCAGCCATCCACTCTCCAACCAACTCCCCATCATGTCTTCCCCAGCACCTTTACTTCGTCCTCCGATTCCAGGGAGCAGATCGAACGGTGGCGCCAGGACTCCTAGATTGGGACTGGCCATTCCACCTTCTCCAAATGCAAAACCGGTCAACGGTGCCGTCGCGGGGCCTCCAATGAAAGGCTTAACTCTACAGATGCCCGGGTCGATGCCCTCGCGACCTTCGTTACCTCGACTACAATTAGCTACACCTATGGGCAGCAATGCTACGCCATACGAACAACCTGTGCAAAATGGACGTGGTACAGTTGCCCCGGGGCAATCTGCCAGTGGAGGCAGTGAAAGTAGCGCAGCACATTCGAGATCTGGGAGCTTCGGTCCGATGGACGGCAAAGGAAGTGGACCAACATCTGCTGGCTCTCAATATTCAGCATTTTCCTTAGCATCACAATACGGTTTAAGCAAACCACAAGGCACACCCGACCCCTCATCTGCAGTGGGGTCGTTATACTCAGAAAGAAGCGAAGGGGGTGTTGGAATGGAGCGGGATGGTAGCATGAATGGGCTCGAAGCTTTCGACAAACTCAGCCTAGAGAAGGGAAGAACACTGGATGTCGAAGACTTAGATGATGATGGATGGCGGATAGCAAGTATGGAGAAGAGAATTGAAGAGATGGGTAGCTTAGGAGAGGGTGCAGGAGGTGCGGTCACTAGATGTAAGCTGAAAGGCGGCAACACAGTCTTTGCATTAAAGGTATGCCTATCTCATGCTTTCAATTCTTGTCAATCACTGACCTCTTTTCCCAGATCATCACGACGAATCCAGACCCTGATGTCAAGAAACAAATCGTTCGAGAATTAGGTTTCAACAAAGGCTGTGACAATGAACACATCTGTCGCTACTATGGAGCATTCGTCGAGCCATCCACAGCTACTATCTCTATCGCCATGGAGTTCTGCGAAGGTGGTTCTCTAGATTCAATTTACCGCGAAGTGAAGAAATTAGGGGGACGAACTGGTGAAAAGGTCCTAGGAAAGATCGCTGAAGGTGTTCTGAATGGCCTCACCTACCTCCATGGAAAGAAGATTATCCATCGAGATATCAAACCCTCGAATATCCTACTTTGCCGAGATGGTCAAGTCAAGCTTTGTGATTTCGGTGTTAGTGGAGAGTTCGGTACTAAGGGTGATGCCAACACCTTCATTGGAACTTCCTACTATATGGCACCTGAACGTATTACCGGTCAATCATACACCATCACATCCGACGTCTGGTCTACAGGTGTCACGCTTCTTGAAGTCGCTCAACATCGTTTCCCCTTCCCTGCTGATGGGTCAGAAATGCAACCTCGAGCCGGTTTGATCGACCTTCTAACCTATATCGTTCGACAACCCATTCCTAAGCTTAAGGATGAACCGGATGCGGGCATCAAGTGGAGCGACAGCTTCAAGTATTTCATCGAGTGCTGGTATGTATATCTTTCTCCATTTAATGAAGCAACCCCCCGGAAACTAACATTTCATCCCTAGTCTCGAAAAGGACCCCGCACGTCGTGCCTCGCCTTGGCGTATGTTGGAGCATCCATGGATGGTTGAAATGCGCAGCAAACGCGTCAACATGGCACACTTCCTATCCACTGTCTGGGGCTGGTCCGAGAAATAGATGAGCCTCGAATTCACATCTCTGCTTCATGGTCACCACTCTTACTCTTACGGTTATTTATTTTGCATCGGATGACATATGAATGAATACATATAGACTGGCAATGATTGGATGGATGATAGATGACGATGATGAAAGATACAACGACGGGGAAGGTTATGAATATGAAATGCCTTGGAATTTTCTCTACATCTACACACAACATGCAAACATCGCCACTACTTTCACCAATTTCCCTTCAGCGATGCCGGACATTTTACAAAAGAGACACTCGCCTCAACGGGCCGTCGCTTTCTTTTCAACCCTCGAAATTTCTCTCACGTCTTCCTTTCCTTCTTTGTTCACGGCGCCAAAATCTGCCGAACCAGCATCTTCCACACCAAGCATCATTATTTCCCGTGGATAGGAGTTTGTTTATTTTAAACGGGAGTCGATATTTGAGATCTTTTTGCTTTACTGCTCCTTTCGCCTGCACATCATAACATCAAATCATCTCATCATATCCCATCACATCACATTACATCACACTACCTACTCTCCTTAAAATCTTTGTCCAATATCTCCCTCCCCCTTCGCTCTCCTGTATCTTGGAAAACAGGAAAGCAAAGGGTAGTGCGAGGTGCGGTGCGCGGTGCGGGGTCTTGTCCTTTTTTGCTGGATCCGGAAACATGGGGTGTTTTGCTTTCTTTTTTCTTGGTTTTTGTGTGTATGCGCGGTTGAAACATCATTTGATTATTTTGACTTCTTTACAAAGTATCAGTATCATTTATAGTATAGCGAACGGAATATGGATAGCATGAAGGGGCACTCAAATCAAGCGTGGTTATAAAGAGTTCTTTTTCTTTTTTGTTGTACTTTGAAAAAAAGAAAATGCTTTCTCTCTCTTTTTGTTCCTTTTTTGTACGTGTTGTATTAACCTTGTGCCTAACTATATCAATCGAACCTTATCTATCAATCAATTCTATCAACCTACATCTACTTAAGACAGTTGTTGGTTGCTTTCGGTTTTCACAGCTGTATAAGCAAGAAGACCCTGAGTATGTTTGATGGAACGTGAAGTAGGCATTGAGCAGTTCGAACGAGCGGCTTGAAGTCCGCACAAGCTCAGTATTTCCATTCCCGTATTAGTCCTATCTCTACCTCTTCCGGTCTCTCTCTCATTGCTTTATCTACCTACCCCTGTTTCTCTGCTTCATCCCAGCTGTCTTCGTCTCCGTTTCCCTCCCCGTTTCTCCCCGTCTCCGCCAGCGCAGAACTTCCCGATACATGTTCCAGCTGCTGATACTCGACCTGATCGATTGTTTCCAAAATATCCCAATCGCAGTTCGTGTCAATTCTACAAATCAATTGTCAGCAAATCTCCGGCCACCTTCCGCATAATCGGTAGAGAATAGATATCACAATCTTTTCCACGCCGCAGCTTTCTTCAGCGCCTCGCCTCTCGATATGCAATCGCACTTCTCATCTGACGACTCTTCTCTCGAACCGTTTCTCAATTGATCGCCCGCGCGTGGAAAGGGTGGTTTGCGTGCCGTGACGACATGGACTGTTAGGTAGTAGTGGCCGCTTTTGACAGCGTCTAGTTCAACTGGGGGTAGATTTTGCTCGAGCTGTTGCTATATTAGCTGCGGTCTCATTGCAGAAGGGCAAAATACATACTTGTGGTATGGAATCCTCAAGCTCGGTCTGGTACAGGATGAAGTCTCTAAGTCGCTGACCTGTTGTTGTGGTTCCACCGATCGGGAGACGACGGATGTGTTCTTGTACGTCCCAGAATCTACGAGAGTGTCAGACGATCAATTAACAACTATTCTTCAGCGGCAGCTTACCCTGCCCCTTCAAGCCATGACTTTAGGTTGACGGCGGGTATGCCATCCCGGGGGCGCATGGTCGCTTTCTGACGCTCCTCAACTCTTCGCATCCAGCCGGGCACATCGCTAGCTAGCTCGTCGGTATGGGATGGTCGCTCCAGTCGATCGGCGATACAGTCTGTCCACCCAGTCTGAGCTTTGCTTGTGCGGTCGTCTCCAGGTTTGTCTACCGAGGAGCGACGGGCTGCTATGTTTCGTGGTCGGGCATCTATTTCAATAAATTCCACCACACCGTCCGGTTGTAGAATCCTGATGAGCGTTAGCAGCGGCGCGTAGGTTCTGAACGTTCCTATATACAGGCGGATGTCATCAAGGAGATTCTTGTAACTTTCGGTTCTGTCGAATATGTCCCTACCGCGAATAAAGGAGTAAAAGTTGCGAGGAATGGGCTCTCGATGGTTGAGTAGGCAGTTCAGGTTTCGTACCTTAAACTTTACCTCTGTTTGAGACATTGTCTTTGGTGGCACCGAATCTCTAAATCTCATGTTAGCACTTGTTTGAGGGATTGGTCTATGCAGCCGTGCCTTAAATCGGTGTCCTTGTTCATACACGTCCAATGATCGGTGTCGTCTATACCATCTATCACCCAGTCCGGATGTGCGTTTTTAAGTTGGAAGCACCAACTGCCGTCGCTACAGCCAACCTGTGCTAGTGTCAGTGGAAGTAGTGGAGGAGTCGATGGTGCATACTTCAAGAACACGAGGCGGATCCTGACAGACTGTCGCGGTCCGCTTCTCTTCGGGTGTGGCACTAGGAGGGTTCTTCATGCAGATCTCAGGCTCATATTCCCAAGATGATATTTTTCCTGCCCCAGCAAGCATGTTATTTTCATGGTCTATGGGACTTTCCCAGTCAGCTTGTTCGACATCAATCATCCTAGTTCTAAACTATACTCAAAAAGTTAGTGATTTAGAGCAGAACTAACCAAGCAGACATTGACTAAGATCCACAGGTGGATCGCCGACAGCAGATAATAACAGTTTCCACTTACATCATGATGATAAACTTTTTGGAACAATCTCATAATCTGAGTGATGTCCTTCATATCACGAGAACGCTGCGGACGCAGGACACTTTTGGTGTCCACCAACTCGCCATATTCGTTGTAGACCATCCAAACTTGGCCTGCATCGAAATTTGCGGCGGGCGAACCGTCGAAGTTCTGTATAGGCGAGGGCGATGATGATATGGACAAAGTCGACATAGGCTCTACCAATTGACTCGGGATGAAATGGGAAGCAAGGGATGACCTTCCACGATCAGGATCCTTGAGACTTTCTTCTTCAGCTCTATAATCATGCTGTCAGTACTCTAGGGCTGAGTCTCAAGTATATACAAAGTCCAATCATTGCTTCTATTTGTCTTTGGAGAATACCAAATTTGTAGTCTTGTAGAAGCACAAAAACCGAAATTCAACCATACCCAAAAGCATCTTTGTTTTCAGATTCAGCTCCACTGCCATCCAGACCTCCAATACCAACTTCGAGACCCTGTTCATCCTTGACAACATTGCCATTCGCATCTGGCAAGCTCGAGGACCTCAGCTCCAGAAGTGACTTTACGCTTTCAGTTCTTCGATGCTTGGGAGAAAGCTGCGGAATTTCATCCAAATCGACTTGGAATACCTTGCCTTGCAAAGATGTAAACACCAGCGGCGAGTATTGCTGTTCTTCGCACTCGTGGTCCATGGTGAGGGAGATGAGTGTATGAGTCCCAGTGATACGGAAGAGGTGTTGTAGATGGTCGTTGTTATTTGGGCAAAGAAGGCAACGACTTATAAAATCAAAGGGAATTAATTGTAGGTTTGAGAAACATGTTTCCTGGAGGAGGCTCAGCCGTGTGTGGATGATATCACCGACGAAGCTGAATGAAGAAGGAACGAACCAGTCTCGCGTCCCGAGAATGAGACGATTTCCAAATTCACTGATACTTGAGTAAAAGTAAATAGCCCAAATTATGATCTATCGCTTTCTGCTGTATAAATTCTATTCTATAGATATACAGGGTAACTACTCCTTTACCATCTTCCCCGTCCGTTTACAGCCTCGAAGAAAAGCCTCCCGCAGGCTTCACGAACTTCAACAACAACGGCTCACTCAACAAATCCTCATCTTGCACCATCTTTTGAAATGCCTTGAACTTCTCAGATGAACCATGAGCTTTTAGTGCCTCTTTATCTTTGTATCTATGAATGTTTATGCTTGATCAGCACAACCGAGAGCTGCGGTGAATGGATCCAGGTTGCAGACTTACGTTTCAAACATAATGATTTGTTCCACGCCGGACTGCTTGTTCACTTCGCATGTGGCTTCATATCGCAAAGTTCCGGGCTCGTTGTCTTTCACGTACTGGTAGACTTGGCTGACGAGTTCTAGCAGCTGGATAGGGGCGTGGTGTTAGTGATGCTGCAATGGGTTCTGTATGGTATGCAGGGTAATGAACTTTACCCTGTCTACTTTCCCAGCTTTGGGAGATATAATTGCGACGATGTTGATTGGAGCCATGATCTGTATATGTCTTTCGAAAGATAGTACGGTCTTGTGAAGAACTGGCAGACGGTTGATTATTTATGTCATTGAGGCCCCGCTTCGCTTTGGGGCCACAACCTCGGCATCTCCTCGACATTGACCAATCATGAACGTGGTCCAGAGTTGGCGACGACGATTACGAATCTAAGGTACTCATGTTTTTTGAGGATATCACCAACGATTTCTAGATAATGAATCGCCCGCTAGTTTCGTATGCATGTCTCGTGATCTCCGCTACTTATGATGGGGGCTGAACACATTGACGGTTAACCTGCCACTGGTTTATTCTTTCGATTCCTGAATTCGAGGTGAAGTGTCCGGATTACTATCTTGTTGCTTCCTATAGCCAGGTCTATGAGAATCAGAATCATCTAGCATTTAGTCTCGAGTATTTCATATTCTGCTCGTCACTACCAATGGACGAGAATCAATGGCCGAGTTTGATAAATGGACCCCGAAGGTGCAGTATGAATCTATTGTCTCATTTGCTTCAATAGTAAAAGTTGAGGTCTGTGATGACGAAGGGATACAAATTGGTAGGTAAGCCGGTACAAAAATTCACCGTCCAAATAAGGCAGTCGCCTTCTTTGCATCTGGCTGTGCGTTCAGACAGACACCCGCCGACCATTTACGGAAGGAAGTTGATACTTCAATGAATTCACTGTTTTGGCTGACGGGGCCACTCGAAATGAGGCCGAGACCGATAGGAAGATTGTCAATCATACAACAACATTATGGCGCCCTTCAGATTGAAAGAACCCAGAGCTGTGCGACCAACTCTGCCAACATTTCCGGCATTCATCGGAAGTCCAGCGACAGCTTTGGATGCTAGTCTTGATGGCACCAAAGCTAACGAGACTGAGATATTCAAACCAGGAGACCTAGGTAGGAGGGCTAGACTGAAGTACCTACTGCTTTTACTGAAGTCCTCTAGGGTTCTCTGCTAACCCTTTCACGAAGCAGCAGAGGAGCAAAACTTACACGCCCGAGAGTCCACTGTGTGAGTCGAATCATTAATACCATGAAGGTCTTCTAATAGAATCCATCTACTGATGATCCCATTCAGCGCCGCTCCGTACTTTCATCTCATCTCCATCCAGTATCCCGAGACCAGATTCGCCCCGAATCGCGCCGAGATTACAACCGTATCCAACTGAGCCCGATTACCTTCTTGAAATATCCGATTCTATTCGACAACAGTTAAGACAGGATGTGTTTCCCATGCATGATATCCAGCTTCTAGATCTGCTCATTGACGACCTCTTGAGCGGAGACACCCCGATCGAGATCATTGCCAGAGCTAGGCTGGACAAGATCATCGATGAGATACTGCAGCACGTAAAGCAGAACTTCTTGAATCAAGAGCCGGCATTTCAGGAGGTAATGCGCAAGGCAGCATCTCTGCAAGCTCACTGGCTTCATACTTTCAAAGAGAAATACCATACGATGGATGCAGAACGATTGAAAATCATGAAAGTCTCTGGATGTTTACATAACATGGAAATGAGTTTCGATGATGCCAAAAAGATTGATGGGCCTCAATGGCAGGCAACGAAGATTGAGACTTTTTCAGAAATGGAAGCCAATGAACATTTCGAGCCCGGAGCGTAAGTATGTGACGTTTCCATCGTAGCCCTGCTAACACGTTTCTGCAGCTGGTTCCTCAACGTACAGTGTGCCATTCGCGACGGCATTGTGCGCCAAGGTGAAGAATTTACTGAAGGAACAAGTGGAAAACCGGTAGCATTTTCGCTCCTTTCGGGGATGGAAATCAGAGGTGCTGTGCCAGGACAGTGGATTCATATCATTGAGTCTACTACTCGCATGTATCATTCGGTGCGGCTTACATACGTTGGGTGTGTAATCAGGCTTTTGAGGGGTCATAAACTGAAGAGCGAAAGAGCACCGCGAGCCGGCGTGCGATATGATGGCTTGTGAGTACATGATCATGCTTATTCAAAACCAAGCTAATTGGAAATAGCTATAAGATTGAATCTTGGGGGCACGTACTTCTGAGATTGAACGGCAAAGGCCCTGATGTTTATCGGAACACTCTTACCCTGATGGAACTACCGGGACAAAAGTCCATGCAAGCTCTGGACGAAATACCGTGTCCATGGCAATCAGACAACTGGGAGATCTATAACAGAATGATTGCAAGTGAGAAGAAGAACAAGGAGGGTGAAGCCGCATACAAGGAGTATAGAGATGCGGAAGCTGCTGAAGAATTCGCCCGGCGAGTTTTTGTCGAGCAAATGAAATCTCTCGGTCCTCATGCACATCGAGCCTTAGGAGATACTACTCGTCAGCTTGATATACTACCTCTTCAACGACCACTTCGAGGACCTGTCATGCCTGCACCTCCTACAGAAGCCTTGCGTACGTCCCATCAGGATGCTATGCCGACACATGGGACGCAATAAAAATACGGTATTAGTTATAGATGAGCATTAATGTGAGGGGAGTAGTCAGGTAGCTCATAGATAGCATGGAATAGAGTTAATATATAGATCAAATGAAACCCATCAATATGGAGATGATGCAGTGAGTACCAGTGTGGAAATGACCTGGGAAGAGTGAACGTTGGAGGTGGGCGGCCGCACGAAGAAAATGTGACCAATCATCGGCGGAGATCTGGAACCCTGTACTTAAGGATGTTCTAACACTAGTACAAAAGTGGGAATATTCTTTTCGGAGAAATTCTTCATTGCCCGTACCCAATGTCGTTCCTTCTGCGTGAATTCAGCAACATTCACTTTCAATTCATATAGAGAAATTGAAAAAGAGTGAATTACTTTAATTGCTCAAAATGACTAGTCTAGAAAATGACGGGTCAATTCAATCTCCTCGTAAGAGGCAGAAACTCGAATCTTCCACCATATCACAACCTCTTGATACTCAACCTCTTGACACTCCTCAATTGAACACCATGAATCAGAATTCTGCTTTAAACAACAATTCAGATATCGCGATGGAGAACAGCGATCAAAAACAGCAAGATCCCACCAGTAATGCTTCCGAACCTGAGAGAGAGGCTGAGGCAGGCATACTTCACTATGTCAACAAGTCGAATCCCGGATTCCAAGGTGTTTTGAAGCAGAGGTATGTTTGTTTCGATATACTTTTGTTTATTTTACTCTCTATGATAATTTAAGAGTGCCTGGAGTCACCGCTTGATGGAGAAATTCCCATTGATGCCCTATCCAGCAACCTCGTGGTTGCCTTGGATCTGTGTTTGTGGCAGATCTATTCCAGAGCTTCATCCTCGTCACACAAATTTTTATTCTCACCTTCGGAACTGACAAACGTCGACACCTTTCACTTTACCCTGCCTTCATGAGCATCAACTAATTTACCTTTATAGATACACTGATTTCATGGTGAATGAAATTACGCTAGATGGTGAGGTCGTTCATCTTCGTAATGATAGAGCACCCTGGAACAAGGTACGTTCTTCTTTATGCTCTATTCAAGAACGGGATTGCGTCTCGAGCTGAGTATAACAAGCTAACAACCTAAATTAGCACGCTGCAAGGACCAATGACGATACAGTTAATGCTGCAGATGAAAATCAAGTACCGGCCGCAAGTGTCAAGGAAGAACTTGCTCTCACTGAGTCGCCAACTCTACCTCCAGCGACGGCCGTTGAGTCAGTTGCATCGGCCGACACTTCAACCGCAACATCATCGGACCCAACCAATCCGAGTGCGGAAGCAAGTGCGGAGGCGAGTGGTGATGCTGTTAGCCAAAGTCCAGTGAAAGAACTTCGGCCTAATGACCTTGAACTTCTTGCAGAATACTTCGGTAGTAATTTAGCGCTACAAATTGTTGGGATGGACAAGAAGATTCAGCAAAAGCCCAACGCCAAACCCGCAACAATTGGCAGTTTAACATCAGAACCTGTCGATGACAAGCAGCGACGTGGACGACTGCATCAATTCGTGCGTCGAGTTTTTGAAGGGCGCTTAGAGACTGAGGGGTCTGATGACGGTACTATAACTGTTTTTGCTGCTTCCCAGAAAAGCAGAGGTAGTAACTCAACTACAACGCCGAGACAAGGCAACCATCGAAACAACGGTGCTCAGCAACAGACGAAGGGGAAGCTCGGCTGGGAAGAACTTGGGGGACAATACCTCCATTTCACGCTCTTTAAAGAAAATAAGGACACCATGGAGTCCATCCTTCTTTTAAGTCGTATGCTGAAGGTGAAACCAAAGGATTTCGCCTATGCAGGCACCAAGGACCGTCGAGCAGTAACGGCCCAGCGTGTCAGCGCTTTTCGCCACCATGCGCAAAGACTGGCAAGTCTAAACCCCAAACTATGGGGTGCAAAGGTCGGAGACTTCAAGTACGAGAAATTTCCACTTAGGCTGGGTGATCTGGAAGGCAACGAATTCACGATAACCTTACGAGACTGCCATTTCGGCGAAGATCCTAGCATGTCTGACGATGAAAAGGTCGAGCTCGCGAAAGAGATCGTGGGTAAGGCTGTTGAGCACATCAGAACTCATGGTTTCATTAATTACTTCGGACTCCAACGCTTTGGCACCTTCGGTATTGGTACGGATGTTATCGGAAAGAAAATTTTACAGGATGATTTCAAGGGTGCAGTTGACTCGATTCTCAGCTACACCGAAGAAGCCCTCGCCGTCGCACAGCAACCAGGCCAATACGAAGGCAAGATCGGTAGAGACGATGTTGCGCGTGCTCAAGCCATTCATGAGTTCAAACAGACTGGCAAGGATAGATGCCTCCACAGATTACCAAGAAGATTTGGCGCAGAGACTGCCATCATAAAGCATCTTGCTTCTAGACAGGGCCAAAATGACTATCAAGGCGCCATCCTTGCTATTCCACGCAATCATCGCACTATATTTGTCCATGCCTATCAATCTCTTGTTTGGAACACGGTGGCTAGTGAGCGCTGGTCTCTCCATGGAGATAAGGTTGTCGAGGGCGATCTTGTTCTCGTAGAAGGCAAAGCCAACGAACAGAAGGATGAGTATGATGAGAACGGGGAGATTGTGATCCACCCAGCTGGAGACGATGTTGCATTGACTTCGGATGACGTTTTCCAGCGTGCCCGACCTCTGTCTGCTGAGGAGGCAGCTAGTGGAAAGTTCACAATTTTCGATATTGTGCTGCCACTACCTGGCTTCGATATCGAATATCCTGCCAATAAGATTGGAGACTTCTACAAAGAGTTTATGAGCAGTGAACGTGGAGGTGGTCTTGATCCAGCGGACATGCGTCGTAGGCAAAAGGACTTCAGCTTGAGCGGCAGCTATAGGAAACTTCTTGGTCGAGTTAGAGATGATATTAGCTTTGAGGTTCGAAAATATCATGATGAGATTGAGCAGTTGGTGGAAACGGATTACGAAATCATCCAGAAAAGCAGAGGTCACTTCAAAAATCAGCATCAACAGAACAAGAACAATGGTGCAGCATTACGAGAAAATCGCAATGGACAATTCAACAACCGCGGTGGCCGACAAAATGGAAATGAAGGTCATGCTAATCAAAATGGTCGTCACATGGCAGATACTGCAGCCCAAGGACGACAGAACTCTATTCAGTACGCCGGTAGCGCTCAGCATAATGCATGGAAGGCACTCCCAGAGAAACTTGCCGCTGAAGATAAAGCTGCAGCAGAGGCCTGGGAAGTGGAGCGGCAAACCCCGGTCGATGTCGATTCTATTCAACAACCCATATACAAGGAGACGTTTATTCAGACTTCTGCCACTAACGAGGGTCGTCGCACGGGTGTGCGAACGACGCAGATTCTGAACGGTAAGAACGAAGTCATTGATGAGAATGACCCGAAAGACGCCGCAGAGGTCCCCGAAATTCTCAAGGTCGAAAAGACAGACGCACCTGCTGGGATCATCCAAGAGAACTCCATTGTCACCGATTCAGGAGATGATAATGAGACGCAAGATGGTGGCGTAAAGTTAGAGGCATCGGTCATCCTGAAGAGATCTGCGAAGGAGATGTCTGAATCTTCTGCAAGCGCGACGAAGCATGAAGATGGGGCCATTGAAGTGACTGAGGTCAAACCCGAGATTGATGTCTCTGTTGTTAGTGGTGAGATCTTGCCTGTTGAGACGACGACAGAACCGACAGAAGCACCATCTACTGACGTAGAGATGACTGGTCTTTCGGAGCCAGCAGATATCTCACAGAAGGAGCCATCTGGACCAGCACGACTTGCAGTCATTCTCAAGCTCGGTCTGGGCTCGAGTGTATATGCTACCATGGCTCTCCGCGAGTTGATGCAACATGGCGGTGTTCAAGTCTACAAACCGGACTTTTCTTCTGGTAGATAGGATTACGAAATTGTGTGTGGATTGTTTTTAAGCTGCGTGCTCTTCTACGATATGTTACACATATGGTGCTTGATGTATCCGTGGAGTTGATTGTTTATTTAACGAGAAAGGGCCATCATGAGAGATTTTCGTGAATGTTTTAGAGTGTGCAGTCATCTTGCTTCTTCTCTTAGAGATTGGTAGCTTATGTGATAGATGAATAGACAGCGCATTGTATGGAGGACTTGACTTCGTGAAAATGCTGTGATGATATTGTCTATAAAGCTTCAGACAAAGAGTGCGCTTCCAATTTCTATCAATGATGTGATTCATGCTGTACTCGCATTCTTTTAAACGCCGCAAGCCATCCACCTATCCGTGTTATCCACTATACCTAGCTGTAGGCACTAAACTTTTCTATACCCAAATTCTACTTTACAACCAAAAGCACAATGTTATTCCGTGTCATTACCAACCATACCAATACCATTAATCCTCTCCCGCCTCGATTATGTTCCCAAAAGCTGAATAGAAGTTACTTTGCGTAACATGACTCCTCTTCCCCGTCCTCTCGTCAAAGATATTGCATCCTTCCCGCGCTGCGTTCGGAGGTGTGTAAACTGTTTGCGCGGGTATGTTAGCCAAATTTCATTATCCTTCCTTGTCTCCCCTTTCCCGTTGACTTCTCCATTTCTCCTCCAACTGTCCCCCCCACCCCCCCAACTGGTGTTCATGGAGCAAAACAGACGACAACATACGATGTAGAGAAACAGCCACATCATCCACATTCGGATTCGATATCTTATGCAGACCTAAATCATCCGCCATATATGCTACTTCGTCTGCTGTATAGAGTGTGTTTTTGATGACTTTTGGGGGCAGAGGAGTCTCGGATTCGGCGTTTGGTTTGGGCATTGAGTAGCGCGTTTCGAGTAGAGTGCCACGGAGGACTTTCATGAGGCCTAAGGTGATCTATTAGTGAGTCTGCGAGCACAGAATGGGTAGAAGCGCGGGGGTTCTGAGAGGGAGACCGCCGCAGAAGAGAGATGCGGAATTGGAGAAAGGAAACGAACAATGCGCATCCGCGTGGTCGTGAATCGGACTCCCCCTGCCGGGCGACCAAACCAGAACGAGCTATATCGTATTATCATCAGTTCAGGATCGCAGGTAAGGAAAAGGAAAGTCTGGGAAACGCATACAAGATTACTCTTCCCGTTCCCTTCATCGACCAAATTCCTTGTGTAGCCCCGACTCAGGTCTGCGAATGCATATTGTCGCCAATGCTCCTCCTTCGAGACGTATTCTTCCATAAGATTGCGCAGTTTCTGGACGTCCACATCTTTGCTTGTAAGGCCGGAGGAGGGACCGAGGATTTTTGAAATGTCTGAGACGAGTTTGTCGAAGGGATTGGACGGGGTGGTGACGGAGCCGGCGCCGCCGATGGACTCTTGTGCTATCGATGGTGTCATGATGCTGATGCGCTCCGAGTAATATGCTGTGGGACACTTTATGAGAGGGAAAGTAGATGTAATTCTGCTCTTGATTGTTCGATAGAATACAAAATGGAGGATATACACAAAGAGATCAATCAGACCACAATCCGCAACGGATCTGCCACCTGCAATGCATAGAAATGAGAGAGGTAATAAATAGAGAGTCTCGAGTCCGCATTGAAAAGAAAATTGACCTATTGTACAGTAAAATCCCGTCTTACAGTTTTGCGGAAAGAACGTTATTTGAAACGAAGTAGCATGAAACTTCCCTTTCCATCCCATCGTCGGGAAATAACCTTCCCTTCAAGGCCGAGCTCCCGCATTTCTGCCCCTCTACTTTATCGGTACTAGCGTCCGCATCGCACCGCACTCACCTCCCTTCACCACAACCACTACCTGAAATCTTGCAGCTCACCACAACCACAATACAAATTTCACGATGCCACCCAACAAGAAAAACGCCGGGAAAGCCGGGAAAGGCAAAGGAAAAGACGACGCGAAAGATGCCGGCGCCGGTAAGGAAACAAAAGTCAAGGGCGCGCAACAGATTAATGTTCGCCATATCCTCGTGCGTCTCTTCCTATTCACATGACCTTCCTGGATCGCAAGTTCTATGGTTTCTGGAGATTCTGAGATATGAGGCGCTGTATTAACGGGATACACATAGTGCGCAAAACAAAGTAGAATGACAGAGGCGCTGCAGAAGTTAAGTGCGGGAGCTAAGTTCGACGATGTTGCGAGGGAGTTCTCTGAGGATAAGGCAAGGGCTGGTGGGTACTTCTGGTTCTTTCCGTCCCCGTTATATTGCTGCTTCATCAACGTATAAGATGCGGATCATATTCTCCCCTGAGACTGAACTAGTTGCGTGATGTATGTGGAAAACGTGACTGATTTGACCTGATGATGTAGGTGGCTCATTGGGATGGAAAGGCAAGGGGGATCTGGATCCGGATTTTGAGAAGGTGGCCTTTGAGATGGAGAGCAGTACGACGGCGAACCCGAAGTACAAGGAGGTGAAGACGGGGTTTGGTTATCATATTATTATGGTTGAGGGGAGGAAATAGGTTGGGGCTAGAGGGGAGGTGAGAAGCGGGGGGAAGAAGTAGATATAGGAGAGCAAGGGAGACAGGAAACGAGTCCGACTTCAATTCAATGCGCCAAAACAATAGGGGCTAGATAGCCAAAGCTTCCGTTGATGGAAGCTTAAGGGAGACCAGACGTCAACCAAGCAGGCGAAATGGTGTTGCGGATCTGGAGTTCATTGGCTGCGGACACCTCTTCTTTGACAGAAGGCAGGCTTTCCTGTTCGAAGTATGAACTGGATGCTGTCCTCAAACATGATATGCTCACACAACATTCACCGTATCAAGAGATTCGTATGCTTTCTTCTTCAAGTCATTTGAGTTTGATGCTCCCATGTGCCAATGTCATTGCCGCCAGTAATGCATCCTAGGTATAGAGTACATTTTTTGAAAAGAAAGTCCTTTACATGGGACAATATCTATTCGCCCCGGAAACTCCATTTTCCCAAATCATCCCTTACTGTTCGGTTTGGAAGTAGTTGAGGAGGAGAGTGCGCTCTTGGGACTCCTCACCCCAGTCCTTAACAACAACACAAGAGCAGTTGACAACCTTGCGTGCGTTTCCCTCACGGTCCAACACACCTGCAAAGAATTAGTGACAAGCGCAGATACTGGTAAAGCTGGAATAACTCACACAAACCAGCCCATTCACCAAGTTGCTTTCCATCCGGAACCTTGATCAACGGGATCTTGTGCTCGGAGCAGAGCGCAACTACCAACTTCTTGTAGGCTTCTTCCTCACAGGCTTCGTTGAGAACACACATGTGTGCTTGGCGACGGTCGAGAGCTTTTGAGGCTTCACGGAGTCCACGGGCAAGACCATCGTGCATGAGTGCAAGTCTGAGAACACCCTTCAATGCATCGATGACGGACATTTGTCCTTTCTCAGCATCTCCGGAGACTTCGACCTCCTCAGCATTCTCGACAACGGGGGACGTAGGCTCTTCTGCGTCAGACTGTTGGTTGGATTGTTAGTAAAGAATGCGCAACTTGTGAGAGCAAATGGTTCATTTTGAATCTTGAAGTGTAAAAAAGGTGGGGGATTCCCATTGTTGATTCGCACATCCCGCACGTCAATGGCGCATGGAATACATGATACTCCGCAGAGAGAGAACAACGATTTTAACTCACCATCTTGATTGTGATTGTTAGATATCTTCTGGTCCTCGAAGAGTATGTTGTTGTAAATGGTATTTAATGTTGCAAACTTTAGCTTCGACTCTGAATGTATGTTATGTGGTGGACTTTAGCGAGAACCAGGCTTTTTTGTCAAACGACCATTTACTGTGCGGAAACCCTAGCTAGCTAGCTTAGTAAGCGTGCCCACAACAGAAATTAATTTGGTGCATGTCAAAATTTCGAACCTCACGTCCACGAACTTTCTTCTCGACAATCCTTTCCGCCAATTCAAAAAGAGGTGTGTACATGCGCCAATATGGTGATCCTTTCGCAAAGACCTTCATGAGTGACACGGAGGAGTAAATCGACATCTACTCGATTGTGACTGTGGCATATCTCTTGAGCTGGGAAATCGAGGAAAAGCCTCCAAGCTTACCGCGACCAAATCCTGAGCTCTGTACCATAACAATCGAAAGATGTCGACACTGCTCTCTCTATATGCGGCACGAGCTTTAGAACCCTCTTGTCAATCATGAGGGCACTCTTTATGCTTGAAGATCATGAAGGCTAACATCGAACTGTCCTAGATACCTCATCTTCGATCTACAAGATTATTTGAGAATCTCCAACCGTCAAAATGGTCAAGACCTCAGTCCTCAACGATGCGCTTAACGCCATCAACAACGCCGAGAAATCTGGAAAGCGTCAGGTTCTCATCCACCCAAGCTCCAAGGTCATCGTCAAGTTCCTCCAGGTCATGCAAAAGAATGGTATGCGAATATTTCTTCACAACACCACACTTCCATTCGGCATGATAACTAGATAACGGTCTCAATCTCACACGATCGAAGTCCTTTAAGTTGCCGATATATCATACTGCGAGGATCTTACACGTTCTCTGATTTAACTCCTTGATGTTATACGTTTAATCTTTCGCAACATACTCATTCTTCTCTTTTAGGCTACATCGGAGAATTCGAGGAGGTCGATGACCACCGCAGCGGAAAGATCGTTGTTCAATTGAACGGCCGGTAAGCAGGGACAAGCAGATGGAGAATACTGCCAGGTCGCTAACGCAATGCATAGTCTCAACAAGACCGGTGTAATCAGCCCAAGATACAACGTCCAAATCACCGATTTCGAGAAGTGGGTCGTCAAGCTTTTGCCATCTCGTCAATTCGGACACATCGTCCTCACCACCTCCGCCGGTATCATGGACCACGAGGAGGCCAGACGCAAGCACGTTGCTGGAAAGATCCTTGGTTTCTTCTACTAGACAGGACAATGCTGGGGTCGTCCTACGAGGACATGAGCGAGTAGCCATCTAGGGTCGCAGTTTACCGTGCATGGAGTAGAATCTTGTTTCGGTTACTGAATGAGACCTTTTCGTGCATGCGTTATGCATGTATTCGAAATCTTCTCGAGGAAGAATGGATATGGTCTACATCAGAAGTCAATTTAGTCTCATGCATCCCATCTTCTTTGACCAACTTATGTCGTGATTTCGTAGTGATCGTATGAGTCGTCAAGTATGGCCCAAATGGGCATGTGGTGTTATGGTGTTGTAGCTTCTTCTGCGCCTCGACCACAATCAAGACACTGAAAGACCCATCCGTATCTCGAACAAGCTCTCGATGTTTCTCCCTGTTGATCAAAGATCGTGGAACTTGTCTCACAATGCCCCTTGGGGTCTAGAATGTCGATGCGACAAATGTGTCTTTGTTGAAGCTTCACGCGTGCAGAGAAACATTTCCCTGTGAGACAAATCGCGACATCGGCCTATGACATATCTTGTCATGCAATTCAATTCGAGCAGCGTTGACTTTACTTGGATGTTCATTTCGTTCACCTTGCCCATGGCAAAGAAAAGGCTGTTACCCTGTTGTTGTGACAATATTTGCGATGTCGTGACCATGCTTGGATATATATTCCCAGTATACAAAAGCGGGAAGCAGTGCGAAAGCCATGGCCATTGACCAATCCCTTTCTGCCCCATGATATGCGCTCAGTACTTCGTAGCCAAGACAAGTTACATAAAATGTTCGCATAAGCTTTTCGGTTTATCGCTCGGCTTGGAGTCCAGAATATTCCGTGGAATCTAATCCAATGTCCTTCACCCGAGGAACTTTTCTTTGGAAAGATGTCGTCGTATTCATTTGGGGCTTTGTGAATTGGCGTTCTCGCCTCTTGCTGCAGATATTGAATCTGTAATCGTGCCACGCGCTCTGCACTTCGTATTGCTCTCGACTTTTTGACTATTGCAGTAGAACACAACTACATGGGTATCGCGGAGCTATTGGTTGGTACCGCGAGAGGATCTCGATACTGAATTGAGAAGTCTCCGTCTTGGTTTTCCTGTAGGACCCTGTATCCAGAACTGTGGCAGGCCCCGGATACATCCTCGCCCTCCTTTCCCTTTGCTGTGATTCTAGAGCCGGAGTCGTGTTAGTTCTGTCATGGGTTTTCAGATTACTGCGATTATACGAAGTATGTTACCTTTGTAGATAAGTGATCCAAGGAAAGAAAGAAAGAGCTGTCAAATATCTCACTTACCCGCTTTCAAAATCCTTCTGCGTTCGTTCCCACGGTTGCTATGTACGTACGGAAACAACAACTTAAGCTCTTCTTTAACCAGCACAATCGCAAGACTTTCCCCTCTCTCTTCACCTCCTCATTTTCTGGCTTCACCAACGTTCAGACCTCCTAGAGTCCTAGCAGCTTTTTTACCCACTCATATGCGCGTCTTGAGACTTCTGGCCCAAGTCGGCAGCACGGCCGCATGAGCAGTGCAAGGGTATTTATCAATTGCCCAAGACAAGGGGAGAAGGGAAGACAAGGGAGTTTTACAAGCAAGCACGCAAGAAAACTACAGTCCGCGTACGTATGTACAAACAAGTAATTTACTTGTATCCCTTCTTTTAATAAGATGTCAGGACGTGCTCGTCGTCGCTCGAGCTTGAGTACACAATTGACTCGCACTGAGCAGCAGTGTCACCAAGAACAGTTTGCTTCTTTCGACGTTCAGGATGAAACAAAAGGCCCTTCTCTGAACGCAATGATCATGAGGACTCGGCGAAAAATGAAGTCTCGCCAGTTCCTGATACTGATTAGTATCTTCACATTTGCTACATTCTCCATATACTATCTGCGAACGCCTTTTCCATACCCGTCGAAATCTTTCACGTCGTCTCTCCAGAAACCGAACCATCAACAATCGATACCAGGTACTCGCAGACCAGCAACCGAAGATGAGAAGAAACCTCAATCAGAATCCTATCACATAGGATCTGCACATCCGATCTACCAACTGATCAAGGACAACGAGCAGAGTTTTGAGAAAGTCAAGGCGAGCCAATCGAAAACCCTCGAGGAAGCAGTGGTAGAATACAGAAGGCGATATGGCATCCCTCCTCCACCTAACTTCGACAAATGGTTCAACTTCGCCAAATCTAAAGGGGTTCAACTTATTGACGAATTCGATTCAATCCACACCTCGCTGACACCGTTCTGGGGCCTCAAACCTGCAACAATAAGAGGGAGGGCCAGGGAAGCTTTGGGCTTTAGTAACAACTTAATTGGCCTGTATATCAGAGGAGGGAAAGTTACACAGATCGAAGGAGGGAATGAATGGCAACGAGAAGCTACTGTGGGGATGATGAAGCCTTTTTTGAAGTACCTGCCAGATATGGACCTTTGCTTCAACATTCATGACGAACCTCGAGTGGTTGTGCCATATGACGACCTTTCCCGACTGGTACATATAGCAAAGGATCGCAATATGCCGAGCGCGAACGCAATTGAATCTCCAAGGAACTCCTGGTCGCCTCGTCCACTTGATGTTGTCAGCGATGGATTGCATGTGCCAGAAGTTAAAACAACCAGATTCAATGTCTTCTCCCATCAGCCTACCTGGACTCACTCAAGGATGTCTTGCCCACCCGACAGCCCTGCCAGAGTGCTTGATGATGGACCGAAGGAGGACAATTATGGCAGTTACGCTGTCACGGAACTGGGCTTCGTATTCAACCAGACTGCGTTCTCTGACATCTGCCAATCGCCCTCCTTCAGCGAGTCTTTCGGGTTCTTCGACCGACCCAACGCGTACAATGTGGTGCATGATCTTTTCCCCATCTTTTCGCAATCAAAGCTTTCGTCATACTCCGATATTCTATATCCTTCGCCCTGGTATTGGTATGGAAAGGTGCCTTATGAGGAGAAGGAAGATAGAACGTGGAAGAATAAAGAGGACAAGATGTGGTGGAGAGGATCAACAACTGGTGGTTTTAGTCGTGACGGCGGTTGGAGACGACAGCACAGACAGAAGGTAGTGCAGAAGATCAACGCTGGAGACCAGGCAAAAATTCTGGTCAATCGAGGCGCAGAGACGCGGGAAGATTGGCAGGTGATGAATGTACCCCGAAGCGACTACAAAGAGATTTTCGACATATACTTCTCTCACATAGGGCAATGCGATCCTGGAGACTGTGAAGCGCAAAGACAGTTCTTCGATGTTAAAGAGCCGGCGGATCAACAAGATGCATGGAAATACAAATACCTTCTTGATATAGATGGGAATGCCTTCAGTGGGCGATTCTACGCTTTCCTGAAGAGCAAGAGTTTGGTGTACAAGATGGCCATCTTTCGGGAATGGCATCAGGAGTGGTTGAAGCCTTGGGTGCATTATATTCCCCTCAGCTTAAGGGGAGATGAGTGGGTAGAGGCGGTACGCTGGTTTGCCGGCGAGGACATAGGGAAGAAGGAGGCAGAACGAATTGCTCTCCAAGGAAGAGAATGGGCCGACCTTGTGGTCAGAAATGAAGATCTAGAAGTATGGTTCTTCAGATTAATGCTTGAGTAGGTTTTATCTGATGTCATTGTGCTCCTTGCGGGTTTCATGTCTCCGTCTTACATGCAGTGCTGACTTTCATCCTAGGTATGGCAGATTGGTCGACGATGACCGGGAAATCATCGGATACACAGGAGCTCACTGATCAGTATGATGTCCTTTCTTACACAACATAATTCTACACTTATATATATCTACGACACCGGCTACGATGTACAATACGAAGAGAGGAAGAGCTCTTCATTAATAATTACTGTATGATACGATATTATGAACAAAGCACTTGGCGCACAGCATAAGCATAAGGGTTTGCATCGAGATACAGCCTTTCTTCTATCCACAGAAGAAATGGTTTCCACGAGAGTGGCAGGGAGAAGCACAGATATAGATTTCGGCAACTGGTGAGCGAATATCGATATACGGGCGTAATGTTTTACATGCTGTATCTGGCTGTAGGGTTTCGACAGGTTCTGGAAATAGGAGAAACGGAGGGCAGGCAATGAAGTTGAATGTACAGTGTGTGGTGTGAGGTGTTCTATGTCTAATATACCCAGAGGTCTTTTCCGTGGAATACTTCTCATATGAATTTATGGCTCAATAACCTACCATTCCATACTGCCAGGCTTCTTTGGTCCGAATATGGTGACTGTGTCCTGTTGTGAGACTGCCTTGCAATAGCATAGTACCTGCAGCATCGCAACGGCAGCAACGGCAGACTTTATACCATTCTGCCTTGCACGCTCGGGCCAGGGTAACAATCACAAAGAAGTATTGAAGAGGGGTAGCATCACAGGGCTATCACCCATCTTAACCTTCTCGGCGTTTTGCGCATGGTGATTCTGATGTTAATGTCTGGTAATAGGTGGCTGAAACTATGGGATGCAAAGCGCTGTGGAATTGAATGTTTTAGAGGTATTCACTTGATAGTGGTAAACTTAGATAGAAAGTAAAGAAAGACAGAGAGCCAAGTCTAAGCAAGCGGTCCCATAGCGATCCAGTATTGTATACATATAATCACTCACCCACCTCCGGGACCGAACCCAGCAGCGCAGCCTACCAAGACCCAGTCTAACCCAAGCTGAACAAGACGGCGTAGCACAAGGGATTCCTTCATCATCAGAGCCAATTGATTGCAGCTCAAGGCAGAGAAGGAGAAGAAGAAACGAAATTGTTGCACATCGTCATGAGTTCGGTCCCGAAGATCAGCTCGCGTTTCTTACATAGGTGCGGGCTGGTCATTGGCATTGCGCTATGGATGATTGGTTAGCCTTGCAGGATCCTCGATGGCTTAAGGATATGTGCATTAGTTTCTCGCTGTGTATTTGGTCTTGGGGAGATGATGCGATGGTTTTGTTGCTTGTCTGTTGTGCTTCGGTCCCGGTGTGTCGTTGGGGTTTCGCTGGTTTGAATTCTGAGGTGGCGGTACGTAAGACGGTAGTTTGGGGGTGGATTGTCCGGGTGTCTCGGGTTGCGCTCGCAAACTTTCTCGATACGAATCTACCGTCCGTTAGCTCCCACCACGAAGTCGGTTGGCGTTACTACGCGGCAATCATATGAGGTTGCAAATTCCATACACATCTGAAAGTACGACTACATACGATCACGTACGACGGTAGTTTAAACCCAACAACCATTCGCGTGGGAAAGAGATTTTCGGTCAAATATGGATTTCTCGGCAAGCAGGCACGCGACAACCCTTGAAAGAAAGGCCGAAATCAAATCGCTCTCAAAGCCGACAAAGCAACGTGTTAATATCTAAACAACCCATCACGAGAAGAACTATGCTGCAACATCACAAACCTGCCTCGATTTATGCAAAAAAAAGGACCTCGTGTTTCGAACCCTACTCAGGACTACTGTATGGAAAATACCTATGCATACGAGACCACCTAAAATGACTGGTACTAAAGATTATCCGAACGGGCCTCGACACCGGTGACCTATCGTCATATTGCTCATTAAGCTCGCAAAGTATCTTCACCTGCTCGTTATGTACTGACCTACTCGTTATATGCTCACCGGCACTTGCCGACCCTGCTGGCAGAACGATAAGGTCGAGGCGGGTATGTTGCATAAGCGCACATGATCGTCGCTACCGTTTGACTCTACCTCACATGCTTATCTGTAGCAGCATGACTCTCGGATTATTAGGCTGTCGGCATATTGGGCGCTGCTGCAGAGGATTGGAGACTTGCCGCTGTGATCAGACGGGGTTGCTAGGTTATTAACCAAGTCACAAGCAGGTGCCATCGTCGAAACTCTCTTCAATCCCTCCTGCAGAACCCACAGTGGCTGATGTCAGTGGCGACAGTCAACTTTTCTGGAGAAGTCTCTCCTCTCCGTTGGTGGCGTCCATTATTTTCTTCACATTCTCGAGTGAGATGTCGCACAGAATTTCAAGCTGGCATCGATCCTCACTTAAATGTCTGGAGAGGTTTATCTGGATCGGTCTGGCCAGCTTTACCCCAGGATTTATTCGGAGTTCACCAACTATACTTACGCCTCCTATAATGCAAGCCCTGTCAGTAGGCCGGCACTCTCCACACCCCCGAAGAACTCAAGCCCTGTGCTCTCCTCGATTTTCCGGGGGAACCCGTAAACCCCCAGCTTTCAGTCGTTGATAGAAAGATACACAATGGTAGGATTCATACCCATGTCAACCAGACTGTTTGATAATTCGCGCTGGTATAGTTAATGGCTTCTTGGACCTGCACGTTACATGCCCGTTATTTCACCGTCCCGAAGATATCTAAACCGTGGAAACGACCAACCTTGTACATTTCCCCTGAAGTCATCACAATATGTGCCAACAAAGATCAATCTACTACTAGAGGTCACGCGTTGTATCGTATAGACGATGTGGATTTGCCTAAGCTCGAGCAATTATCCTCTGGCACTGCTGTCCGCCAAGTGGGCCGACAAATGAAGTGCAAAGTCTGAAGCTATTTTGACCGATATATGAAAAGTTACTTGATTGGTCCCCAACTTTATTCACGATATAACTTCATTGTAATAGTTAATGCTGGTTAACCTCCAAGAGGCGTTAGCGGACAGCGTTCGGTAGTCTCCTACAGTACCTAGATTACCCGTCTATTTACCCTGACTACACCTTGTCTTTACCGTTGATGGACGTGGGTTAACTTGATTGATTCCCGCTACATGTGCGTAGTTATCTTGTCGATTTTATATGGTTCAGTCCCCTATATCGCCATTTTCATCATATTAATATTGTCACCACTACATTATCATTGGTTGTAGGCAATTTAGATGTAGTCATTTCGAACGCCTCAACGCTTCCAATAACCCATGTATTAGCCCGTACATTTTCCCCGAAGAGAATTACCCCATACGTTTTCCCCGGACCGAATACTACCGCATGAGCTTGAAGGACCTGCCTCTAGATAGGATATCTAACTCTAACTGTGAGAAGTATGTTGCAAGGTGTTTCTGAAAAGCATATTACATTCTCATGTTTCCCCCCATCTGCGTCTTCCCAGTAGTTCTGTTTTTCATCCCCTACGACAAAGCTGTGTCTTTCACAACTTCATCATGTTCCTCTCAAAGCTCCTTGTTGGTCTGCTTTTTACAGGTATGCCAGACCTACTTCCGAGCTAGTTTTACCTACCCTAACTCAACCTAGCATCTGGAATCTACGCTCAGAACACATCCTACTGCTCGAATAACATATGTTTTGCGGTCAACATTCCAGCATCCAGTGCTTCTGCTGGCACAGGAGACATCTACTTCCGGCTGAGTGCACCTACGTCGATGTCTTGGGTCGCACTCGGTCAGGGTTCTTCAATGACAGGCTCAAATATATTCTTCGTCTACGCAAATGCGGCTGGAACCAACGTTACACTTGCTCCTAGACTGGGTGTTGGCGAGAAGCAGCCAAGCATGAATGCTACTTCGAAGGTAACGCTCCTGGCTGGTTCGGGAATTTCAAAAGGCCAGATGGTTGCCAATGTGAGGTGTAAGTTCTCCACTTCCTTCTCCTGTGCGAATGCACTATCTTACAATATCGACAGGTTCAAACTGTAACAGCTGGGAAGGCGGATCGATGAACTTCACCGATCCCGCTTCACACTGGATTTGGGCATACAGAAACGGCCCCGCTATTGCATCTGATGATCCTGCTGCTCCTCTTCACATTCATGATGAATATGGTGGTTTGAAATTCAACTTGAAGAGTGCAGCAGGTGGAAACTCGGCGAACCCATTCTTGACATATGTTACTCCGGCATCAAGCTCGACATCCACAGCATCCTCACCAGGAGGCCCCGCTTCCTTTGGGGGGTTCCCTTCAAACTATGGGTCGGTGGTTATTGCACACGGTGTCCTAGCATCCCTCGCGTACGTGATTCTATTCCCTACTGGCGCCATCGCAATTCGCATGTTTAACTTCCGCAATCTGCTCTGGTTCCATGCCTGGTGGATGGTCACAACCTACATGCTCGCTCTTACATCCCTCGGCATGGCAGCCTGGCTGGCGTACTGGACGCACAATCTCGGCAGCGCGCACGCAATCATCGGCTTCATCGTCGCAGGTTGTCTCGCCCTTCAACCGATCACTGGATTAGTTCATCATATCCTATACAAGCGTCGAGGTCGACCGAATACTGCTACTTACCCACATGTTTGGTGGGGTCGTGCGGTGATCACCTTGGGCATTATCAACGGTGGGTTGGGTTTGAGATTATCGAACAACACTAAGACGGGGGAGATTGCGTACGGTGTGATTGCAAGTGTTATGTGGTTGGTGTGGATGGGGGTTATTGTGGTGGCGGCTGTGAAGACGAGAGAGGAGAAGAGTGATGAGTCGGAGACCGGTGAGCAGATTATTGTCGCTCAGTTGGAGAAGCCAGGTAGTCAAAACGGATCTTAGATTTGGAAAGCCTTCACTATACAGTCGGTGGAAGTTCGGTGGGCATCTTATGAACACCGGGGTTTTGGTCACTGAACATAGCTGGAGGGGAAAGAAATATATATATTTGATTACTTGGGCATGAGATACAATTAAGGGTAGTTAAAAAGTTATGAAATAACGAGAAAATGAAAGACCTACTGTACACAAAAATCAAGCATACATATATCTGCCAGCACGTGTTGGTCATGCCATCAGTAAATTCCGATTACATAATAGCATGCATATATCTCCTCCAATTTGCTCATCACTTATTTAAGTTTCAAGAGGTAAAATTCCCATACCATACCACTTGAGATGGCACCCGGACGTGTTCTAGTTATTGCCGGCTCTGATTGTTCTGGCGGAGCGTTCGTATTTCCATTCTGCAATATCGCAAAGATGGATAAACTAACGCTGGATTATGCAGGGGACTAGAAGCAGATCAGAGAGTCATTGCAGCCCACGGCTGCTATGCTATGACTGCTACGACTGCCCTTACTGCTCAAAACACACTAGGCGTTGAGGACATTCACTACATTCCTTCGGATTTTGTGAAAAAGTTGATCGATGTGTCTGTTAGTGATGTGGGGGTTGATGTCGTGAAAACAGGTGATTATTTTGTACTTATCATAGTCAAAATTAGAAATAATCTTGGTGAGTGAACAAGATACTGACAACATACAACAGGCATGCTAGCATCTGTCGAGACGGTCGAAGTAGTAGCGGAAGCCATAAAGAGACATCACGTGAAGACGTTGGTCGTTGATCCTGTACGTGCTACCTTTTGATATCTTGGGAATTTAGATATTAATGTCTCTCGAGGTGATGGTATCTACTAGCGGGTCTCAACTCCTGCCCTCCCAAGCCATTCGCGAGCTGCGAGAACTCCTTCTTCCGCAGACTACCATATTGACACCAAATGTACCCGAGGCAAAATTACTTCTGGAAGATGCGGGATATCCTGTTGAGGATCCTAAGACCTTGGATGGTTTGAAGAACATTGCAAGAGCATTGCAGTCTTTAGGTCCAAAGTATGTGCTGGTGAAAGGTGGACATTTACCTTTTCGTAGAGATGGCACGGTGGCGACCACCGAGGAGGAAAAGGAAGTGATGATTGACATTCTATATGGCGAGGGTGAGATAACGCAGATCGAGACTGGATACCAGAAGTCAAAGGATACTCATGGTACAGGATGCTCACTGGCTTGTAAGTATACCGCTTTATGTTGACAGAGATGAGCTAAAGAAACAGCCGCGCTTGCATCTAATCTTGCGAACGGCATGCAAGTCGTGCAAGCAGTGAGGAACGCTTGTCGATACGTTGAGGCTGGGATTAGGACGGCTCCAAAGTTTGGAAAGGGGAATGGACCGATCAACCATTTCCATTCAACGTACACTTTGCCATTTGCTCCGTATGTTATCCTTGCACTTTCTTGCATAGTTCACAGCTCACTCTTACTCCAGAGGCCACTTTGTAGACTATTTGCTAGAACGACCGGATGTCAAGGCAGCCTGGACCGAGCATACGGAACATTCGTTTGTAGCAGGACTTGCGGATGGGACTTTGCCGATGGAGTCTTTCAAGTACTACCTCATACAGGATTATCTCTACTTGGTCAGTGAAGTCGACCCCAGACCTGAATGGAAATGTCTGACTTCAACTAGGTGCAATTCGCAAGGGCAAATGCTCTGGCCTCGTACAAGGCCAAAACCATGGACGACATTGCGGCGGTATGACTTGCTGAGCTTACTACGATGCGGGCTGTGCTGATTTTTGCTAAGGCCGCAGGTATTGTAGGCCACATCCATCGAGAGATGGCCTTACATATCAATTACTGTGAAGGTTTCGGCATGACCAAGGCTGAGATCGAAGCTTGCGAGGAGAATCAAGGTAACTTTCCATTTCCTGTGCTGCCAACCTTGCTGACAGACGCAAAAATAGCATGCACAGCATACACAAGGTACAGTTTCAGGTTCCCACGTGCTTAGTATCGTCTAATGTGAAAAGGTATGTCCTTGACATAGGTCAATCAGAAGACTGGCTAGCTCTGCAAATGTCCATGGCGCCCTGCCTCATTGGATATGGCGAAATCGCAAAACGGCTCCATGCGGACCCGAAGACGAAACGCGAGGGGAATATCTACTGGAAATGGATAGAGAATTATGTTGCTGATGATTACGTGGCGGCGGTGAATGTTGGGTCAGGTAAGTGGTGCTCGGAGACAGGTAATTGGACGAAGACTCACACAATTGAAGCTCTGCTGGAGAGACATGCTCTACTGCAGTCACCCAATAGAATAGAAGAATTGGTTAAGATATTTATTCACGCAACAAAGGTACGGACAGCACCCTGCTTCGTTTATTTTTAAACCGTCACATAAACACATACATCATCATCTCGGCGCCTTGACCGACGGCGAAGTCTCCAAACTTTGGGGAAGAAACAAAGTGGAGCCTTTCTCTCATATCTATAACGGAGGCGAACGTTGCTAATCTTCTGTACGCAGATGGAGACCGGATTCTGGGATATGGGTGCTGGCACTGGCACTGGCACTGCTGCTAGCAAATGATATCCTCGGAAATGGGACCCTTGCAAGAATCAAAACACTGCATTGTAAATATCCTCAATTCTGATTGGCCATATTGAAAACTCTATGAAAATTTTGGAAAATTTCGATGATATCTTTTTTTTCGGGGTTCAACACTCATGCCGTACTAATCCCGTTTAGCCATAGCAGCTATTAGCGAAAACGTCCTAGTGCAACTTCCTTTCTTACTTTTTTTCTTTTCTCTCTCTCACTTTCCTGCCAATATCTTCTCAATAACAATTACCTGCCAGGCTTCTCATCATTTTACGAAGCTTCATCGCGCAGTAACAATTACAACAACTCGCAAATTCACCGTTTTAACACTCATCTACACATTTCATCACAAAACATCTTCCAAATCATCGCAAATATGTCGTATGGTGGAGGATATGGTGGAGGACGTGGTGGCGGTAATGGGTACGGAAACGGAGATTCCTCATATGGCAGAGGCAACTCTTACTCCAATGGACATTCTAATGGGTATGCAAAAACCTATGAGTCTTGATATTGTTGATAAGTTTTGGCGCTTCGCGTTGGATTGCGTTCGGTGATTTTGAGGTTACGGTGACTAGTGTTGCTAGCCTAGCCGGGTCTCAGAATTACGGTCGCAATGTGGCACCATTCTTCTTTCATTTGTCTTCTTGCTTCAGAACATTTACTAACATTGGTTGCAGAGGTTCTAATGGCTACTCTGGCGGTGGTGGAGGATACGGCGGTGGCAGAGGAGGTATGTCTGATTCGTTCCTGAAATTGCTCATTTGAATCATCGCTAATCGTTCTTAAAGGTGGTGGCGGCGGAAACGTAAATGGCTACTCTGGAGGCGGTTACGGAGGTGGTGGTGGAGGTGGATATGGCGGTGGAGGAGGAGACCGTATGTCCAACCTTGGTGCTGGCCTGCAAAAGCAAAACTGGGGTAAGTTATCAATTTTTTGATCCACTTGGCTGCAAAATACTAACGGCGCCATGCAGACATGAACACCTTACCTAAGTTCGAGAAATCATTTTACAAGGAAGATCCAGTAGTTGCTGCCCGATCAGAGGAGGAAGTCGCCAAGTTCAGAGCTCAACACGCAATCGCTGTTCAAGGCAGAGATGTCCCAAAACCAGTCGAGACTTTCGACGAGGCTGGTTTCCCAGCGTACGTCATGAGTGAAGTTAAGGCTCAAGGTTTCCCAGCACCAACACCAATTCAATCTCAGGGTTGGCCTATGGCTCTCTCTGGACGTGATGTTGTCGGTATCGCCGAGACTGGATCCGGAAAGACCCTTACATACTGTCTTCCAGCTATCGTCCACATTAACGCACAGCCACTCCTCGCTCCAGGAGATGGCCCTATTGTTTTGGTCCTCGCACCCACCCGTGAGTTGGCCGTACAAATTCAACAAGAAATCACCAAATTCGGAAAGTCTTCCCGCATTCGCAACACTTGCGTTTACGGAGGTGTTCCCAAGGGTGCCCAGATCCGAGACCTCGCCAAGGGTGTCGAAGTCTGCATTGCTACCCCGGGTCGTCTTATCGATATGATTGAGTCTGGCAAGACCAACCTTCGTCGTGTCACTTACCTTGTTCTTGATGAGGCTGATCGTATGTTGGACATGGGTTTCGAACCTCAAATCCGCAAGATCCTTGGACAAATTAGACCTGACAGACAAACCTGCATGTGGTCTGCTACCTGGCCCAAGGAAGTCCGAGCTCTTGCTTCTGATTACTTGAATGACTTCATTCAAGTCAATATTGGATCCATGGAGCTTTCTGCTAACCACAGAATCACTCAAGTCGTTGAGGTTGTTTCCGAGTTCGAGAAGCGAGACAAGATGACCAAGCATCTTGAGAAGATTATGGAGGATAAGGATAACAAGATTTTGATATTCACCGGAACGAAGCGTGTTGCCGACGATATCACCCGTTTCCTCAGACAGGACGGATGGCCGGCGCTTTGTAAGTTAAAACCCAAATTTCGCCGGAAACCACTGCTAACCACTTCCAGCCATCCATGGTGACAAACAACAAAACGAGCGTGATTGGGTATTGAATGAGTTTAAGACTGGCAAGAGCCCCATCATGGTTGCTACAGATGTAGCTTCGCGTGGTATTGGTATGATTGAAACCCCCTTCCCCTTTGCAGCAACGCCCAGTCGTCTATATAATAGTGCTTTACTCTCGACGCTCCGGCGCTTCCTAGATTGCGTCTTATTGTCCGGGCTCTATCGTGTCTTTCGGTTCTCTAACTTTAGGGTGTCTTGGATCTTTTAGTGCAGCACAACCGTGCTGCGCTCGTAATTCCAAACTCAGCAGTACTTTTCGCAGGTACCAGATATGGAATTGGCATTTCTTGACTTGCTCAAGCTGTCTCCAAGACTCCCATCCCAGAGAGCCTGGATGTGTGGATCACCTACCCTTGGCATTTAGCCGCAATGGACAGTTCATGCCAGTCGCCGAGAGAGTATTGGATGCATATCAACATGCAGCTTCTTCACTAGCCGCCCTGGACCGTTGCTATACCTATCTTTGCTTATTTGCTAACCCATAATGAAGATGTTCGAAACATTACCCATGTGTTCAACTATGACTACCCGAACAATTCGGAGGATTATATCCATCGTATTGGTCGTACAGGTCGTGCTGGGCAAAAGGGAACTGCCATCACCCTCTTTACCACTGACAGTATGTTCACCTTCACTTCCTTATGAGTTTCCTTTACTAATAATGTTGCCAAACAGATCAAAAGCAGGCTCGTGATCTCGTAAATGTTCTTACAGAGGCTAAGCAGCACATTGATCCCCGCCTTCTTGAGATGACCAGGTTTGGTGGTGGTGGTGGAGGTGGCAGAGGCTATGGTGGTGGACGTGGCTACGGTGGTGGCCGAGGACGTGGAGGTGGAGGTAAGTCATTTTAATCCCCCCTTCGAGCCCCCGTTCCATCACACGATGGGACTAACCGAAGGTCGCTGGTAGGAGGGTTTTCCTCTTCTAACGCTGCTCCCTTAGGTGGTGGCAGACGTTGGTAAGATGTCCGATCACGTTCGAATCGATTCCAATTCACGCCGATGCCGATACCGATATCAACTCTCAATGCAGACGAAGACGAAAACGAAGACGAAGACGTAACTTTCATTCCCGGTCGTTTCGGCGTTTGGTTGTCCATTTAAGGGTAGGAAGGAGGTAGACTTGCCTTATAATGATTTCTGGGGACCCTTTTAAACCTCCTTTGTATTTTCCTCGACCTTTTCTTATTTTTCATTTCATATCAAAAATTGGCTGGCAGTTTCTGCATGAATTAGACTTGAGGAATGGAAGATGGGGTGGTTGACATCATCATAGATTGCTTTACATCTTTTGGGATGAAGGCCGGCTCTGTATGTTCTTTTTAGGTGCACTTGATTCTACTAGAGAGCTCGTTGTAGCTGGTTTCCTTAGCTAGGAAGTCTGGTATGTCTCGTCTTACCTCGGGGTAGATCAGACTCTTCGAATATTCAAAAATAAAAGCGCGATGATTATACTTAAATGATTGCTCACGGAATCATCTCTCCGAAGCAATGTTGTCTCTATGTATGATGTATATATATATATATGCATGTGTGTATGGAGCAGTCTATATCATACTTATTCTTTAACATTATGAACGGTACCAATTCAGAACCTGCTTGGATGAGGAGACTAGCTCACCTACGTCAGCAAGTCAGCTACTTCCACTCAATGACAAAACAGCGTGAAAGCCCATGTGCCCACGGACTTCCGTCGTTGGGTAGAGGTCTTAACGGCCACTCTCAAACCGGGATACCTGGTGCGTGGTATTACGACTGCTAGCCTCCTGAGAAGAACACACTTGATAGAGAGCTGGGGTGTGGTTATTGCTCAGCTTAGCTTAGCTTAGCTGCTATTCTTAGCCTAGAGAGAGGTACACTAGACGATACAACGACAATACATACGGTTAAGAGGGTTTTATGTCTGGTATTACTTGTAGTTGTAGTGTTGCCTGGGCGGGGGGCTAAGGTTACTTATTTCTTAAACGTTACCGATTCGTATTCACGAATGGCTTTTGAGATGTGGAACGGAAGGGGATGGGATGGGATGAGATGGGATGGGGATGGGGATGGGGATGGTTGGTTGGTTGGTGTAGGTGAAGCTGGTGAATGCGTTGCGCTTGCGTCTGTGTTTGGGTATGGAAGTTGGGTTGAGGGATCGTGGAGGGGAGAGACGGGGGCGGAGAGGAGAGGAAAAGGGGGGGAGAGGAGAGGAAGAGCAGAGTGGGTGGAGGAGGATGGGTGGGATATGGGAGAAAGGAGGATGGGTAGGGGGAGAGCTTGGTGGAGTGGGATAAGGCAGGGTGAGGTGGAAATGTAGAAGATGGAGAGGATGGGATACGTGGTTGCTGGGTAGTTGGTTCGTTGGTGAGATAGAGCTGAGAGGGAAGGGATAGATAATTAGATTGATAGGGGAGTGGAGGAGGGTAGGGGCTGGAATGCTGATAATGTTGAGGAGAAGGGGAGTTGGAGAGCGCGCAGAGAGCAAGCGGCAGGATGGAGTGAGACAGAGATAGAGAAAGAGATTTCGTGCTTCCGTAAAGAGCACCCTACCTACCTATTTACCTATTAACCTACATACATACGTGACGTGAGGGAAGCAGCGTGGCTTACATACGTAGTGCGGTGTGGCATACTATACGTATATGCTCAAAGCAAGTGTTTCTTTCTTTAGCCCAAGCACAAGGGAAATCGTGGGAGTCCAACTCAACCCAACCCAACCCAGCTCACCAGTCACCGGCGGAGGTCCCCCTTTTCTTCTTCTTCGTTCTTCCGTTGTCGAGTCTTAACCTCCTATATATCATCACTCACTCACGTCACAAAACACACAAGTCAACCGATCTCAAGTCCAAGAAAAGGAAACATCAAGATCATATCATTAATCAAAATCCATCATCATCAAAAAACGTTTGTCTGTGAAATAATTGCTTAACTCTGCTTTCTCCCCACTCCCACTCCCACTCCATATGTCTGCTTTACAAAGCTAGCAAAAAGAGATCATCGCAACTGCTACTCCCACTCCATCCATCATACATACCAAAGAAAAATCCCGACCCATCCACCACCCCCAACTGGTCGTTCATGATTGTGAAGAAATTACGTAGAATACATTAAGTAAATACAGTTATCTTGGAGAAAAAAGAAGAGTAAAGAGAAAGAAGAGATCCTCGGTCAGGGATCGCTTTCTCTTAGGAAGTTGTGTAAGTTCGTGGTTTTGTCCCCCTCAACGAAAGGCAGGGTCCATGGTTTTCCTCGTTTCTTTTTTTCTCTCTTCTTGTTTCCATTCCAAATCCAACAAAGGAAAATTTTTGAGGTCCACTGCGCTTCTGTAATTGAGGGGAAGTTGTATATGCGATTAAAAGTTATGACTTTGACGACGCCAATTGCTCCCAAAAACACCTTTGCTCATTTGCCAAGTTCGTGAAAAGTTCTGTCGATGAAATTGCGAAAATGTAATTGGTTGGAAAGACTGGGGGTCTGAGTAAGGAGAATCGGGGCTGTTGACGTATGTAACCAGGATTAGGGTCAAAGGGAGACGAGGTCATTTACAACATGGCGCCGCGACGGAACGCTAATGGTGGAAAAGGAAGAAGTTATATGCAAGATGTAATGTATGGGTATTCTCCGCCTGTCGATACGGGGGTATCAAAGAAGAGAAGGAATTTGGAGTGTGGTAAGTGAGGAGCTTATGACCAGCTCTCCTTCTCCTTGAGGCCACCGATTCGGTCCATGTCGATAGATTGGAATCGCGTGCCTCCAGTCTCCTTTTCGTAGGCGGGCAGTTGGTCCTCGTCTTTCAAAGGTTCGAGGCCAACACCAGTTTCTCCGACCCTAACAACAACCACACGACCGCTCTTCTTGTGTCCGGTGGATTCGTCATGTTCGTCTGGGAAGGTAATGCGAATCTCAGGGACGTTTTCGGGGGAAAGGGGTGGGGAATTGAGGGAATCCATCATGGGGGACTTCTCATCGTAAACATGAATGGTGGAACCGCGGCCGCCATAAGGTGTTGCTGTGATAGTAAGTCGGCGATGGTTGGACGACTTTTGGGGTTCGTTATGTAAAGGTAATTGTTGTCGAGCGACAGCTCTATTGCGGCGAATCTTGCGCACGACATATAGCGCTCCGACCATAAGGAAGGCGAGGAATATAAGCACCATCAGGGCGATGAGGAGGTTGATCATCGAGTTCGACATGCTGGTGGTTTGCGAATTTGAAGAGGCGTCGCGGACGTTGAGAACAGATCTTCTGGTAATGAGAGTCGATAGTGAGTCCATTGCTTAGACGAGGTGTAAAAGAGTGTAAGAAGATATTATAGTTGATCGTGATGGTCGTTTATATGGTAATGTTTTAATATCGCTGACATACGCAGTGGTAGAAGAGATCGATATTAACTTGGACGACGACTATAGAGCATTGATGCATTAGCTATGGTGTGAACTTGTAGATGCTACCTCTGTCTGCTTCTCCATCATGATCAAGTCACCAACTGTTTCTCCCATTGCTTGCTCGAAGAACTCTGGTCCCATTCGAAGTCTCTCGCCAATGTTGGCAAGCTTATGTTTACCGCCAAGCAAGCGGAAGGAAGGAGGAACCTACAATAAGAGCAAGTCGAATACGATGCGCAACAGGAATATGGCCGTTGGATAGGTAATTCTCTGAATCTCCTGTGATCAATGTCTAACTGGATCTCGTTGGAAAGAACGGACGGTAGAATCGACTAAAAGGAGTGAAGTCGATTGAACCAGTTGGGAGGAAGGGGGGAGGAAAGAGCGTGGATATCCCGAAGGAAGGAGTGAGAGACTTGGGGGGTGTTGTTGTTTCGTTAAAAGATGGTGGTATCTTCTTGTCTTATTGTCTTGTCGTCGTGTTGCTGTGTTGCTGTTGAAAAATGAGCGTATGGATGCTTCTCGAACAACACTTTTGGAGGTGAAGTTGGATTGAAGAAGTGCAAAGAGGTATAGTAATTAAAAGGAAGGGGACGGACGGAGAAATGAATCTTTTCTTAGAAGTCGAGCGAGCTTAGCTAGCTGGCTAGTTAGTCCGGGTGGGTGAATAACAAGCACACACATGCATGCAATGCACGCACAAACTCAAGCCAGTACGAGCAGACCACACGACACTCCTGGCCAGTAACAGCTAGATTCTGGTCTGTACTACCGCATTCGAAGGCAGCGAGACTGCGAGAGTGAGCTCTTTCACCTTCTTTTCTCCCTTTTCCCGGCTTCCGCAAGGTGAATCGATATGAAATTTGGTCGGAGCACACCCAGCAGGTAGTTTTAGGCTAGAACCTAATTTAAAAAATCAACGGGCTCGGGGGTCTCGATGCGTTCATCCCATCATCCCACGCTGCCATTGGCCGATGGCGCGCCGGTGGAGTAAAGTGAGGGTCTGCTGGGGTGACATTGACAGGCGACCGGCCAATGGAAAGACTTTAACTATCGTCGAAAGAGGTACAGTCAGGAACAGACAGAGACAGGCGCAGGAACCAAATTACATGGGCGCCCGGTGAATGGCTCGCAATTCGTGATTTGTTCACAGTTTTTAAAATGAGCATTTCCACATCCATCATGACCCCAGCGATTCCCCACCAAACAATCGTACGCTGCCATAGCCAACATCCGAAGTTGTCGCTCTTTTCATCTCCATCACCTTGACCATCTTCATAACATCCATAATATCCATAACTTCCATAACTCCCATAACCAACGCTGCATGCATCAACACAAACACGGCATGCTTCTCCTATCCAACCGCCCAGAACCTTTTATCCTCCCCTATACGCTCTGCTCTCCTCCCGCCAGATGAAAGTATTGGATAATTTTGCATTTCCATTTCCATTTCCATTTCCATTTCCATTTCCATTTCCATTTCCATTTCCATTTCCATTTCCATTTCCATTTCCATTTCCATTTCCATTTCCATTTCCATTTCCATTTCCATCTCCATTCTATCGAGTGATCAGCGGTTATCGATTGCTCCCGGTCGATGTTTGTTTACGGCATAGATGTTGTTCTAGCTTCGGACGTTCTGTCTCTTTCTCTCTCTCCTCCTCCTCTTAAGCTTCTTCGTGTCCTGCTTGATTGTTATTAAGCTCTGCGGAAAGGAGATAGCATACCATGCACATCTCGTACCTGAGATAAAAAGTGGGTGAAGGAAAAAGATGCATGAAATTTACGTATCCACTATTGCCAACTCTCCGACTTTTCAAGGCTGATTTGTGAGGCTTCTCAAGCCTTAGTCTGGAATCGAATGGGGAATGACATATGTCAACTAATCCTATCATCTGTCAATGGCAATACCGAAAGCACGTAAGTACCAGGTATTACGAAAGGTGCTCCATACTGAGTGAATGTTATCGACCTTCTTCCGTGTTGCCATGTAACAAACAGTGAAGCTAGATTGCATGCCTCAGGTGTTAACACAAACCGAGGTTGTGGGATTGAAGTAGAGATATGCTTAAAAATCGAAAACAGTGACGGTTTCGAAGAGTATAGAGGGTGATAAGTGATAAGATTCGTGGAGTGCTAGCTAACTGTTGATTGGTACCTTTTCGCAAACCTTTTGCATATCGTGACGGATGATGTGTTGCGGCCCTTGCGGGGGTGCATGGTTTCTGTAACCTCAAAATCTGGGGATCGCCCAAAGTACAGATGGACCAATCCGAGTTTGAAAATAACCGTCGACGAAAATCCGGTCGCTCAGAGCGGCAATTCCTCATCTTCAATAACGGATTTATTGATTCTTAGGAGCACAAAGAAAGTATCTGTTGGCTCTTCTTCTCTATCCAAGATATGAGGATAAGCATGGTCTATCAGTGGCTCGCTAAAAATTGCAACATGATTTTGAAGGGATACGAGAAGGAGCGTTTCGCTCTTCCTGTGCCTTTTCGGATGTGTCCAAAAGTGTTTAGGAATAAGGGAGCAAGCGATCCAGCGGTCGATCTTATTGGCCTATGAATTAGCCGCACAAGTCATTCAAGTTTTCAACATCTCTTACCTCCATGTCGGGAAGGCTTAGAAGCAGATGCGACGGCCGGAACCTTCGCGTTAATTCAACTTCGACTATTCTTCCTTGCTGTACTCGACGTCTACCTACCTGGTATGCGGTGCAGGACCCTTGAAGACAGAGTTGTGGTCCGGTCTAGCTGTACCAAACCCAGGAGGCCATGCCTGACCGGCTTTTTCGTGCCTACCTTGAGCCACGTCAAAGTCATGCCAATGTTTAACAGCACAGGACGGCTGGCCATATCCAGATTCGAGAGCCTGATGTCTTCGATAACAGCGACAGATCACGTGCAATAAGATCTGCTCGACTTTCCCGATACGCAGTGCTGTTGTGTAACACAGCTGCCTCTGGCGACGATGCGCATACAAGTAAAACGTAGAGATGATTCATTGGGCCTGATCTTGGATAAACAGCGGTGTGAACACTGAATATAAAGAAGAAAATCTTGCGTATAATGCATATCCCAAGTGGCGCTTCTCTGTCAGTTCTCATATCCCAAAAGACTGATTGTCATTTTGTAACAAAACTGCCCTTTTCCGTTTTTCCTTTATCAGGCCAAACAAAGGTAATGCAATATTGATATTGATCCCATCTCATATTTCGGCATCCGTGAAAGATGGGGTATGAGAGGTCCGAATGAATGGAACAGATTCATCGATTGGGGATACAGAGATCTGCAGAGCATGAGTGTACGACTGTACTGCTTCAACGTGGCTGGCAATCTTTCTCAAAGATGAAAACTAAAGCTTCGAAATATGCAGGAAGGCGACTGACCTCAAGATGCCCCACACCTGCCCTGTACTCTGGATACCTGCGTGTGAGTCAAGGACCTCATTTGGTTAGTAAGTGAGAGGCTCTGGGCATCCGGGCAAATGTATTGACAATGGACGCCACAAGCGGAAGTGCTCACCACCGACAGTCATTGTGAGGCCGTAAACTTGGGTGCGACGATAAAGTACAACAATCATATTGGTGTCTGTGTCTGGTACTCTCTTATGTTACGAGCCGTCAATGATGACCTTGACTATCATTAGCCAGTTGGAGCTAGGCAGCGGCACACCGGCAATGGAATGAATCTGCTGATCTGTTGGTGATAGATCTTGGTGTATGTATTTGATATCACCGCGACGATCCGCGGTCAGGAAGGGAACACGAATGATAATTGCTTCTTTCGGGCAGAATCCGACGAGCTTGGAAACGCAGTGATGGAACAAATTAGTGCTCTACAGACATAAGTGGCGTTGAGTTAGTCAAGATTCCCTCGCCGAACAAGTAATGTCGTTCTCAGGCGAATCACCCATCCAAAAAAGAAGGACGCACAGGATGTTCTTGAGCATGACCCGAACGGATCGAGGCGTATTGAAGCTGCATACAAAAACACCCAAGAAGAAGTACTGGCGAATAATGAGGTGATCCCCATGGCTTTGTGCTGAATGTCGTAAATTTGAACGAATTCCTAGCGGATCCGGCAATTTGGATGGTGGGCGAACACATCATTAGCAGCATTCCTTTGGACCCCAAACTACCTTTTCGAAATATAAAATGTACAGCATGGGGAATGAGGAATGGGGAATGAGAACGAGAATGATGAGGATATTAGGTCAATATAAGAGTTGGCCATGCGAGGAAGAGGAGGAGAAGGGAGGGAGTTCGATTAAAGAGCACCCAACAATCTGGGGATAAATTATCTCTTAATTAAGTCAAAAGCTAAAGGTCTGGAATCTCGGGAGGGTGTTGCCCCTAGCCGAGTCTAAAAAAAGTTCCGTTCCTATCAGAAGTGCTTTGGTCGTTTGGAGCCCCACATATAGGTAACTCTAAAAGCTTCCCTTCGTGCCTTCGCAGCGAGCTAGATGGCCGTCGCTTTTCTTTGAGATCTGTGCTTGTGCTATAGTCTCATAGAGGAGTGAGAAGGAATAGGAATACGCATTGGACGTTGGGCTACACCGAGTAAGGGAACACTCACCCACATCTATTGTTTCCATTCATAGATTTGGAGTATTCTGGCCTGCTTACCTGCGTTGGCTGCTGACAGCCTACTGCCTGGCTACGGAATAGCTACCGACCGGGCAAATCACTTTAGATGGAAGCAGGTACCGGTAAAAGCGACGTACATACACACTGCTACCTTTCCTACCTTTCCTACCTGGATCTAGATATATCTCTATCTCTCTTAGCAGCACCTTAGTAGAATGGTCCCATCATAAAGTCTCACTTAATGGCATCTGCCAAACGCCATCCGGGCGGCCACTATTCCCCTAGAGCAAGTGGTAGAAATGTGCGGGCCTGCGAGTACAATGTCGAATGTCCAAGTACAAACTGTACAATAGAAACGTACGAGCAAAAGGACCAAAGCAAAGGACCAAGAAGCCACATTTACCTCGTACAATAATCCCTCGATCCTTCCCCTCAACACGGTCCACGACCCACCCCTGGTTACAGAAACTAGAGTCTAGTTGCAGTTTGGGAAGACCTGCGGACCCAGCTTTACAAACCAGCTACCCCTTCCGGAGCAAATCTCACCAATGAGCTGGCTCCGTATGTTGTGGAGAGCATTGGGAGAGGGCGTTGGGACTCGCGAGAGCATTGGAAAAGAAGGGCGAAGAAGAAGGGAAAAGCTGACAGGCAAGCAGTGGGCAAGGTCATTGCGGCGCACCGATGGTTGAGTGTAGAGCAAATGCAAAGAATACGAAATCTTTGCGGCCACTCGGCACCCGGTGCCTTTCACCTTCACCAGTCTTCTAAGTTCTTACACAAGCCAACCCTGCGCAATGCAGAAGTTGCTTCTCCGTGCCTCATTGTCATTTCTCCTCCTTTGCCCTCATTGGGCCGGGGTTTCTTTTCAAATTCCTTCTTCCTCTCCTTCTTCTTCTTACTGTGTTGAGAATAGTTGATGATCTGTTACCTGTCACAAATCTACAATAGCCTCGCTCAAGGTCTGAACAACCTTACTTGAGCCTTGAGTCTTGAGTCTTGAGCTGGACTTTTCTCGTTTGCTCCCTTCTCTGCCCTACCAACATTAAGCCATTACCACACCACCATCCACCCACCATCTACCCACCGAGCCACTATTCTTCCCCACACCCCTGACAGGAAAAGCCTACCTACACACGGTCCCAGACTCCCAAGCAAATCCAGGAAGGAAGAAAAAAAATATTAACATTCACTGAACCGATACTCCATACTTCTCTACACTCACTCCATCCTCCATACTTCAATCCCAAATACTGTCTGCCGGCCCAGAATTCGTTTCTCGACCAGTACAACCCATTTTCTCTCCCTTCCCTTGATCTTCAATGCCGTGGAACAGGAATTAACCGCTCGTTTCTTACAACAATCCGCAATCCACAATCCGCAGTTCGGGACCCTCGATTTCAATTCTCCACACACCTAAAAAATCCACACTCACCCCAAAGTCTCTACCTACGTTCCTGACGATTGCCCCCCTTGCTTCCAGGCGCAACTCTCAAAATTCCCAACCCCAAAGGGGTCATATTGACTCGATCAAAACCAAGACAAACTCACACAAGGGGAAAGAAAAAGAGAGTTCAATCTACCCGCAAGACTTTTCCTGTTCTGCCTATTGCTGCCCCCCCGGGTGCCTACCTCTACAGCAAAGCGCGCTTTCTTGTCGTTGCATATGACAAACGAAGGGGTTGTGTCGCGCGACCTTACCCTACTCTTCATACTTGAACATCTACCTCCCTCGCCTCCTTCGATACTGGATTCCTCATGAATTCTTCTCTTCCGCAATACCTTCTTCTGTAAATGAACTCATCACCACTGTCGAAACAATTACATATTCCGGTATCTTGCTTTGGTAAGATTTGTTACTCATTCTCAGCTCCAACGAGGCCCTGGCATCAGCCTTACCGCACGGCATATGCTGACATTTGCGAACTCAAACAGTCACATATATCTACAACCTGTCAAATAACTAGTAGAAACAACAACCCTTGGTTACAGTAATCTGCCATCAGACATACCGGCTCCATCCAACATATCTCGAAACTTCTGTCAACTAGACGCCTCCCTTCACATTATATCTGCAGGTTTCTCTAAAATGGCCTCAGCCGCAAATAATAGGTCTGCGGGTGCAATGACCAGCGCTGTGAGTGTTCTGCCATGTCTTACACATTCACCAATGCATGATGCTAATCCTAGAGACTAGGCACGGTCAACGCGATTTGGAGATTTCAATTCAGCACCGAGTAGGCACAACAGCGACGATAGAACGGCACAAAGCTCGACCCTGGGCCAGACGTTTGGAAATGGTGGTACCTGGCAAGCCTCGAGCGGAATTTGGGGCAATAATACAATTGGAAGTGGGTTCGCAAACGCAAAGAGAGCCCCGTCACGTTCTCGGGGTAATTACGACAAACAGCCTCTGAACTCTTACATTCGCTGATCATATTTTAGTACCAGACAATGATGGCTTTCCAGAGGTACCCAGTGGATCTGGTGCCTTGGCCGCATCTTCAGAAGCCGATCCCTGGGTGACTCGCGCAAACGGCCCTTGGAATCCACCAGATACAACATCACCAACACTTCAGTCGTCGCACAGCGGTAGCACGTCCCCGTCCCATGTTCGAACTGGTATACCATCCAGCACCCAACAAACTTTACTCGAACTTCAAAATCAATACCCACAATCAAGACCCGCTATTGGACAAGGAGCTAGTTTCGGGCGAGTGTCAGCTCAGACTAGTCTAGATCCTTCTTCTGGTAGTTTCAAGTTCTCGAGGAAGCCCTCATTCGGCTTCAACGACGACAAGGAGAACTCTCAGTTTCCATCCAACCAAGATAGTAGTTATGACCTAGATGTAGCTGGAAGACCGTTCAGAATGGATCAACTGGGATCACAAAACACCGCCTTCCTGGGCATCAGTTCAGTCTCAAGGGACGGGAGCATGCCGCCATCCAGAACATCGGATTCTGGCCTCAACGGCTTGTCATTTGGTGCCAATGGTCCTGCGTTTGGTTCTATTGGTGGCCATACTCCCAGCAATTCCATTCATTCCCAGCGCCCCTCATTTTCTGCAATTTCGGGCTCGTTTCCCCTCTCCAGCGGATCTAGATACGCTGATCTTACTGCACAAGCTGAAGCCGAACTAAGGGACAAGCTTGCAGGATTTGCCTTGGCCGAGAACGAGCAGACAAACAATTCTCAGCTCAACAACAACCTCGGCTCCTCATATTCTCCCAGTCATCCAAACTTCCCTCAGCAGGCCTTCCAAGTCAATGGTGGTTCAAATGTATGGAACGACGGTTCAGGCGGACCAAAATCGTTGAACAATTATGATCAATTCCCCGCCCAAGCTCCTTTCGCAGACCAAAACTACTTCGCAAAAGGTCCCAGATACGACCGAGGCTCTGTGTCACCTGCCGGAAGTGAGTACCGCCGTGGACTTAACAGCCCGAAGTATTTCGCTGCTACTCCCCCGACAGGATCCGAGCAGATTTATCGCCCAAGTTCAAGAGGTCCGAGGATAGCGCAAGGTCCTAATGAATTAGATCGCAGACTTCAACATGTTCAGTACTCGCAACACCACGCCTATATTTACGGAAATGGCCATTATCAAGGACAGTACCCACCACATTTGTATGACTACCCACCACAAAACTTTCGGCCAGCGAATCTGCCATTTGGCTATCCAATGCCAATACCTCCATATGGTTCAGCGCAAGGGATACCGACGCGACCAGCCAAGGACCAAGATGTGGGGCTGGGGGTGCGAAGTGTGCTTCTAGAGGAATTCCGGTCAAACGCCAAATCCAACAAGAGATATGAGCTCAAGGTATGTTTGCCTCGGCAAAGTCAAGCTTGCGCATTGCTAACATGCATTTAGGACATCTATCAACATGTGGTCGAATTCAGCGGGGATCAGCACGGATCACGGTTCATCCAACAAAAACTTGAGACGGCTAACAGCGACGAGAAAGAGCAACTCTTCCGCGAGATTCAACCCAATGCTTTGCAACTAATGACAGATGTTTTTGGAAATTATGTCATCCAGAAACTCTTTGAGCATGGCAATCAAGTACAAAAGCGTGTGTTGGCTGAGCAAATGAAAAACCATGTCATGGAATTGTCAATGCAGATGTATGGCTGCCGTGTTGTCCAAAAGGTTTGTCGTCGCATCGACTCTTTATGTTGTCCATTTACTCATTCTTCCTAGGCTCTCGAGCACGTTCTCGCCGATCAACAAGCTGAACTCGTCAAGGAGCTAGAGGTTGATGTTCTCAAATGTGTCAAAGATCAAAACGGTAATCACGTCGTGCAGAAGGCTATTGAGCGTGTCCCAACAGAACACATCCAATTTGTGATTGAAGCATTCAGAGGTCAGGTTCATGTGCTTGCTACACATCCATACGGATGTCGAGTCATCCAACGAATCCTCGAATACTGTTTACCTAGAGATCAGGAACGGGTTCTTGAAGAGTTACACCAATGCGCATCCAATCTGATTACGGACCAGTATGGCAATTATGTTACTCAGCACGTCATTCAACACGGAAAACCCGAAGACCGAGCAAAGATCATCAAAATAGTCACTGCACAGCTTTTGGTGCTTTCCAAGCACAAATTTGCTTCAAATGTTGTGGAAAAGAGCATACAGTTTGGAACAGATGAGCAGAGAAAAAGCATTGTTACTCAGTTGACAACTATGCACAGTGATGGCACAAATCCATTGCAATTGATGATGAAGGATCAATATGGCAACTATGTCATTCGTAAGTGGACTGCGGAAAAATCACAGTGGTATGCGCTAACATCAATGTAGAAAAACTTCTTGGGCAGCTGAAAGATGCTGATCGCGAAGCATTTGTGGAAGAGATTAAGCCCCAACTACTGGCTCTCAAGAAATACAACTATGGCAAGCAAATAGCTGCCCTGGAAAAGCTGATCTTTGCGCCACAAGATGGTCCACAATCACAATCATTTAACTCACCGTCATCCGTCGCGATGCCTACTCCTCACACACACCCAATCGAAATTCGATCCAGTGCTCCCACTCCCCTTCTCACTGATGGGCAAAATAGTCCCCAAAGCAGCAGTCTACCGAGTACAAACGTCAGCACCATCGACGATCCTGTTGGCAGTGCATCTTCTGGAAAAACCGTGGTCGATTCTAAGGACAAGTCCTGCCCTGAGGTCATGATCACCAGCGCCTAATTCACCTTCTTCATCCAAAATTCTCTTCTTGTTCATGGCATATAGTTATCATCAGAAGGCGTGTCGGTATAGGTTTGGAACGGCTTCTGGGACGGGCTACAAAAGTGAAAAATATTTTCTAATGATATTCTGTATCGACAAATACAGTGATTGGTGTTCACGGGAGGGTCTTTCGAAGTGTGCTATCTCTTCGCATGATACACGCATGCAGACACAGCCAAGGTGGCTACGGCGGATTTACTCTGAATGGTCATGGAATGAATATTTTGCGTTTTAGCTTCTGGGATTTTTTCTTTGCTTTGGAACAATTACAAACTATGGGATACCTACTTTCCATGGATTTGCGGAGAGGAAAATTCATTCTAAGTTTCTTGCTGCATATTATGTGTGTTCACATTTCGAGGAGAACATTTATGGAAAAGATACCTATCACACTACTATTTGTCTTTTTATGGGCGCGATATACTTGCTTTTTGGCTTCACGTTCCTGTTTTGAATTTGTCCAGACTTCTTTCTGCAGTTGGGCGAGAGTGCATACATTACACATCAGCAGCTTGTTGGAGACTAATAATGGACCTTTGAATTTTGCCGAAGTCAAGCTGTGGTGGTCGAGATATGGCATGCATGCATTACTTCTGCCTCGATGGGATTTGGGGACTTTATACACCATGTCAGATCAAATCAAAAAAAGAACGCTGTTTTGTCTTTCTTCGCTATTTTCGTTGTCGTCCTTTTCCCGTCAAGCATGGAATCGATGGATCATGGTTTTGGAGGTCATTTATACACAGGAGACAAACACTTTTTGGGTTGGGAGATTGGGGATATATAGATAGAGGGATGGTTGGATGGTTGGATGGATGGATGGATGGATGAATACCTATGGGACGGAACGGAGCTGACGATGATTTTGAAATATTTTGTGGAAATGAGAATGGGTATGGTCTGATGAGATATATTTATTGTTTTATGTATGGTGTGATTTGATTTATGGGTGAGGGATGGGATTGGATTGGATTGTGTCGGGCTTAGGCTCGTCTCTGGATGATGTGGAAAAGAGGTCTTATGGATGGATGGATGAATTGTGGACCTTATGTTGTGTATGAGCTTTTGGGTTGTTAAAATGATGGTTTGGGTTTACTGGGACGGGTCGGGATGGGTATGGGAATGGGGTTTGGGATGGGATTGTGAATGCGAATCGGATTAGGATTGGGATTGGGAACTTAGGGCTTAAATATATTTGGTATAAATGATATGCATATTTTATTTACTCTAGGATGCTCTTTGTGGCTTGCATTTTGTTTTGGGTTGTTCTTGAGTTGCGAGTAAGTGAGTGGGTTGAAGTGAGTAAGTAGACAGGATGGGTTTTCAACGGTATTGCTGGACTGAGACTGGGAAGGAAGGGGTCTTGCAGCTAGCTGCTGACTTTGCTGGTTTCAACTCCCAACATCAGAGAGTTACCTCCCAACCCACCAACTCACCACCCGATCCAGGAAGAGAGAACATAGATGCACTCACGCACTGCATCCCTTTCATCTAGGACACCTGCCCGTCCATTTGCTCAGCCAACTCCTCCATGAATACTTTTAGGTAAGGTAAGGTAAGGTAAGGTAAGGTAAGGTAAAACTCACCCATTCTACTCACCCACCTACCCCATCTTCCTTCCCATACTGATACATCATCGAAGAACAAGGCAATATTCGATATCACAAGAGCATCTCATCTCAAGAACCACCCTCGTTACGACGATGGACCGTTTAGAGATAAGAGATGAATTCTGTATCATATGTAACGGAAGGGCACTTTCTTGTAATAACGTTTTCCTCCTCCTCCCTCTTCTCCTCCTCCTCTCCTCCTCTCTTCCCCCTTCTTCTCCTCCTCCCGTTCCCCTCCACTCCTCAGTCCAAACCGCACTCCAACCACCCCGACCGTCCGCTAGCCATCCAAGAACCTCTCAAGATCCATCCCACCCATCCACCCCATACCTCAAAAACCCCGATATCAGAACGGAGGCAGAAAGTCGAAAGATGAGAAACAAGTGAGCTCGTGACCCAGTTCTTGGAAGCGGGAACAAAAGCAAAAATCTCGAAGCTCGAAATTGAGTAAACTGATCATATATTCATTAAACTTACCTATACCGACCACCTAGTTAGCACATACATACACCAAATATATCGCCAGCTCCTTCCTCCTGTCCTTCTTCCCCTCTTCAGCTCCGCACTTGTATCTTCGAATCCGAACTCGATGTCCCTGCATCCCTCGTAACTATACCTATCCATACCCATCCCAACTATAACCGCACCCGCTCCACCCCTCCCGATCCAATATCCCCCTTCCCCCTCCCGGCTCCGCAACCTCACAACGCCCAAATACATGCTATGCGGTGCATAAAATACGTGCGTATACATCCAAATCCCAGTCGTCAGTCTTCACAGTTGTCACAATCACAATCACAATCACATACATACATACATATCAATAGTCCAGTCCACACCACATCATCACACATCACCACAAAACATCACACCCCCCTCCCATCAACCACCCCCCCCCCCAAATCCGCATAAAATGATAAAACGTATACTGTATATTGCCTGTCTTTCTAGCCTAGCCTCTTTTAACTAACCCCCTCCTCCCCTCAAACCACCATGCACTCCCTCCCCATCTCACTCATCGAATCCCCCGTCCTCATCCTCATTCATTCAAAGACGCAGACTATCCATCCCATTCCATGCAAAGGCCAATCCCCACTGTGTATTCTCGCTCTGCTCTTCCCATGCATCCCACCCCATCGCATCGACGAAAAACCGAAAGGGAGTCAGTCAAAATTGCAATACTAACACAAACAAACAAACAAACACAACCCGTGTATACTGCTACCACCCACGAACCCACCGTCCCATCCTATCCCATCCCATCCCATCCCATCCATTCATCAATCAATCAAAAACATCATTCTCATATACCCATCCATCCTTCCCTTTTCCCTCCCAAACCTTTTTCCCTCCTCCCCACCGAACCCAATCAAACAAAAACCATCACATCAAAAGAAACACAAGAGAGCACCACACACCGCCACAGTCAGAGCCTGAAATTTGAAATTTTGTATATCGAACGGGGGTGGAATTGTGGTTGTAATTTCTGGGAGAAAACCTAATCAAACCAAAACAAAACCACACACTGCGCGCGAAAAATCAAAACCCACCCGGTCAATTTGATTTGATTGCCCCATCCCATCCATCCCATTCTGTCCCAAGTAGATTTGTGTGGGAAAAACAAAGTTTTTTTTCTTTTTGACGTTGCATAGAAAATAAAGAGACCTAAAAGTCTCCCCTTCCTAAGCCCCCGCACGCAGAACCTTTATGCAGTGATACAGACAAAAACTCCCCAGATTCCATCCCGGTGCATCGTGAGAGAGAAAAAGCAAACACGGCCTAGGTTTAGAAAACATCTTCCCAACGACGCCTCACCACATGAGAAAAGAAAAGCAAACACAGAACCAGAGAATGCAACCCCAACCACGACCATTTGATTCGACACCCTGAGATCGAAGAAGAAAGTGTCCGACAAAGGAGAAATGTCATCAGGCCATGAAATTCGTGTACGGTGCCGAACCGAATCAAGAAAAGATGTCTAAAGAACAAGGAGGAAAGAAACATTTGCGCATTGAACGACACCGAAGTAAATGCAATCAAGGGCCCATATGATACATGTGCGAAAGACTGTGGCAACCATTAGGTGTGATACACGATATCCTCCGACGGGTCCGAGAGTGACCTTGACTTTTCGCACGAGAACAGTCGAGTAAGCATAGTGTCCAATCTAATGCTCATACTTAGGTTGAGCTCCGTTAGCTAGAGAAAGTATTAGCATGGATTCAGTGAGGAATCAAAAATTGAGGGTGTAATGACGTTGGTTATACATCTGATTTGGAGCGCCATAAGGCGAGGCTGGGTAGCCTGAATATTGCATAGCATGGTTGTTGCCATACTCCTGCAATTGTTGAACACCCCCGGCGGCCGGCGCGGCCTGGTACTGGTTGGGAACTGCTGCGCCTGGCTGGTAGCCAATTGGTGGTAATTGAACTGATCGGCCTGGTGGGTAATTTTGAGGTGGTGCATTCTCAGGAGGCTGTCCATCAGCAGGAGCTGCGGCTGCGCGAGCACTGTCGGCTTCCTTGCGTTGTTGCTCTTCCTCCTTCTTGCGCGCTTTCCATTCCTTTCGGATTTCTTTGAATTCTGCATGGCACCAAACGTTAGCTTGCCAATGTAACACAACATAACCCGCGAATCTGGTAAACCCATGCTAGTGTCAGATTTGAGTGAGGTTGTCCCCAGACTATGACAGGACTAGTCTGACGCCAGTGAAATCATCCACATATCATTAATAGCGTAGAATTCTTAGTAATTTCGCGAGAGCCGTCAAAACAGAATAAAAACGGCGTCGTCAATTACAGTTCGTCCGAACCTTTCGGAGGATTTATGCGACCACAATTTTGGGGATATTCCTCGGAGGAACCCTATTTTTTGAACGCGAAAAAAGGGACATATTGACATACCTTCTGGTGTACGCTTTGCTCCGTGTGACTGCATTGTGACATGTGCGTTGAGATGATTCAATGTACCATACGCCTTTTCACAACCATTCCATCCACACTTGTACATACGTTCAATTTCTTCATATCTTCTTCGTGGTCGCTTGTGTTGTTGTGCACCTGGGATAGGGACAAAGGAGTAGACCTGCGGGAAGTGGTGCTGCTTGTTAAATTTTAGCGGTTCTCGACAGGGTAGAAAAAGAGGGGCAGATTGCCCTTGGGAGAGATAAGTAAACTACCAAGCTCGCAGACTTCTGCAAGACTTGCCGGCGCGTCTGCACATATCAATACCCGCCATGAGACTGCCTCATAGCACGCGCTATGTAGTTAAGTAGCAAATGTTTATTTCACATACCTGGCCTGGGCGTCCCGCAGGAGCAGCAGATGTTGGGGTTTGAGCGCCACTAACCGGATAAGTTGGCATGCCGTGAGGTGCTGCTGGGTGACCGTATCCTCCCCAATCTGGTCTTGGCTGTGTGTACATCGCGCCGCTGGGATGCTGCTGGTAACCGTGTTGCATCTGTTCTTGTGGGGGGTAAGGAGAGTATTGGCCGCCGTGCGCTGGGTACGTTGGGCTGGAAGCAGCAATCGATGGATCTATAGGAACATCCTGGTCAGACTTGAGTTGCGCAGATTGATGGTTTGAACGACCATCTTGCAAAGGTATTGACGGACTTGTTGGTTGAGCCATTCCTCCACTACTACCGCTGTGGTTGCTTGCTGGGTGATAAGGTCTTTGAAGGTGCTCTGGGAAAGAACCTGAACGTGCTGAGGCGGGATAGACACCGTAATCGGACGTGGGAGTCGCGGAGGTGGAGTAGTTGTTCGTTCGAACTTCTTGCTGGGGAGTATACTGCGCAGCAGACGCGTGATCTGCGGATGAATCTTCAGACTGGGCGTCGGTGAACGCGTGTGGATAGGGCGTTTGCAAACCTGACTGCGTATATTCGGTGGCACCCCGTTCCATAGAGGTGTGCTTCTGACCGTTTGTGTATGCTCCGAGAAGCGTACTTAGAGTTGCTTCTGTTTCGTCGGGCGTGTTCTTGCCTTCACCGTCGGTACTTGTAAGTAATGAGTTGCTGAAGGTATGTGAAGATTGTTGTGGAGAGACCAAGGACATACTACAGCTCACGAAACCTGGAGTATGTTGTTGTCAATGGACGAAACTAGCACAACCCGGAATTCAGCTTGTCTTTTACAAGTTCGCTCAAGACCGGAGAGAGTTATATGACAAGTGCCGATGCGCCTTCTTGGGGGCCTCTTTTTTTTTGACGATTCTCTAATCGAATTGTCTTCGATAACCCAGATGCAGGTGTTTAAAACCAAGACGGACTGGTGCGTACAACGCTCGTGCTTGGAAATGATCGGAGCTCTAAGACTGATTCGAAAATTATACTTGGATTGACGCGAATTTATTTTGTGGAAGGCGACCAAGAGGGTAATTGGTGGTGGTTTCGGTTGGTGGTAGTAGTGGTGGTGGTGAAGGTAGTGAAGTACGGAAGTAGTGAGAAGAAGTGAGCAAGGATAAAAAAGGATTTAGACTGGCGTAGGTCGGGTGGTTATGGGTTATGGATAATTATGAGGGGTGAAAAAGACTCAAGAGGTGCAAGTGCGTGCGTGCGGTGCGAGGTGGTGAATGGGGGAGGAAAGAGCCAGGCTTGTTAAGAGGAGGCCGCTTCGTTAGGATAGTTTGGGGCAAGGTAGACGATTACCCTGGTTTCCCTCTCTGTAAAGGTAAAGCAAAGGCAAGTAAGTGGATGACGCTTAGTATGATGCAGCGAAACTAATTGCTCCACTAGCTCCGAGGTCTGCGCAAAAAAGGAGGGGACCGAGGGAAAATCCTGGGTCCAGTCTAGTTGCAAATCGCTCTAGTCAAGACTCTTGCGTGTGCGGAGTAAAGCGCTGCGACAGTCGAGTGTGCACTTTTCCAGAATATTTCCAATTCTTTTAGGGTAATGAATCTAGCGATCTAGCGATTGATCGCCCGGATTAAAGAGAGTAATTGTAATTGTTTTGTCGCGCGGATTGCCAACTTGAGCAGCTGCTGTGTCGGCTGGACCGAGGAATTAGCAATTAGGAATTAGGATTTAAATTGTTGGCTTTTGTTTTGCTGACGCGGATCTGACAAATGCGAATGCAGTCCAATCCTTTGTCTCTTTACCGCACGCTGCTTTCGAGGACTCTGTCTTCCGTACGGTACGCTGCTGCGAATCGAGAGCAGCGGAGGAAAAAGATTAGTGGGGAGGGCGTGTGCGTGCGTGTGCTGAGTGGTAGCGTAGTAGCGTAGTAGCGTAGATGCGTGTGGCTGATGTTTTGATGCAGAGGCAGAGAAAGTCGTCTTGCCTTCTCCACTAAAAAGGTTGGAAATGAATTTTCTCCCGCAAATCCGCAAATTTTTTAAAAAAGAGAAAAAGTGGAATAGTGGCAAACTTCGTTACCGAGTGATTTCCGAGCGCGCTAACCGTACGTGGGAAGGCGCAATCCTCCTACAGTGAATGCGTGGGTGGATTTATTGTTGTCTGTGCTCTCTTAGAGTTTGACTCTGGGTGCCGTAGCGTCCTCGAGGCGAAGTTTATTGGAGAATGAATGATGGAAGAAGAATTGAATCTGGACGACCCGTAATGAAGGAATATGCTCCTCCGGATTGTCCTTCACTCGTCGCCTTTGTTTCGATCGGAAATTCGGTCGCAAAAGGAGCCTAGACTAGTATGCTCACTCTTCTTGATTCGCGGTTATGATTCGTGACTCGAGGAATTACTCGTCCGAAGCAATGACGATAAATATTGTCCAGCTCTAACCAAGATAGGTCAAAAGATGGAGCCCTAGCTCGTCAGGCTGGGTATTTCGCTGCGAGCTTTGGTTGAAGAATGCGGGTTTGGTGATGCGCCTTGCCCTTCTGGGTGGTGCTGATCAGCTTGTGATGCTTAGACCCTTTGGTAGCGCTATACAAATTCGATGTACCTTGGGAGTCCAGCTGAGGATGGATGTCCAGACAGCGTATTCCGTCCTCCGTAGATCACGTCACAAATCCCTATTCGTCCAAGGATTAGAGAGATCTGGGCTACAATATGATTTGCGTAAATGCTAGTCGAGTCAATACTGTAGTAGTCTTCCAAGCTAGTCGTCTCGGGAATAATAGAAATGACGAGCCTCGGATTCGCGTTGGAGTCTGGGCGGACAACCTTTGGCGGTCACTAGCTGTCTTGAATTTCCCTCACCTCTGTCTAAGACGAGATCAGCCTCTGGATTGGCTGTTCGATTAACCCTTTTCCTGCCTTTTCGATGAGGTAAGAGGGGCCCAGAACAAGCCAAGAAGTGTAGACGGCAGAAACTTAAATCGTTCCCGAATACCGAGTTCGAGGCAGTTGGAGTCGGAAGCAGAGGTTGCGTTGAATACAGATGATGATGATGATGATGATGATCCAGGGTTCCGCAGCCCTTGTTCCGAGGAGATAGATCTTTCGCTCAACAGTTCACTTAAAGATGTGCAATCCACTTCAAGGTCTTGCAGTAGACGCGCCTTGTTCCTGAACTTGTCTTTAACTTGTATCCCCCAACTGCAACACCGTTGTTATGAATGAAGCGGCTATTTACTGTCCGGTTCTTCTTAGATTCGAAGATGGGTTAGGTGCTCGCTCGAATCGTGGTGTGTTCACAGTAGCTGAGTTGTCCTGCGCCTGTGCGTGGTGAACGGCTAATGTCTGCGACTCTGCGTGCGTTGAGAACACTGCCACCGTAGACTTGCTGTAGTATGTTTGTCTCGGGATCTAGTGTTATATCCGGGGACCCAGATGTCGAAGTTAGTCTTCGTGGGGATTTGAGCCGACCGTGTTCGTTTACGCGGGCAAACGGCTGGGAGTTAACGACGCGTAGTGTGTTCGAGGTGGATCTTGAAGACCAAGACTTGGATGAATTGGACGTTCGGAAAGTTGTCGCAATGATTCAATCCGTGCTTTCAGAACAACAAGAAGAAAGCGTGTCAAAGCAGAAAGAGTGCTTTTCGTGATGTCTTTGTGGGAGAGTGAGTTAGATGTGGAAGTTGTGAATACACGATGAAAATGATAAAAAGTGGCCAGGACCCGCAAAAAATAATTTCGGACAACTTTTTTTTTCTCAGTCCAATGGATAAGATATGACGAAGGAAAGTATGCGCGCGGTGCGCAGACACCAATACACTTCAGTGGGAATTAGGGCACAAAGGTCGAGGGCATTACAGAGAGAAGCCTCTCCTGCTGGTATCTCGTCGATGATATTGAGATGGTGCTAAGATATGAAATAGTTGAAGGAAGCTAACTCACAGTGACTAGCGCAGCGATATCAGAATAAAGCCTCGGAGGAATTTCTTGGCAAGCCTTGCGAATATTGCTATCTAAACAAAACGAGTAAGTACAGAATGCTCGTTACTCAACAAGTGAAGCGGATGGTTCATTATGCTTGAGCCTTGAAGGTTTGATGGAATTATGGAAGATCATGAAATATGCACAACATTCGACAAAGACAATTGCTTGGTGTCTGTTCTGGGGCTCTTACCAGCGTGGTGCTGCCCTACAACGATAGTGTTGATGGGGGGATGATAGAACGACGCTTGCGTAGGCGACCCAAGTGCGCGGGAAGGCTATAATCGATCTCTGGGGAAATTAGTCTGGGAAAAAGAATGAAGCCAGAGCCAGTGCGTGGGTAGGTCGGCGTAGGCGTCTGTTTCCAGATAATAATCGCGCGTTTCGTTTTTGAATCTCCACAAGACAACTGCGTGCTACTCCGACTAAAGTCTAGCTGATCTGGTTGGATCAAAAGATTGTCAGTCACAGGTAGCAGTAGGTTAGGTTTCAATTACGGACAGATAATGTAGTACCTGGCTACGTGGTGAGTAAGGACAACTACTGACGAGCGGGTTGCTTCCTTCACCGTCGGCCGCGACCGAGTGTGCAAGAGTGTGCGATCAAAGTTATGCTTATGCTTAGGCTCAGGCTTAGGCTTAGGCTTAGGCTGTTCATAAACAGCTGGGGAGCAGATTAAAGCCGGCACAAGAGAAAACGGGTTTGAGAGATCCCGATGAATGAATGACCAGGAAATCGGCGTTAGGATCGCTATGGGTGTCTGGGACTAGGTTGGGTAAATGTTTTCGAAGGAAAATCCGTGTTCTAGTGAAAACAGTCGAGCTAAGAAATGCGTGTCAACCCTGAAGATGCGTGGCTCTAGCGTCGTAATATGGGCGAGAAGTGGGTGTGTCAAGGGGTGTAGTAAGCTGTTACCGTAAGGTTGCTGCGTATGGAGGCATATCCAAGTCGGCCAGATTTCACGGGAGATACATTTACTAGGATGACCGATTCCAGAGAAACCTCAGTCGGCGGTGGCTTGACCAAGTCCTCACATGGCACTTGACCAGGACATCCACGTCCGCCTGAAGGATGAGATTCTTGGCTGAGTGACTTTGCAGTGTGCACTGTTGCAGTGTCTCTCTTGGATCCAATATTACCTGTTTCGGCATTGATGCGACATATCAGGTAGACTGGTAAACGGTTAATTTCATTCCAATGGTTATTCTGCTTTTTCCACGGTCCAGTTCCTCCTGCATCCTGCCATGGACCTTTTGATATGCAATTCTAACCATAAAGTACTCTTCTAATCATCCAATCTTCCCATCTACCATACCATACCATACCATGATGACCATCCCCCACGGATAACCTAACTAGGTAGGTGCGCTGAAGAAAGACCGCTGCTACGCTGCTAGTCCAACCTGCAATATGCATAATTTTGACTTTCCTTGGCAATTAGACGAGGGGCACAAACTCAACCTCACCTCGAAGTGTTTGATGAAGAAAAAGAGGTTGGGGTCGGTGCATGAGTTGTCAACTATCGATGGCAGGAAAGCCGAGCGAAACATCATCATCCTTAGAATGTTCGTATATTTGTAACAAGAATGATGATGATCCGATCTTCATTCGAAATATATTGAATGAAAGTTTCTGTTCCTTCCGAGATATAGCCTTATGAGAGGATAAGATTTGTCCCGCCTCGATGAGAAAAAGAGGCGATACGATGCGAAGAGCTCATCAAATTTCGACGCGATCTTTCTCATGTAACCTTTACGACGTACTGCACTCGAGCAGGTCCCTCTTGATTGGCATGTGATATGCAGCTGCAGTGATGATGGTCGTATACGTAACCAACCTACAGGATTTCAAGTGGCGAATGCTTTCCAGAGGAGCAAAAGTGAAATTGAAAGTGACAGGTAATTTTTCTGCTCGTCTTTCCGCAGTTTGGCTGTTTCGGCATGTCTGGTTACCAATTATTCGTGTTTTTTTTCTGTCACAATCCCATGGGTCCTGGTGGTCCATCGTTTCCGGCATAAACGGTCCTCTTACCTGCTTGCTACGGTCATTGGCTGACCCGGGTATGTTCACCTAATCCAGATGATTCATCTTTTGCATTTTTGCACTCTCTTAAATTGGATGATTGCTCGGCTTGCTGAGATGAAGTCATCGTCGGATTTCGACGCTGCGAAAAGCAATTGATGCGAGGAGCGGATGTTGCAAAATGCACACACATCACTTTTCATGTCTCTCAGCTGACCCAAATTTTATAAGGGGTACCGGGGGGTCATGCCCACTTTCGAGTCTCTACGAGTCTACGTCCGCAGCGTCCCCTGTTCTTGCCGGGTTGGCCAGCTCTTGATACCTTCGTGCATCTCCACTCCTGTTCCATAATTCGTCTTCTAAGATCTCCCAAAGCTGGCGCGGGTGAATACCTCTTCGATAGTTCAGTTGTGATCTGACTTAATGTTTGTCCGTGACTTCCGCCGAGAGATCCAACGTAAAAGAGTCAGCAATGGGTGAAGGGAAACCTATCTGATCGAATGACAACTGCATGTCTCGTTTCCACAATGCCGCCGCGACTCGTACCCTACATGTAATGCCAAGGACAGAGCATATGGAGGTGTTTGTTGTAATCAATTCTTGCCTTTGAAAGAGTGGCTATTGACCTGCTACGAGAAGTACGAAAGTGCGGCAGATGTTTATTGTTATCACTGAGTACAAGGTTTGTATGAAATGGATGTGACGCTGCCTGCTGCATGGTTCCTCACTCGGTGAGATGATGTGTGGCTAAAAGATGCTGCAAGAAGCAAAAGTGGGAGGATGAATAGATTGGAAATCTGTTGGAACCGACGAATGCTTCAGAAGTCATTGCAACGGTACCAATGTAGGATGTTCTCGTGAAGCTTCGAAGACATGTCGTCCAGAATAACCTCTGAGAGATATAAGATCTTAGTTCCATCGATACTAGGACTGGGTAACAGGTTGTGCATTTTAAGGTCGTGGCTACAGTCTACTAAAATCGTTCACCCGCAGTAGTAGCTATCCCGACATAACGGTCATGGGAAAATCTAGTGAACAGGCTTTTTTAGTTCTTCACTCTCTGCGCTGACTGGTGGAAGAAGATTACTAAGAGCAAAGATAGGAATGGGAATTGGAATTACCATGTTCCAGATCTCGACGAAGCATACAAGTACCTAGGTACAACTCAATCAGTTGCAACGCCAAAGCCAGGGGAAAGCAAACCAGATCGCCGTTTAGGGGCGATCTAAGAGATGAGGATATGGCTAACACCAAGAGGTTTAAGTCGATTGAATGGGGGGATGAAAGTTTGGACAACTGACAATGACAACTGCTGCAACAACTGCAACAACTGCTGAAAACATATAGGTGAGAGAGGAGATAATTCGAGTTTCAGAGGGAAATATGACATATCACATTTTCACACCGCATCTTTGGATAAAGGCTTACAACGCAACTTCCTTTTCATGAGTAATGTGCCACCGATCATCGATACATTCGGATTTCCTATTATTGTACTGTACGACGCGGAAATAAGCTCGTATGCCTGTGCCAGAAAAGTCTCTCTTGCACACTTTCGATTGGAACAAATATACGAAAACAGGATCCAATCAGCTGGACCCGAATCCGCTGCATTGAGGAAAAAGGAAAATAGACCCATTTTTGCATCTGGCTATATCCCCATATTTGGCTGCGAGGACAGAGTCAACCTTGGTCCATCGATCATGGACTCACATGGAGCCTCCTCGCGACCAGGGCGTCTCCCCTGGCCCATGGAGTTTCTCGGCGAATTTTTGATACTGTACGTAAAAAGACCGGAAGCGTTCGTCTCTGCTCTCACTGCCATGCGCAGGACTTTCTTACCAAGCCGATTCTTATCGTGTTTGTATTACTTGATGGCAATAATAACCGCCAATCAAAAGAGGTAGCACTCCCTCGGCATTGTCAACCTGACTGTGAGGCAGATTGAGGGTGGAAGAGTCGACGAGTCTGGAGCAGTGACATGTCGAACAGGCAAAAGCATTGTTCATTTGCATGGGTAACTACAACCGCGCTGTACGAGATATAGCCCAAACCTTGTGCGTTGTGAAAAGATTACTGATCCTCTGTTGAAGAAATGTGGACTAATTCCGTCTTTAGTTGTATTGGAAAGGAAACTTGGTACGCAGTACAAGACTACATGTAGATATTAGACTCGACTACGTAGCTCGCTTGGGCCCATCTTGACCCTCTTTATGAGGGCATGGAGGATCGAGGGCATGGAGGGAGCGGATAGTACGGAGAGCCACCACCATCATAACCTCACAAAGTGACCCATCATCACCACCCCACCAACCACCTTTTACAACAAAACGTCTACTCGTACTTCGTACGCTTTTTATTTCCCTTTTGGTCTTTCATGCGGTCAGGATTTCAAGGTTCTTCTCGCCTTTCGTACTTTTACTTTCGTAGAATTATAAACTTTGTGATCCCTCTCCACCCTGCCTTGGATATTCGCGCCCCTCAATCGGCTGTGTGCTCACTTTCTTGCCAAGTTGCCAGTTGCCACTCAACATGCGTTACATGGTCCATCCTGCAATTCGTACACGCATACTTCCAAGCCCAGATGATGCCGTTGCCGACAGATGGGAAATCCAAGAGAGAGAATCACTTCTTGCACAGTCCCCTCCATGGATCGGCTTTTGTCACATCGCCGCCGCTAAGGACCCGTCGGTCTGTCCGTTATCCATTCTATCATTTATTGATTTGCAAGCGGCTTGTCGAGGGATCATCTGTGGCTAACAGCTATATCAGGATCTGTGTCTAATAACACACGAGATTCTGCATCTTATTCTTAAAGCAGTTAAAAGACACCGCGTCTATTGAGGTAGTACAAGTTTAATGTATGTCGTACAGTTCTAGTTCAAGTTTCGCTGCGAGGCTGCTCACTCACTTCATGCTCCTTCTCCCCTCTTGGGGTTCTGTCAGTTGGAGAGCGTCCAATCCTCGGTGCCCAAACGGATGTCCTTTTTGGCTAGTCATGCGAATTTATGAATACCTAAGACGGCAATCCGGATGCCAGTACAATCTTTTCTCTGCTCTTCTCTTGCCTTCCCTCTTCTCTCAATTCTCACATAGAGTACGGCACACGGGAACCTTGTCTGGAATCGGATACTTCAGGGTTGATGGTCAAAGACTTCAACAACCGAGTCAAATAGCCGATCTTTTCCTAATGAAGGCACAACTGGTCTCCATACCTCCAGTTCTTTTGATTCTCCATCTCCATCGTAGCGGAGCCTGCGCGACATCTTTCGCTCGAAAGTAGCCACCCGCAGGCGAGGAGTGACCACTGTCACCTCCACCCGCCTCCACCCACCTCCACCTCCCTCTTCCACCCAGGCAGCGGTAGCCAGGTACAAATCGGAACTGTATCCAACAGAATCTGATACCAAACCAAGCCCCCTTTGCCTGACAGTACTGTATGACCGATCCTCGCAGACACAAATCCGAAGTCCCACTTTGTCTCCTCAAACAGGCCTCCTGCGTCCATTAACATGACTTGTTAAACCCCTCATTTGCTACAGGCCTACAGTATCTACGGTACCTTGTATAATCATCACGGTCCAATTCCATACAATTCATGTTGAGTAGATATTGCGGCACAGTGTGCCCGCAAGGACAAGCAGGATCAATTAATTCGTATCTCCTTCCCATTTGGCCCGCCAGCCCGCTTTGGAGTTTTCCCGATTTCACATCCCAGGGATTCCTATGATAGAGGCTCCAGCCACCAGCATGGGTAACACAAGAATATTACGCGCGGGATTTCCTAATATTCCTCGGTTCACCCCCTGAAATTGATGCAACGACGGCCACCATCATTAGGCCAAATGCATGCCCCATCGTGCTAACAGAAACTCAATTCACTTATTCACCCATTCGTGCATTCATCATACTAAACTCAAAATCCTAAAAAATGTACGAACACCACCGTGCACCCTCGCGAAACCTGCCTAGCGGGCTATCATGGCTGTTAATCTTGGACAACTAGACAAAGTTGAATTTACAGCACAGCACGAAGCACCGCACCCCATAGCCTACTACTGTGTTGATAATAGTTTCCGCGTTTAGAGGCTCGCATCTTCGGACTGGTTCCGTCTCGGTGCGTCCGTCCCAGTCCCTGATTCCTGGGAAAGTCTAGAGGAGAATCTAGGCTTTGCTTTATCTAGATCTACATATCCGGGTGCGGGCTCTACTTGATGCTACTGCAAAATGACCGTGGATCAGAGCGTACCTTTTCGTAGGATATCCACTCCCGCGAGGGTTTGCTAAGTACAGGAATCCCTATTCCAAGACGTCGATCTGTCCGTTAACTCTGTCATTGCATGCATTTGGAGCCTACTGTAGTCATGGCAAAATATCCAGATCTGCATGTTCAGAGGGTACAGAATATCAACAATGGACAAGGGTTAGACCTTCTCATCTTCGTCCCCGACTCGGCCGTGAAAGTATCACAAAGAGCTAGGCGCCGTCCAACGTCATTGTTTGACGTGTAGAAAAGTTTACTTTACTATATTCTGCATCTTGCATCCTGCGTCCTGCGTCTGCACATCAGTCTGATCTATTAGGGAGACCTAAGCGAAGGCAGAACATTGCAGGTGACAGTCTAAACAGACTGAACTGTACTTGTACATGACTACGGAGGTAGAGTACCTACTCGCACCTACAGTCATGCACCTGCCTGTGCTGTGAGTTGCCAACACATGAACATAGTTTCCGCTGGAAACCCCGTGTGATCGAAGGACGACCTCAAACACGGGGTATGCACGTGCCATAACCTGTGTGCTACTACTGTAACTCCTACTGTAGGCAACTAACTGGAGGGTTGAGGATACCGGATCTCCCGCAGGATTGACAGCTTCGATTAGTATCAAAGTCTATTTCGATGGTTAGGATGTTTCCACGCAAAACTATTCATGCAACTACTCTGGAAGTTACATGTTTAGGACAACTTTCCAAGTGCTTGCCGTCTCCATCTCCCTTTCTTCACGCATTTTACTTCATCAGTAAACACTTCCTGTCTCACGAATCACAGAACTGAGAACGAGGTGTGTGTGGGCAGGCAAACGGACGAATGGAATAACGAGGACGGATATTTTTTGCGGCCGCTAATCCCTGGCCACCCTCCGCATCTCGGCCTGATATCACGAGTCAGTTCCATTCAATACCGAGTTTATGTGTACTTTTTCCAATCCATTTTTTTTCTTCGCCACACACAGAGAAAGGGAAATTGAAATGAGCGCGTATGCATATCATCGCCAGGTCCCCAATTTTTCGGGAGTAGGAACAATTCCTCCGGTTGCGTCTGCTCGTGGGACACTGGGACCCCGATGCGTAGGGATGCGATGGCGACTCGCGGACTTGGGCCAAGCCGTGGGCAAGCAGGCACGTCGACCTCAATTCGGACCATCTAGCAGGCGGTGAGGTGCTATTGTGTCTGCTCGGTCTTGGAAATACCCTTTGTCGCCTGCATGAGATTATGCCACATTTCACCAGTCCCATGTAGGTGAGGAAAATCCGTCGTCTAATGCATCACGAGTCGAGGGCAACAAGGGGAGGCGTGGCGGCGTGGCGGCGTTGCGTTGCGTTTGCAGATTGAAGAAAAAACGACTCGCGTGCGTGCGTGCGTGTGCTCTGCCAGTAGAAGGTTACGTTTCCCCTGTGACGGCGTTGCCGAACGGATGTCTGTAGGAGACGACTCGAGATGCTGCAGCTCGTCGGCATATGAAACATCTGAATTCGACTAAACTGCAGCTGCACCTTTGACAGCCAGACGGTGGGCTTTGGGCCTTGGCGTCGGCTGGATTGCAGATTACTTGGGATGATTGAATGTATGTCTCTCCCTGTGTGTCTTAAGGGATGGGATGAAATGCCTGAAGATGATTACTCGCAACGTCAGGAAACGTTGTAGGAATTGGGCAGCTTGCAGTAGGTAGCCGTCGTCATTGCAGATCGTCGCTTTTTGTCCCGCTGCGTCATGCAACCCCTTTTGTACAGTACAGTAGGTAAACGTCCTTTTCTACAGTAGTTCGGTGACAGTTTCAACCCAAGGTTGTTCAAACTATCAGACAACTCAAACATTCGACAAATTGGAGATCGTTGCTGCTGCCATCTTTTCGACGGCGCCATCGTATAGCTTCCGTCGTACGTTCATGACGGCATGGCATGTGATCATACGCATGTAGGGTCCAACTATTGAGTAATAGGAAATACATCGTTCACGGTAAAAGGGGGATAGTCGACGGTAGGTTTCTGCAATATGCTCGATTTGTAACTTGCTCATGAGAAAGCAATTGAATAGAGTAGTCTTGATCAAACTTGTGATTCTTATTCTCAATTCTCAGTTCCAATGTCGTCATGTCTATGTACCAATGTACCTTATCTGACTATTCCGTTCTCCCTTCGATTTATTTCTTCTCAACTAGAAATCTGTCATGTTTTACGTGCATCTCTTGCTTGCATCGTCAACTGGTATGCAATCACAGGCTCGAGTATCTTGTCGAATGGGTGACTGTGTTGCGAGCTGGACGCAAATGAAGTCGCGGGGTAGAGACCAGCGTCTCTTCATCAGATGACCCGTTGTATTGGCTCGTGAATGATAGTTACATGTCCCCGCCGACGAGTTCCAGACGCTGGAGAGGACCTTTGCGCGATGAGCGCGGGCGAACCTGGAGATTTCGAACATAGACTCGACATCCACAAGGAGGATGCTTTTTCTATTAACTTATCTCTTTACTGCATGCTTGCATGCCTACGATCTTCATATACACTGGGCGAGATAAGTATATGAGATCCAAACTTTCCCACAAGCCGGGAACAGCATCAGAGCTATCCGTAAGTTCGGAAATGGCAGGTCTTAAACATTCTATTTCGCTGTATTCTCTTTAGCTCTCTGATCGTAGGTGCTCTTAGGCATATGTAAACGGGCGCCTGCGTATTCGCTGGACTCCGATCTTCTATCTACACATACCTACTCTACTGGGAGGTCCTTTTCCTGTGTTAGTTCTACAATCTGATACATTCTCTAAAGCAGTCACAATGAAGTACGATTTGATAGCATATGCGTAAACGGTTTATACAGTGTTGTCTAAATCAGGACACGCGATTCTGCTAGTTAGAAAGCAAGCTTCATGGTGCGATTGTGACTATGCCGGTGAATTCAGGGAGCAAACGGACGGAAACGGTAAGGGAGATAGCATGAGATTCTGCGATTATCATTGTGAATTGTGGTAGTCCTGCTGTCGATTAGAGTTGCATTTTCATTATTACCGCTGTGAGCTAGTAAAATAAATGATCACTCCTTCGAACGTTCACTGCCATTCCATATTTTCACTATCATTGTATTTTTCTCCTTGTCGTTTTTGTAGCAGCAGTTTAGTTCCTCTAGATATTGTTTACGAATAGCTAGAGTGGGTGGAGCATTAACCTGGACCTAGACACATGTGAGGAGAGGTCGGACTTGCACAACATTGTGCGATAATTGATGACAGGAAGTATGAATGCTGGAAAGGCAGGATGGTCTGAGGATGGGATGGGGTTTATATAGGTACCTTGATTGCTTGATTCACTTGATTCTGCACATGAGGATATGGGAAGATGAAATTCACTCCTACAATAACTGAAGGGCTGGGTCGATTCCCTATCCAGAAAGTGGTAAGTAGCAGGCGCCGTGTGTGAATATAGAATCAATGGGCGTGTTATGTTTGCAGATCATATATTTCCTTTCCTTTAAAAGATAGAAGTCCCTTCATCTCCCTGTCTATAGTATAGGATTAGCAAAGTCAACGTGCTGGAGATGGATATCTGGAGCTCTGTGTACGTGTCAGACTTACCCGGGACGTATCTTGCTGAGTGAAAGCGTCGGCATGTCATACATACACCTCTAGGGTGTCTTCTTGTGAATGTATTAGACATCTATATGTCCCCGAAAGTGTCAAATCCCTTGGGGTGTGTATAGGTAGAGGAGAGTATGAATTTTGGAAATTGTGAACTAGCTGTCCTATGCATGTATCTACGAGATACCCAACACTTTAAAATGCAGAATGGGGACCAGAATGAGATGGCAGGTTCTTTAAGTTGTTCATGCATAGATACCCTATGTGCTTTTGCGGATTTTTGGAAAGTTTCTGGAACAGTTTGGCTATATTAATGACCCATGGATCTAGAAACACACACCATCTACTTGTCTGGTTTGTCTATCTGTGCAAAGTAGTAACAGTGCCGAGGTGCTTGCTTTCGTTATGACTATGCAATACGCCATCTGATGTTGAAAGAGTGCACTTCTGTGATCTTTTTCTGATTTTCATCATCACGGGCCTAGTATTATAGCTACTTCTTTCTTTTCTGCATCGCCCCCTTCTCTTCAAATCACCCTCCCCCCCGTCACACCATCCTTCCATTCTCCCCGCCATCATCTTCCATCATTCATCATCATATCTGACCCTCTCCCTACCTCTCGTACCACCAAGATCATACAACAACCTATATCACCTCATCCACGCACCCACGCACCCACACACCCACTTCCCACGACGCCGAACTTGCGGTGCGTCTCCCAAGGGTGGAATATTGAAATTTCGAAGAGGAGAAAGGAAGAAAGGGAATGAGGGGTGTTTATTGTGCCTTGGGAGATCGAGGAGTGACTTAAAGAAGGTGACGTTTTAAGAGGTGACGTTGAGTTGAGATATGCAACAAAAGATTTAAAGTACAAATGTGTGGAGATTAGAGGTCTACTTCAGATGAAAGTACCGAAATTCACTGGTAGCTCATTCACTGGAAAGGAAGTGGGGGTCGAATAGGGGTTGTTTTTGTAGGAAGGTAAGAGGAGAAGGAGAGGAGTGTTTGGTTGGTGTGATGGATTTGCGAAGCTTTGGAGAGGGCTAGATTAGAGGGCCGATGGATGGATTGAAAGATTTGATGGGTGCTGTGATAGATTGAGATTTGAGGTGTTTCGATTGGGAGGAGAAGTGAAAAGAGGGCTTTTCTGTCGAAGTGTTATGGTAACTGCGGGTGTTTTGCGGTAATAAGTTTGAAGAATGGCACGACGTGGTTTGGATGTGTCGGACAAGTGCTGAAAATATATATGCCCCTAGAAAGGGAGTGCATTTGAAATGTAAATGCGGATGTGCTACGTGCGTATGCTATGCTATTGCAATGGTTGCAGCCAGTCGCGGGATGAGATGATAAGAGAATGTTTTTCAAATGGAAGGGGAAGGGATCGGGGAACCTGGAAAGTAGTGTAGCAGGGAAACAGGATGTAAATGAGGATATACCACTGTAGAATAGGGATGCACATGCTGGAACCTGGACCAGTGCTTTGAGTGGTTTGGACACTTTCGATGATGGTTGCCGTAAAAACTGCTATGCCATGAATATGCCCTTGGCTGAAGAGAAATACGGGAATGCTGATGGTGTATGCGATACTTGCGCCTGGTAGCATTCTGCCGATCTTTATACCAATGTAACGACGTAAAAAAGAACGACGACATTCTGGTAGTAACTGCAGCTTGGACTGAGAAGAACATGACTATGGAGAGTGTAGTGAATATGACAAGAGCGACCTCGATGCTTAACCAGAATCATGCGAAAGAAGGGCTTCGGTAGAAAGGAATATATCTAGGACATGGGTGTCTTATTTTGGCTTCACTGTAACATACAATCGGCGCGCCTCTTTCTCTACCACGGCTACTTCACCATCTCGCTTCGTTCCTACCTCTTCTCGACTCCGTACGGCCCTTGCGCCATCTCGTTTTGTGAGTCTTGGACCACCGAGCTTATCGTTTTCTTCGTGGCCGCTGCAGCCTGTGGCTTTATCGTCGCCCAAATCATAGCCACTTGGGTTATGCCCTAGATCGCTGGCTTTCCTCTTTTGAAACTGTTCATCCAGCCTTTCCAGATTCTTCGACTCCTATCATGAACCCAGGGTTCCAGTACTCCCATTCCTCGCTCTGTTTATCGACCCAGAGCATGCTCTCGGAAACGAGATCCTCAATGACCGTCTTGGCTCTTGCTCTTGGCCATCGCAAGTTTAACATAAGCATAGAGACGCTGACGTATCCGAGCAATTGCGCAGCTTCGAGTACTGCGCTCTGATCTGTATTAAGCTCCTTGGGAATGGAGCGAATGTAAGTCTTGTGGCCAACCGTTATGGTAGAATATGAGGAACCAAGAGGTTTCAGAGTAGTCACTGCACGAAGAATATCATCACTAGACATACAATCAGCAGAGGAACAATATCAGCTTGGTGAAGTAGTATCCACTCAGTGATCTCTGCTCCACCTTCCATCCTAGTACTCATTATCCTATCTTTGACCTCCTTAACACCAATAAGCCCGCCGTTTTCTTCCCTTGTAGCTCCGCAAACCTCCACAACCCTGACAGCCAACTCGAAATAGAAATCATTCACACTTGTGCCCAGCATCTGCGCCCAAAAGCTTCCTCCGCCTTCCTTTCCACCAGCATTATTACTGCTCGCTAGTGGATCAACTCCAATAGCTGCGCACATTCTTGCAAATTCGGCACGAAACGTAGGATTCGACCGTATGTCTTTCGCATGAGTCTGAGCAAATTGCTGTAGCAGAGAACGGAAGACGGATAGTTGGGTTGCTAGTGACGTGGAATGAGAACTTCGTAGGTTATTTCCATGAGAGGCATATTGAGCAGAGGTGATTCGAGAGCGGTCAAACGCAGCCAGTCCAACACCTTTACGAGACATCGTTGCGACCTTTTCGTCGACTGGTCTTCACCACTGTAGGATATGAGTGTATTCACAAGCACTCACAATCACAATCCGATAAGGATGTCTGGAAGCATGGTCCGTGCTACAGAAATGTTCTAAGCCATTTTGGTGTTAGCCACTTTCGCTAATGCTGGAATGGTACGCACTTTGTCCAAATGAAAAATATACCGACGAAAAAGAACATCGCGACAACGACGACAGCACTTCAACCACTTCGACTATCTACGCCAAGGTAAGCCCTTTCTTACCACCTCGTTGGAGTCGAAATTTCTGGACATTGTTGGACAATTGGGGACCGGCACACTTTCTACGGCTCGCACACGTGGAGAAAATCTTGCTTGGAATAATACTAAATCGATTTCTACACAGGAATACTCCAAAATGGCTTCTACTCAGTCAGTTCAGTGCTTCGGAAAGAAGAAGACTGGTAGGTTGCCCCAAATAAGCCAAATGGTCTGGAGAGATCAATAAACTGACATTTGACAAATAGCCACCGCAGTCGCCCACTGCAAGGTACGCATCGAGTCCAAGCAACCCTACCACGAAACCCCCAACCAATCCGGTCGAGAATGGATGGATCAGTGTGCTAATGAAGGGGGATATAGGCCGGAAAGGGACTTGTCAAGGTCAACGGAAAGCCATTGAACTTGGTTCAACCTGAGATCTTGAGATTCAAGGTCTACGAACCCCTCCTCGTCGTCGGTCTCGAGAGATTCTCCGGTGTCGATATCCGTGTCAGAGTTACCGGTGGTGGTCAAACATCTCAAATCTACGCCATCCGTCAAGCCATCTCCAAGGCCATCGTCGCCTACTACCAAAAATTCGTCGATGAGCACTCCAAGAACCAATTGAAGCAAGCCCTCGTTACCTACGACAGAACTCTGTTGGTTGCCGATAACAGACGTTGCGAGCCAAAGAAATTCGGAGGTCAGTTTTGTTGCTGTGGTGGAAATTTGAGCGTAACTAATATATGTGATAGGTCCCGGAGCCAGAGCCAGATACCAAAAGTCTTACCGTTAAGGATGGGGTTTACTTGGGGGGAGTGTGGATCTTGGGGAGTGGTTATGCTGCATTTGCATCGGACTGGCCTTTCTTGCTGGTATGTAGAATTTTAGGCAGATAAAATGCAAGATTCTTCCGGCACTGTCACGACAAGGAGCATCTAGGGGAAATAAGAATTTGGTCAAGACACTTTTCCTAATTGTGGTGATATGTGAGTGGGCCATGAGACGATTTATATGTAGATGTGAGTGTTTGTATACACACTCTCGCACCCAGCTGTGAGCGATATCTGTACCTTTCAGGCTTCATCAGTATGTTTTAACGGGCGTTCTATTCCACATCACTCAGAGCCAAGGAAACAGCAGAGAAAAATCGTGCTACATGAGGAACCCGTATAGCAGCAAACATGACTGTCGTATGCTCAAAAGCAGAACAAATTCAAGCTAAACCGATGTTGAATGCCATGCCATACTCCAAACCTCAACTCCTTAAAATTGAAGAAGCACCAGCCCATACGCCCCAACCTACCAGAAACCTTCATGGAGCCCGTCAATCCTTCTTGGTATTCTGCAAAATTGTCTTCATCATCTCATTGCCGACCTTTGTCGCCTCCGCAAATCTCGGTGCAAAGAACGTCTGCGTCTTCTCAAATCTATCCTTCCAGCTTTCAAAATCTCCAAATTCAACACACTCGCTCCATCCCCTCGCCGCAAACGTAAACTCCAGATCATCGGATCTGAAAGTATTGTCTTCGATTGCGGTATTGATGACTTCATCTAGCAATTTGCTGTTGCGGAAGAGATACTCTGTGACTCCGAGCCAGAGACGGAAAAGGGGCGTGCTGCAGATCATGTGGTCATACGGAATGATATTGAGACGCGCCCAACAGTCTACGATGGACAGTAGCGAAAGATGGTTATTAGGCGTAGGTGTCTCCGGTTTTCTACCCAATGAAAACCTATCAAGGACCTCGTCACGAAGCAGTAAGTCTTCATTTGAGCTCCCCTTCCGGTGACCGAAGACGAAACGTCCTGCGCTCTTGATCCGCTCCTCCAGTTCTCGACGATGACCACCGAGCATCAGTTTGTACAGATCGGTGACGCTTTGTGCGTATTCTCGGATCTGCTCTTTGGCATAAGGGTTCAGAATCGCCAGACCGGCGTATACATGCCATTTTTGGGAGTAGATGCGCAGTGTGAGGTTGATCTTGACGTTCTCGATGCCGCCGATGTAGCGGGCGATTTCCCAGGGAAATTGCTGGTTCGCATGCCAGGCTTTGCCCATGGAGAGGAAGGCTGCATGAGTTACGGCTTGGGTGTCGGCGGTGATGCGGTCGTGTTCGCGGGCGGAGAGGTTGTGGTGTTTGGACCCGAGACAGGAGAGGACATGCTCAACTTTTTCAAAGTTCTCTTGGGATGCGCGGTGTTTGATGAAGATCTGCGGGACTTCAGATAGGTGCGTGTTGAGGAGGGAGAGGCAGACTTACCAGTGGCTGGCCACGGGGATCAACAGCGGGACCATGTAAAGAATGGCAGGAAACGATATCAACGTCTGGTGGTAGGTACTTTTCAAAGGCGTCTATTTCGGGGGCCTTGCAAGAAGTCTGTCCTCCAACAATAGCGCCTTGCTTTGTGGCTATCGAATGATTAGGACTAGGATAATACTAGGAGAGAACACATCATACATGGACCATATTGAGCTACGACTTTGCCAATGGAGGCAGCTTCGACATTGTATATAATATAATCACTTGCTCTGGAGACGAGATGACCATTTGGAAGAATTGTAACTTGGTTCTATGGACATCTCAGCATATGCTGCAGCTAAACTATCCGTACACCGGGTAATTACTCTATCTGCCCATTCCTCTTTCAAAGCTTCATATTTCTCTTCTCTGTCACAAGCGTTTACTCTACCCAGCGCAATTAGTACGTATGAAATTCGTGGCTTCGATGTGAGCAGGATTTGTTTTGCAACTATTGAGATACCGTCAGTCTAAGATTCCCTCGAAAAAAATCAAGCAAAACCGAAGAATATTGTGTTGATTCAGACAAAAATAAAATAAGGTAGCTGAGATTTTTCATCATAGAAAGCCAGCAACCAACCTGGTACCAGAATGGTAGTCAGGCGGCTAAAGACAATACATCGAGCCAAATGCACTCAAGTCATCATTATAGATGGGGAGGGGGAGGGGAAAGAGGTAGCTTACCATATTCATATTAGGCTCAACGAAACTTAACTGAGGGGCTTTTACCTCCATCCAGCTTCGCTGAGCCTCCGGGCGTACATCTTGCCCATATCTCCCATACCAATGATACCTACAACGAACTCATCCTTCAATCCGTCGAACTTGGTTCGAATTGCGGCCATTGTCGAAACAGCGGGCTGCAATCGCCTGGAAAGAGGATCGCAGATAGGTACCGAAAGACTCGTATCTTCAACTTGTCGCGATGTGGTGTAGAAACCCGCGGAGTCAAGAACTTTTGTTGTCGTGAAGTGATGATGGGGAAAAGAATTTCTGCAGACGCGAAGAAAACTTTATGATTTTCTTGAGCCCCAGCCGCGCTAAGGAATTTCAATCAGCCTTGCCTATTTTAAGCTAGCACGCACAAACTCGCTAAATTTCTGAATTTCACGACCTGCCATTCTTTTTGAAATCCTCAAGGCAATTTTCGAAACTTCGTCGATCAATCTATCCAGCAACTAACAAAATGCCTCCAAAGAAAGCAGCACGCCCGGCGCAAGAGAACATCAATCTCGGTCCTCAGATCAGAGAAGGTGAGCGAAATTCTTTTTTCGCACAAATTGGAACAGGAATACTAACCCCGCAATTCCAGGTGAACTCGTTTTCGGTGTCGCCCGTATCTTCGCATCTTTCAATGATACCTTCGTTCACGTCACCGATCTCAGGTCCGTAGCCCCTTGAAAATCTCCCGATGTGGAAAATGGTGGAGTTGTGAAAATACACATGTGTTGCACAAAATCTGGAAATGAAATTGGTTCATAGGCTGACTTTCTGGGTGATTCCAGTGGCCGCGAAACCATCTGCCGTGTTACTGGTGGCATGAAGGTTAAGGCAGACCGTGACGAATCTTCCCCATACGCTGCTATGTTGGCTGCTCAAGACGTTGCTGCTCGATGCAAGGAATTGGGCATCACTGCCCTTCACATCAAGATCCGTGCTACCGGAGGTAAGAACTGGAAACCGGCAATCTGCGAACGCTGGAAGCATGCTAATTTACTTCTCTGCAGGTAACGGAACCAAGACCCCAGGTCCAGGTGCTCAATCTGCTCTCCGTGCTCTTGCCCGTACCGGAATGAAGATCGGCCGAATTGAGGATGTCACCCCAACACCATCCGACTCTACCCGCCGCAAGGGAGGTCGTCGTGGTCGTCGTTTGTGATTTCGTGGTATTGCAGGCTTCATGGATCAGGATTTGGTTCTTATTGTGCAACTGATGACAATTACGCGGGGAACGGCATTTACTTCATGTATTGCCTGGTCTCTATATCTGGGCTAGGGTCGACCTTGTCTCATTTGTCACATAAGCGCTTATAACAAGTGCAGCCATGAAAATCAAAATACTGCCAAAAGACTTTGGGACTTGTTGAAGTGATATTGGTGATTTTGTTCTCTGCTATATTTACATGCGGTACTGTACCTTCCTCAACACGTGCATCATTCATAAACCGCCAGCCAATATCACACCGCTTCTTTTCCCAGTCCTTTCTTTAGACCCCATCGTCCATACAGTCGCAGTCCATACCATATGCTTAGGTTCTAAATCAACCTTCTAATTGCAAATTTCTATTTGTCCCACGCCATTTTCCCTGTAACTCCTATTACACTTATACTTCCAGCCCAAGCAAACCAGTTCTATCAAGAAGTATCCAGCAGTCGTAGAGTCGGAAGAAGAAGACCATGAAGCCCTGGAATCGCAACCGCATGAGGTAGATTAATATTAGCAACAGAAGTTCATCAACTATGAAGCGTCGAGAATTCGAAGTTGTACTATGAACCCATAAAGGAGGAGAATGAAAATATCTAGAAGACCCATGAGATACCTGAGCGACTGACCCGACGGCTTTTGGGCTTCTTCGGACCTATACAAGCAACACCAGGTAATAAGTTAGACAAGTATGGGTGTATGAATCGATGGGATGGGTGACAGTAGATCCTATATAGGTAGAACGAGGGGAGAGTAGAGGAGAGTCTACGGCAACATCGTACAAGAACAACATATATGGTAGGTACAGGCATACATGCGATTTTTATATTTCCAAGACAAGTTTTGAATTCACTGCCAACGTATAAGGTCTTTCTCGCGGCCCTCCTCATCGAGATCGACTATCACCGGCGCGTACTCACCTCGTTCATCCTCAGCCTCGAAGTCCTTCAACTCGGCATCGATAATCTCTCCATCCTCCAACTGGAATTTGCCCGACCGGACATAGTTGCCGCGGAGATCCCATCCCCATTTCCACAGCCAGGACTCGAATGCCTCGAACGCGGTTCCGACTTCTTGCTGTTCTCGTGTGAGCAGTGAGCCGTGTGAGAGAAGTTGCTCGTTGAGTCGGGATTTAAAGACCGTGAGGATCATCTTGAGGTCGTCTGTTAAGTTGGCATCATGGTCAAAGATGCTGGACTCGAAACCTTGGTCATCGTATATGAATTGCGCATGCACTGCTTCGATGACCTTGCGGAAGAAGACTGGCATGTCCATGGCGAGACGGAACGCACGGAATACCACGCGCACAATGTTACCCCATTGCTCCATGCATGCGAGATTTCCTAGGACCATACCAGTGATGTAGCAGAACTGAAGCTCGCCTATGATCTCGTCGGAATCTTCGTAGGTACAATTGCCGCTGATAATGGCCATGATGTGAGCCGAGGTGTCCATTGCTTGCTCCGTGCGGTCACGACCGAATGACAATTCCGAGAATGTGCGGACGGCTTTTGGGAAAACGAAGCTGAGGACATCGTCTCGGGAGAAGTCCATGGCATTACTAGGTACATCTTTCGGTGGGCCTTGCTGCTTAACATCGTGACTGGATGTAACTTTCCAGTTATTCCACTTGCCGCCAGTGACTGTGCTAAGATACGGGTGCTTGATGGAAGAAGTCAGACGATGCCACATGTCAGCGTCCGAAGGCAAATTAGGTGAAGCAGATGCAGAATTCATTGCCGCAGATGTGGAAGGTTCATCTTGAGCAGTGGTTGTGGTGGGAACATTGCTGACGTAGCTCTCCAGTCTATTGGTGATTTCTGAAATGCTGGCTTTTTGGATTCGTTTCTCAGCCTCACTGACCTCTTCATCTAGAGACTCGTTATAATTGTCCCATCTCAAAACATGGATTTCTCCATATTCACTCGAAGTTCTCTTCATAGACATGAGCCAAAATCCGGTGCGTGATGAACCGTTGCTTGATCCTCCCCAAACGAAGTGAGCGCCTGCCGGAATGTCTCTGACGCCTTCGAATTTATGATCTTTGTTCTGGATGGTGAAAGATCTGGTGTCATAGCCGAAAATTGAACCACCGGGGATATTACGGACAATGAGAACATCACCATCCTTCAGAATCTCGTGATGATCGCCAGAAGGTCGTCGTGGTGGCGAAGGTGAGTGCACTCGAAGACTTCCGAGGGGATAACTGCCAACAACATTGACTGAGCGAACCGATTTGGCCGATTTTTCCGAACAAACCGAGAGTGCAGAAGAGGTAGAATTGGATTTGGAGAGAGAGCAATTATTGGTTGCTTCGACAATGCTTGAGTCAAAATCTCCCCGTTGCCTACCTCGATCGTCTTCCTGGATTTTATCCTCCTCTTTGCTTGACGGCGACAAAGTGGAACGAGGACTGCCATTGGACTTGGTGGAGAGTTTCCTGGATAATGCAGATATATGTGATTTTGCCGTAGATGGGCTTCTTTGAATTGAAATCTGGTTTTGGATAAATGAGGGATCTTGATTGGAACTGGCGTCTCCCGTTTTGGTCGCATCAACTGGTTCCTCGACGACCGTGGTGATTGGCGCATCCACTTCCATGGGAGCTATGTCGCTTGATGTAGCTACGGAACTATTGACGAAGGGATCTTCGGCCATGGCTACGGGTCTGAAATGACCGTAGTTAAAAAGTATCCTGGGGTTCTTGAAATCTTTCTACAGGTGAATGTATGATGTGATGATAATATGAGGTGGAAATATTTTATTGGTACTTAGACGGAGAACCTAGTAAAAGATCCGAAGTTCATAGAAGAGCTTAGATGGCCGCGTAGAATTCAAGGAGAACCAAAGAATTACTTCGGCTTTTGGAACAGTTGCCAGATTGAATTATGATGATTATAGAACTGTGATTATCAATTGATAGAAAATGTACAAAGAATTGGCTTGATCTTTAATCAGGTCAGAACAAGTTCAGGTGAATTTCAGATATCGATTTCCAACACTTCTCTGGGTCCGGATCGGCAGAATGATTTTCCATACCAACAAATGGGACCAACGCTACTTAGCTCCACACAATGTGACATCAGGTTATTGTTCTGGAGCTCAGCCCTATCACAACGCGTTAACTTATAACACTGCCCAAAATAGATTCAGATAATGGCTGCTGGACAACAAGTCGTTCCAATCATGACTGGCCAAACTGAATCTAATGCTCCAGGAACCGAGCAGCAAGCACCCGCCCCTGAGGCTGATGAAGATGTCTGGGATGAAGAGCGACTTGATCAGGCTATGAAGACTTTGAAGGAGATGCATATTCAGGCAAGCCATATCGAGTCCACATATCCAAGACAAAAGCTAACCAGGTTTCCTTTGAAGCTACGCAATCTGAGGACTACGATTCCAAGGTTAATTGCTCCTTTAACAACAAAGCAACCTTCACGTATGTACAAATCTCAGTGACCCACCAGGGCAGCTCCCAAGATCCACATATGGCAGCATCTAACATTCCTAACAGCCGATGTACTTTTCACTGCATTCTCAACTTCAGCGCGGACAGCAAATCAGGAAGTTCATGATTTTAAGCGCTTGATGAAGGATGAGCAGAGCGTGAAAATCTTTGAGCACGCAAAGAAGAGCCGAGCTGAGAATCCCCATGGTATCAAGCCTTGGAGAGTTACAGAGCACCCGGACTGGCTTGACGGAGATGCATGATGTTGGCTTGGATTAGGCCGATGAATCACATCGACGAAGCAGCTGAGCATGTTACGTGCATTGGGAGGCGTTTGGAGTCTACTGGTTGGAATATTAATGAGCAATTGGCATTATAGGTTGCCCGGCGTTCCAACGGACGAAATTTATCTCGCATTAGATTCAGGTCAAAGAAAGTCTCCGATACGTTAGGGGGGAATATGGAAATTTCCAAGGTCCAAAAGCATTCTGCGGAGATGGCGCAGTCTTGTCTGTTGGACCGGCATTGGTGATATGGCAGTGAATAGTAGAAGGGTCAGATCAGTGCTCATCCAGGTCCAAGGCTTTTCCTGAAGTTAAATTCTCGGCGAGGGCGAAGACGTACCGATCATACCGTACTTTCTAATCCAAGCTCTATAGTCGACATACATCACTGGAAAGGCTTCAAGCAAGCAGTCAAGGGCCATACTGTTTTGAGTGTATATTGTGAATATGGAGAGAAAATGTATAATAGTATCAGAAGTATAATTACCTTTCTTTGCTCACATCTGGTAAGACAAAGAAATGTCACGAATAAAAATCAAGTACAATGTAGTGGTTTTCTTTGCAGCTCAATCTGGAGCTAAACGCACGCTGATTGGCTGCATTCCGATGCAAGCAATGGGATTTAATTTATGGCTTGACAAGCTCGAGGAAATGACTCAACAGATGAGTTGCGCAGAGGATCCCATTCGATTGAATTCCACTCGTCGTAGGGAATCATTGGAAACTCCTCCTCTCTATGAAGTTGTTGCTTTTACTACTTCAGCTTGATTCTGCTTCACACCTTTTTAGGGTTCGAAAAAAATTCGCTTAAATATCCCCCGCCAAATCTGTTAGTGGGACTATCGACTTTTCAGAACACCACTTATCTGTCAGGCAAACGTCCATTTTTTACACAACGCCATCACCGACAGGTATTTCTCAAGAATGTCTCGATTCTTCCGTGGTGATAGCTCGAGCGAAAGCTCCTCCGAGGATGAGCAAGATCTCTACTCCGATGACGACCAGGTCGAGGAACAAGAGGAGGAATCGGATGAAGAGAGCTCAGAGCAAGACGACGATGATGACGACTCCGATTCCGACTCCAGCAGTGATGATGGAGTTGGGAAAAAGACTGGTGCAAATGCTTTCTTGAGAGACGATGATGATTCGGATACTGAGAGTAGTGGGGACGACGAGGTGAAGGTCGTTAAGAGTGCCAAAAACAAGCGCTTTGAAGAACTGGAGGCTACTGTGAAGGCGATTGAAAATGGAGAAAAGATCAACGACTGGGGCTCTATTTCTACAGGTTTGTTTACTTGATGATGGATTTCATGGGAAATGCTGACCGAGGAACGTAGAGTTCGATAAGCTCAACCGTCAAGTTGCGAAGCTCGTACAGGCCGGCACTACCCCTAAGGTTTACATCAAGGCGATCGCAGAATTGGAAGATTTCATGAACGAGACTATCGCGAAGCAAAAGGTTTCCACCCGCAAGATGAACGCGACGAATGCCCGTGGCTTGAATGCTGTTAAACAGAGAATTAAGAAGAACAACAAGGAGTACCAGAAGGATATCGATGCTTTCAGAGCTGATAAGGACGCTTTCATGGAGTCAGACGATGAGGAGCCTGTCGCTCCAAAGGCCAAGAAAGAAAAGTCCACTTCTGCTGCACCTACGATCGCTTTGGAAGATGACGACGAAGGATTCTCGACTGTTGGCAAAGGCGGCAGGACGTTGCAGTTCACACCAGAAAGCATCCTCAAACATCTGAGAACTATTATGGAGTCAAGAGGAAAGAAAAATACGGACCGTGGGGAGCAGATAAAGATCATGGAAAAGTTGTACGAAGTGGCGACCACACCTTACCAACGAATCCGTGTTCTCCTGACGTTGATTTCTACACGGTTCGATATGACCACCGGAACACAAACATACATGTCACAGGAGCAATGGAAAGCAGCCGAACGAGAGTTTGGTACCCTTCTCCAAGTTCTTGAAGCCAACAGGGATTTGGTGGTAGTGGAAAATGCGGAGGAGTGGGATGACGACGATAAGGCTCCGACAGTCAATGAAGGCGAGAAGCTCAAGATCCCCGGCAGCATTGTTTCCTACGTTGAGAGGTTGGATGATGAGCTTACGCGATCCCTGCAACACATTGATCCTCACACGGCCGAGTATATTGAGCGATTATCCGATGAGAGTGCTTTATACAACAACATTGTCAGGACCTTGTTATACAACGAGGAGATTACCAAGGATACGAGCTTGAACGCGCCGCAAGAAAACTTGAACAGAATTGTCATGAGAAGATTAGAGCACGTCTACTTCAAGGTTCGTAGCAAAATACACCCGCCTCAAAGCTTTACTAATCCGTTTATAGCCCTCCGCTGTGATCAAAATTCTTGATGAAAACTGCTGGAAGGCGGTGCCCGAAAACCTTGACTCTTCTATCACCCCACGTGGCTCCGTTCAGGATGCTTCTGCCCTCGTAAACACCCTCTGCCACTACCTTTTCATCAACAGTGAGGGCATCATTCGAGCTCGTGCAATGCTCTGTCAGATCTACTTCGAGGCGCTACACGACAATTACTATAAGGCTCGTGATATGATGCTCATGTCGCATTTGCAAGAGACCATTAATGCTTTCGACGTCCACAGTCAGATTCTTTTCAACCGAACCCTTGTACAAGTCGGTCTTTGCGCTTTCCGCGCCGGGCTGGTATATGAGGCTCAAACCACCCTTCAAGAGATCTGCGGAAGTGGCCGCCAAAAGGAATTGCTAGCACAAGGTGTTATGATCCAAAGATACAACCAAGTATCTCCTGAGCAAGAACGTCTTGAGAGACAACGCCAACTTCCATTCCACATGCACATCAACCTCGAACTTCTCGAATGTGTTTACCTCACTTGCAGTATGCTTCTGGAAATTCCTCTGTTCGCCCAAACCGGCTCTTCTCCAGATATCAAAAAGAGAGTCATAAGCAAGACATACAGACGTATGCTCGAGTACCATGAGCGCCAGATCTTCACAGGTCCACCTGAGAACACTAGAGACCATGTTATGCAAGCATCGAAGGCTTTGGCCCAAGGCGAGTGGAAGAAGGCTACTGAATTCATTCACTCCATCAAGATCTGGGAACTCATGGCCAAGCCTGACGAGATCAAAGCAATGCTTTCAGCACAAATCCAGGAGGAAGGTCTCCGAACATACCTTTTCACTTATGCCCCTTACTACGACACCCTCTCCGTTGGCACCCTCTCATCTATGTTTGAACTCACAGATCGAAAGGTCGCAGCTATTGTTAGCAAGATGATCAGTCACGAGGAACTTGCTGCAGCACTGGACCAAGTCAACTCATCCATCATCTTCAGGAAGGGCGTTGAGTTGAGTAGACTCCAGAGCTTGGCATTGAGCCTCAGCGACAAAGCCAGTGGCTTGATCGAAAGCAACGAACGAACTCTGGAGACAAGAACACAAGGCACGGCCAATGCTTTTGAGAGGCAAGGAGCTCGTGGTGGACGTGGTGGCCGTGGAGGTGGCCGTGGAGGTGGACGTGGTGGTGGACGTGGTGGTTTATCAAATGTTCCAAGACAAGCCGGAGGAACGCAATTCACTGGTGGAGCTTTGGGTGCTGCGGTCAGAGGTTGAAGGAATGGATGTGTTAATGCATTGGGAATGGTATACTACAGCGCTGTAACTAACCATATGGCGTTTTAGAGGGGGCTTGCCAGGAAAAGCTGAGCTCTTGAAATAAATCTGACAAACTTTTAAACAAAACAGTAATGCAGAGGTGCAAATTGGTGGGCCCATATCAAAGTTATATAATGGTCTCGCTAGTGCAGCATTGCAAAATCTCCCATTACGATTCGTTATTTAAGGGATAACTACAGTAAGCGCACCTCTGCTAATGTTCCTTTTCACCCCCTTCTTTCCTCGTGCAAATATTATCGCAAGCTTTTTAAAGTCCAAGCCATCAAATCCAATCAAACTAAATTACCACGAACTCATTACTCAAGTGCTTGCTTATCCTTCTTATTCCAGCTCCTCGGACCATTCATTGCCTCTGTTGCCTTAGATGGTTCGCCATGAAGACCTTTGATATATCTCTAGCTGAATGTACCCAAAGCATACACACTTTCCGGCCCAACGTCCTTAAAACTCGTCGCTTTAGCCACCTGATCATATCCACTGTATTTTCCAACATCATTACGTTAGCCATCTCTCTTCTTCTCCTTGGTGCCTTTCATAGGCATGCCTATGTTTTCCCCTTCATGAAAGATAACTGGGAGGGACAACTCACAAGAATGCGTCCTGGCTCGCGACGGTGTTGACTACGGTCATCACGGCAAAATCCCCGTTGGGGTTGTAGCCCCAGTTGATGTGCCAGCCGGAGGAGGGCGCTGCACAGGGAATGTCGCTGAAGGAGTGCGTGGAGGCGTTGGCGGGGGCGCTGTCGGTGAAGACGCAGGGGACTGGGGGAGGGTGGGTGGTTAGTAGGGGGTGGGAATGGGGATGGGGAGACGTATGGAGAGGAGAGAGAGAGATGCAAGTTGGAGTCGTAGGTAGGTGCGCAGGGGAAACAAGAAACGGGAGTATACAGGGAGATAACCCCCGAGAAGAGAGTTAACATACCATTCGTAGTGGTGCCTGAAGCAATAACACTAATTACGAAATTGAAAGAGCAGACGGTTGCAGTGCAAGCTGGAAAGTTCGAGTATCAGCACAACGCATTGACATCATTCATGGCTCTAGCAACCGGACAAAACTAGGCAGGATAAAGGGACAACACGTACGACGGGTAAAGTTCGAGGCTTTCCATTGAACGCCTTCGATTACTGCGGCGGCGCGCTTTTCGGTTGGTGCAGCGAAGACGGAAGCCGCAAGGGCGCCGAGGAAGAGGATAGGCGTGGTGAGCATTTTGGTTGAGTGGCTGTTGCTGTTGAAGGTTGTGGGATGAATTGAGAAGACTTAATTACTGGTGATGATGGAAGAAAAGATGTAGAGGCAGCTTGAAGGAGAGAGGTATTTTCATTCTTTTATACCTTCATTGAATGGGCTTGAACCCCTCAGATCATGCAACTCGTCATCAGACCATCTTCGTATCGAGTCAATCGTGCAAGTATCCATTCATTCGTCTAACACCACTTCTCACGATCACTTCATTCCCCCTCATTACCTCCCCTATCCTAGCGAGCCATACACTACACCTACAATACCCAACCACTCACACCATCCCCAACTCCACGAACCTCTCATCCTCAATACGAGCCCAGAGTAACACCCCCCAATCCTCATGATATACATCTGAGACCTCCCAACGGCCCGATACCTCTTCCCATCTCCACCCCGCACTCCTGCACTTTGCCAAGAAATGATCGACACCTGCATCTACACCTCGTGCTACTTACTCTTCTTCCGGATCCGCATCCGTACTATACTATGATGGACTGTACTAACTATATCATACTGCACATACCATACTATACCATGATGGACTATACCATACTGGACTATACCAAACTGTACCATACCATTCTGCACCATACCATACCACACCACACCACACCGCACCACATCGCACCCTACCATCCCATGCACCCTCCCATCTCCCCACCCAACACAACAAACAAGACGCAGACAGAATACGAGATGCACACACACACACGTACATGAACACATTACACAAGCAGTTAGATTCGCTGCGGTACGGTGCGGTGCGATGCGGGGTAGCAATTAGTGTCATGGCAAATATCACGGACTGCGGCAGTCGTGCTGTCAGGAAAGGTACCGTGCTACGTTGCGGTGGGACGAGAGATGGATTGATTAACTTACGGTGAGGAACGTGGGACTTGTGGGAGTTTGTGTAGTTTGCTGTTGTGGTGAGGTAAGTAGTTTAAGTGTAAAGGTAAGATTAGATGGAGATCTGGGGTAAGGAAAGGAGACAAAAGTACAGAGGTGGTTGTGGAAGGGGTTTGTGGAAGGGGAATGACGTTATGGTTGTTTGTGCATATTACCATGTGCATTCGATTTGTGTTCCCTGGTCTAGAGATTCTTTGGGAAGGTTCAAGATGTGATGTGATGTGGTTTGGGAAATGGGGATAGGATTGATTTCCATTTGATTCGATCTTCATGGTTTCACATGTAGGTTGGTTTCATTTGAATGATATCTTATTCTTCATATACTCGTTGCGTTCTATCATGATAGAGATGTAAGTTATCTGCTTCCTATGCGCCACCTCCCCATACCGGCCGACATCTCTCATGTACGCCATGAATGCATTGCAGTAAAAGCTTCCGAGAGCAGATAATGTATATCACAGCCGAATCACTTGTATGATGTATTTTCCCTCTACCAAAACGCCTTATAAACTCATCGCAAAAGTTTCCTCCAAAGGCAAAAGGGTATAAAATCACTTAAACTCATCCTTCAAAACCCACTTCGCTGGAGTACGACTATTCGCACCCGGCTGCAAAGTCGCAATCTCCTTCAACATAGCCTGGAAACGAGCTGTTTCCCGATCATTTACGCAGTATCGATTAAAGTGGTTGATAATTGCGCGACTCGGTGCAGATCCACCTTGTCTTTTGAGAAATCCCTGAATCATCCTCATGAAATCAGGAGCCCGCGGTTGGGCGGTCGTACCAGGAGTACCAGAGCGTGAGGTGCTTGCGCTTCCGCCTTGGTCAATGCCTTGCCTATTCGACAAGCCAGACAAGATAGCCGACGAACTTGGTCCTGCGCCGCGTCGAATATTGATCGGTCTGCCAGCAGAGCCATACTCGCCAGTCCAGGTCACCGTTCCAGGTGTCAAGTTTCGTGCTGCTTCGCCAGCTTTACGCAGTTCGGCGGCAGCTTCGGCAGCTATTTTCTTGGCCTCGCGTTCAACCATGCCGCGATCGGCTGCTAGTTTTCTCTTTCCGTTTATAATCTGGTCGTGCTCGAGAGCACTGTGAACTCCGGAGCGGGCAAAAATACCTTCCATTAATCTTGACTCTTCGGTGGTTTCTTTCTCTTCTGAGGAAGCACGGAATTGCTCCAGTTCTGCAACACCTGCGATTTTGCGTAGATCAGAATCAGAATCTCCCTGAGCTGGTTCAGAATCGACACTAGCAGGAGTTGCAGCGGCTGGCTCTTTGTCAAATTTGACTTCCGTGCCTTTGAAAAGCTCGCCGGTCTCAGTATTGCCAGCATCTGCTTCTCCAAGAGAGAATAAGTCATGGAGATCTTTCATCTGAAATGTTTGACGCTGTTTCGGGTCCTTCAGAATCTTGTTCGTTAAGAATTGCTTGAAGATTTGTCGGTGGTAGATTTTTTCTTCAATTGTACCAGCGGTCATTAATCTGTAGATTGTAACCTCTTTCTTCTGACCAAGACGCCAAGCACGTTCACGAGCTTGAACATCCGTAGACGGATTCCAGTCGGGATCAAAGATGATTACTCGATTCGCTCCGGTGAGATTTACTCCAAGCCCTCCAACTTTGGTGGTAAGTAGGAAGACATGCATGTTCGGATCATTATTGAACTGATCAACGAGCGTTTGTCGGTCCTTGATGGCAGTGCCACCGTCCATACGAAGATAATTGAAGCCATCTAGTTCTCTCACATACTGCTCGAGTATATCAAGCATTTGAACGCCCTGGCTGAACAGTAGAGTTTTGTGCCCAAAACGTTTCCACATTTCCAATAACGCCTTCACAACTTGCATCTTTCCAGATTTGTTGCCATTGCCCCATTTGTAGCCTGGCTTGTGTTTTAATCTCTTGTCTAATAGATCTGGATGATTGCAAATCTTCCGTAAGATATCGATACCATAAAGAGACTGCTTAGTCCGATTCAAGATTGAAGTCATGTCGTCCGAGGCAAGAAACTCCTCATAGGCTTGTCTTTGAGGCTTGGTAAGCTTGCAGAAGAGTACCTGCTCACTTTTCTTTGGTAAGTCGGATGCGACATCGACCTTTAACCGCTGTAAGAGATAGGGACTGATTGCATCTTTTAAGGTCTCTGCACATTTTGTGGCTGTCAGGACTTGCAGATTAGTCGCGTTTGCATATCCACCGATCTTGATGGGAATCTCAAACGTCTGCCGGAAATTCACCAGCGTGCCTAGACGCATTGGGAAAACAAAATCAAATAGGGACCATAACTCGATGAGCCCATTTTGCATGGGGGTACCCGAAAGAATAACTCTGTTTGGTGTTCGTAATTCCTTGCAGTAGATCGTAACGGCTGTGTTAGGATTTCGAATTTTGTGACCTTCGTCGAGGACAGCGTAATCCCAGTCGACATTAATCAGAGTATCACTGTAAGTCTGAAGCCCAGCATAAGTGGTGACCAAGATGTGACCATGCTTGACAACACGATCGACAATTTTCTGCGCTAGCTTTTGGGTCTTCGGAGGTTTTCTGCTTGCGCTGTTGTAGAGCAGCTCTTCCTCATCATCTTCCAATCGGCCTTCATTTCTGACATTCAACATTCCAGTCCCTGAACTGTGGAGAATGGATACTCTCAATGGCGGCCACCATCGATGGAATTCATTCACCCATTGACGGAGGACCGTAGCCGGCGCGACAACGATGATAGGTTTCGTAAGCTTTTTGCTGTAGTGAAGGCCAGCCAAGAATGAAATGATTTGAATTGTCTTTCCTAAACCCATCTCGTCTCCAATGATTCCACCAACCTGTTGATTATAGAGCTCTGATAGCCATTGCACACCAGTCTTTTGGTAGTCAAAGAGTGCGGGGTAGATATCACCAGGGAGCTTGAGACCATTTTCAAATTCATGATCGGGTGCCCCTGGACATGGTTTAAACCACTCCTGGGTCTCTGAATCTCCAGCGGTTGCAGTCTCTTCTTCTCCCCCACCTTCTTCTTCTTTGAGTTTCTTCTGAAGATGTCGCCGAGCTGTACTTCTCTCGTCAACCCAGCGGGCAAGACGTGCTTGGTACATCTGTTCATTGCCATCATCAATACCACCAAGGTCTTGTGTATCGGATTTGAGTGCTTTTCCTGGTTTTGATCTCTTCTTTGTTGTACTAGCTGTCATTAGGGCATCGTCCTCATCTTCATGATCGTCGTCCGGCTCCTCGCTAGAAAGGTCCGGCGCAAATGTATCTGCAGAAGACTCACGACTACGAAGAGCCACCGAGGATCCTTCGGCCAATCTGCGCTTCTTCCTCGGACGCAAACCAAACTCAGCCTCTGTGATACTAGGTGTGCTGTCAGAAACATCTCTGAAGCCAGGTAACCTGAGATTCTGATGTGATCTTGGTTCCGCCTCGCTATGCTCCGGCTCTCCGGCTCCCTCCGCTTCTTCGGCACCTAATAACGCTGCTGTAAGAGCCGACTGAGAATTCCCGATGTCTTGGTCAGATGTTCGCTGAAACGGGGTGATCTTCCCAGTTCGAATGAGAAAATCTCTCTGACTTTCATTGGGCATGCGCTTATTGGTGTTGACAGAACTGGCATCCGCTTCAGCACCTCTGTGCCTGTCATCTATGCGCTTCTGTATATCGGCGATGTCTTGCGTCAGAGAGAAGATTTCGGTATCAATTTCAGTGAGTTCGTTAAGGCATTGCTGGCGCATAAGTGGATTGTTTGTGAGAGTGCTAAGGCGACGAGTCTGAGTTCGTTTCTGGTTCTCCAGTTTCTCAATGTTGCCTCTGACCTTGTCAATACGCTTTTGATCGCGCTTGTCTTCTTGTTCTATGAGAACCAAATTGGCTTGATTATTGATATCCCTCTCAAGGTCCTCCTGGTCGCGAACATTTTCTGTCAGTCCTGCCAGTGCGCTAGCTTCATCTTCTGCCTGGGTTTGGGGCGCTGTGATTTCGTCATCGACAAGCGCCTCATCTGCAGCGACTGCTGCTGCTTCGGCGATGTTGTTGGTATCCTCTCTCTGTAGCTTGACGTTGCTAAGCTTTGGAGACATGCTTTCGGATTTGATGCGATTCGACTCAGTGTGGCGCTCGTGGTGCCCGTGAGATGGCTCCATTTCGACTACTTGTCAGATAGGTTTAGTATTCTGAGCACACCGGCAGTGGCGCAGAGAAGTCCAACGCAAGAAGAGAAAATGCGCTCAGTTTCGAGAGAGGTTGCCTAGAATCAACGAAGGTGACTTAAACCACGACTGGTGTAAGAAATCACGAACAAGGTAAAGACATTGAAATAGCATAGTTCAAACTACCATTGAGAAATGAGCAAAAATCGAGATGTTGCCACAAAGTGGAAGTTGGAGGATATACTCGAATACCTTCCCGTGAGAATAATTACACGCCGAATGCGTCATTATAAGGCAAGGCTAGCTAATGCAAGCACTAAGTGCTTGGCACTTTCATAAACTACCTGCCCAGCCTTAAGGTCTAGCCTCAGGAGCCTTAGGCTCGTCAGTAACATTTAAATATTTTTATGTTTCACATTTTCACGTGCACTGAACTGACTTGAGTTCCTGCATCCTGGTTGAACAATTTCACATGGCCGGCATTGTCATTTCTCTCACCGTACCACGGACATATCGAGTCTGGTACTTATCTTTAAGACTTTCCCCTCCAATGATCAGATCAAATGTGATCCAATGCATTCGCTAATAACGTCATCCTTCCGATTCTCGACTTCTCGACTGCATCATTGTCGTGGTCGACGGCTGACTGCTGTACAGATGTACTCCCTACAAATTTATCACTTGTAGTTCAGATATCCGGGGAAAAACCCGGATTACCGCAAAAGGGGGGTACGGGTGAGTTGTCCAATTGTTAGGAAAGACACTAACAAGGACAATGAACGCTTACTGTGCTGTGTCTATGAGAAGAGCCGGCCCCCAATGACAAAGACGTCGAGTCAATGCGACCCTTGGGGATCTGGTCTGTCTGCGAAGTAGACTTGACTTTCTGCTGCTGCTTCTTCGTATTGGCAAATTTGTCCGTCGAACCTTGACTTGGTAGGGGACGAGCATGCTCCTCAGCTACTGGTATTATAACCCGGGGCAGACGTTCCACTCGCCACCTTCCAATGTTGCAGTGATATAGTGAGATGACTCTTTGGAAGCGTTGCAGCATTGCAGCATGCCAGTGCTGTATGGTTGGACTTTGCACCTCTATTTATATCCATTTCTAAACGCTCACAGCGAGGAGGGGTGTCGTACTCCTAGAACAGACAATGTTTTGTATCCCATAGACTGCGTTGGGAATCTATGAATCTACGCATCTGTTCATATGAAATATCCTTCGTAAGAGATCTGGTACATTGAAAAGGCCCGCCCAGCTGCCACTTTCATCCACAGCTCAGCTCGTTCCGCTAGTGTAACATCTGGGTACAGGTTTCAATCTAGCAAGGCGGGAGTGTGCGCCGATCACATTGCAGCCATTGCTGCATCATCATCCACCCATTCCTCGAATTTCACCACAATTACTCGCTCGTACTTCTGAATTCTGAATACCGACTACTGAATAATAATTATCTCTATACCACCTTTTTTCTCTCCCTCCTCGCAATTCACCATGAATCGTTGATAAATCCTGCGCATTTTTTCTAGCAAATAGGGCTCTGTCCTCCTCTCGAGAGAGGTCTCATTTGGTTTTATTGCGACGCGTTCATCCATTCCCATTCATTGGGTGATGAGTGAGCTCTTTCGACTACAACTCTGCGACGCTCCAATCTCGTGCTTTTACGCACTACCTCAGAAGCCGACAATCGTGCCCAACATCCTCTCTATCCCCCACTCACAGTCTTGAAACAATCTCCACTGAATCGTCACCATGGACCAGTGGCAGAATTATTCTGACCCATCGGGTTCTGCAAGAAGGCACAACGGAAACCCCCCACCAACTCATCCACAAATGGCTAGAGATTATAACCCAAACCCCCAAACCCAACCTCCTACAGGTTTTACCTTCGATCAATATCAAGGAGGTCTGGGATCACATCCTCAATCTCTTGCTGCTTCTCCTACGACGCCACACATGAGGGACGGGAACGGGGATGTAGCCATGCAAGATTCTGGCGACTCTTACAATATGAAGTATCCTATGCGCCCTCATCATCAACAGCATCTGTCAGGGAGTCGAGGATTATCGCACCACTCACAACAAGAGCCTTCTGCTGCGGCTCAGCGATACTCACCCATGGAGACTCTGTCGCCAACCTCACCATATAGCACGTCGCAGCAGACACCGCAGAGTTCAGGTCAGTACATGTCGCCGGCATCTGCCAACCGTCAATCTCCCTCCAAATCTATATCCTACACTTCTCCGACTTCTTACTACTCGAATCGTCAAACACTGCCACCAATTCAACCATTCTCTTCCAATAACAACAATGAGAGCTACCCAACATCTGCAACGGCACAGCTAAATGCGGTGTTTGGCAACAACGACGCTAAATCTCCTCGACGACCGGTACCTCAATCAGCGCAAGGTCCTCCAGGACGAGGCCCTGTTCCGGAATTTACGAAAGTGCGTACCACGAACGATCTGCGACCGAAAGTTAATGCGCAGCCCGCCTTTCGTAGAGCAAACCCAGAGGGTGGATTTATAAGTGTAAGTTTTGGTTCAAGGCACCACCTAAGTGACATTCAGTATCGTGCTAATTCTATACGATCCAGCCACTCCAAGCCCTCACAAGCCATCTCCCATCGACTTATCGAATATGCAACCCCAGTTTCAAATATGAGTCCTCTCGGAATCCTCGAAGGGTGCTTACGAAGCCGAGTAAGGGCGTCAAGAACGACGGCTTTGATAATGAAGACAGTGATTATATATTATACGTGAACGATATTCTAGGGTCGGAAGAAACTGGCCACAAGTATGTTTTTGTGACCGCGCATTGAAACCTCACTTGAAGTGCTAATGAATAAGCAGGAACCGCTACCTTATTCTCGATGTTCTTGGCCAAGGTACTTTTGGACAAGTCGTCAAGTGCCAAAACTTGAAGACCCAGGAAGTTGTGGCAGTGAAGGTGGTTAAGAACAGAACTGCCTACTTCAACCAAAGTATGATGGAGGTTTCAGTGCTGGATCTTGTAAGCTTGATTTATTGTGTGGCTTAATCCATTTACTAACCTTGTACCTGCAGCTCAATACAAAGCTCGATAAAAATGATGATCACCACCTCCTCCGACTGAAAGATACCTTCATCCATCGCCAGCATCTCTGCCTGGTTTTCGAGTTGCTGAGTGTTAATCTGTACGAGTTGATCAAACAAAACCAGTTCAGAGGTTTAAGCACAACACTTGTGCGGGTGTTCGCCCAGCAGTTACTGAACGGCTTGAGCTTGCTCAACAAAGCTCGGCTGATACATTGCGATTTGAAGCCCGAGAATATCTTGCTCAAAAATCTAGAGAGCCCCATTATTAAGATTATCGACTTTGGATCAGCTTGCGACGAACGGCAGACGGTTTATACGTACATTCAGTCTAGGTTCTACCGATCTCCCGAAGTCTTACTTGGATTGCCATACTCTTCAGCTATTGATATGTGGTCATTAGGATGTATTGTGGTGGAGTTATTCTTGGGGCTTCCATTGTTCCCTGGATCATCAGAATACAATCAGGTCTCGCGGATTGTGGAAATGCTTGGCAACCCACCAAATTGGATGCTCGAGATGGGAAAGCAGTCCGGGGAATTCTTTGAGAAGAGACACGACGTGGATGACTACGGAAGGAGGACATACCACCTCAAGTCAATGGAGCAGTATTCGCGTGAACATGGAACTAAGGAGCAACCGAGCAAGAAGTACTTCCAAGCAACTACTCTTCCTGAGATCATCCGCTCTTATGCGATGCCGCGGAAGAACATGAAGCCCAATGAGATAGAACGAGGTAAGTTATCCATCCAGCAACTGTAAATGCTAGCTAACCACTTAACTTCAGAAATGAACAATCGAGTCGCATTCATAGACTTCGTTCGCGGCTTGCTCAATATTAACCCCTTAGAGCGATGGTCACCACAGCAAGCAAAATTACATCCTTTCATCACGCAGCAAAAGTTCACTGGGCCATTTGTGCCGCCTATGAACCTTAAGGCGAGTGCCATCAATAGGTCACCGGCACCTGGAACGACGCAGCAACAGCAGGCTGAAGCATTAAGCAAGCAGCGAGCACAGGCAGCACAAGCTCAGGCTCATTCTCAAGCTCAGGCTCAGGCTCATTCCCAAGCTCATTCCGCAGCTCAAGCATCATACAATGCTGGAGTACCTCTGGGTTCATACTCTCAGGTTCCACAAAACCAGGCTCCTCCGATTTACAACAACAATAACAACATGTACGCTCCTAATAATAACCATCAAGGTGCCCCACCTCCATATCCTACACAACAAGGGAGCTCATATGGCCAAATGGGCATGATGGGACAGCCGTCAGCGCAGATGCCACCCGCACAGTATGGAGCTGGACCCTCGCAACAATCGCAGAGTCTTTATGCACAGGCTACTATGAGATCTGGACGACAACGTGCTTCCACAATGGAGGTGCAACAAGGAGGCATTCCTGTAACCATTCAAAGGGTTGCAAGTCATCTTGATCCTAGCCAGCCGATCCGCTTGCAGCCCAGCCCAGCTTATTACCCCCCGCCCCCCGATGGAGTACCCGATGGAAACCCAGGCAGTGCACGAAGGCGAGGTAGTAGAGCCGCACAGGGCGGACAGGCACCCACACGAAACCGAGATTTCATTCGGAATCTAGAGGACCGAACATTAGAAGAGGGGTTTATGGGACAGAACCAGTGGCATTGAGCTTCTAAATAACGGCCAAGCTGCATGAAGAGGTATGATGATTGACATGACCACTCAGACTATCGCGCCAAATGTAAAAAAAACTCGCAATGGCATCACGAGCTCAGAGACCTCGCACTACCAGTGTTTGTTCATGTTCTTCCCACACACTATCCTGATAAGATGATGTCAAAGGGGGCCGGAAATTGAAAAATCATGATACCCAATATTTGAGCAGGACTTTGTGTTTGTAATTTTGCCGTCATGTAGCACTTTGGCCCAAGGTGCACGCGGAAGTAGCGAACGAGTTCTGGGAAGAGGATTAATCTGGGTAGAGGCATGAACGGACGTTGAGCTGCTGTAGCAGCGATGAGAAACGTTTGTAGGATGGGGAGGGAGGGATGACTTTCTATTTCTATTTTCTTTTTTTTGCTACGCGGAAGTTCATTCACTTCATGTATATCTACAGGTTATCGCATGGATGGGCGTGGGGATGGTGAGGGTGCGGGTGAGGATGAGGGCGAGGAGATGGGGATGCAGATGGAGATGGAGATGATTATACAGCGAGATGTGAAAAACACAGAAAGCGGAGAAAATATAGTATGAGCGTTGAGCACGCTGGGGTCTTTTTTCCCTTATGTATTTCTGATATGAGACAAGACAAGACGTGATTTTTGAAGCTGCTGTGCTTGTTTTGTTTGTATAATAGGAAATGCTCTATGCATGGGGAGCTGTACTGTATACCTACAATAGGATGATCCTTTTTTCGCTACAGTAAGTAATGATAAGCTTGCCCAACACAACTATTACTACTGTCCACTCGCTGAGGTCTCCGCTACCTACCGCACTTCAATCGCTTGACTATTCACCTCATTAACGTCGTCTATCTTCTCAGATATCTCTTCCTCCTCCTTCTCTTCACCCAAAGGGCTAGCCACCAACCCCTTCATCAAATCTAATATCCCCCTCTCGTTCCTATCTTCTCGTTCCCGCCTCCATACCTCGTACTCCTCCCACCACCACCGATGCGTTTCCCCGTCTTTCCCCAAATATCCCCCTTTGCCATCCGCGCCAATGCGCTTACTCCAGGGCTTGTCGACGATGTAGTGCAGACAGGAGACTTGGTCGTCGCGCCACTGGGGAAAGGGGGTTGATTGTTAGTGATTTACTCAACCAGACGAGAGCATTAGGGACTAGCTAGCCGCACTCACCATATCCGGATGCCAGTACCTCCACGTCTTCAAAGCGTTATATTTCCACCCAACCGCATACCACCTATCCCTCCACCACTCCGCCAGCAAGTCCTGATCCGGAAACTGGTAATTCCGCAACTCAGCTTTGTGCTCCGCTACAAACTTCCACATATCATTCCACGTCGCTTCGCTCGGCTCGAACAGAAACATACCCCCGTTCAGCAACGTATGTGTGTTCTTCCCCGCCCCAATCTTCGGCACAAGAGGCGGATGCGCCAGCGCTTTTGGGTGCGCAAAGCCTGTGTATGCACAATTCTCCTTCTTCCAGTCCGCTGGCGCCCAGTCGTCGTGGTCGAGATTGCAGACGCAGACATGCGTGGCAGCTAATCGCTTTCCCTGTTCCCCGGGCTCGGGTCCCTGAAGTGGAAACTGCATCACTTCGTCCATGTTCTGGAATATAAGCATGTCGGCGTCGAGGAAACATACGCGCTCCCAGCCGTCCCGCCAGAGGTCGAAGACTTGCAGCTTGGTCCAGGTGTCTTTGAAGCGCTCGGCAACGCCGAATCCTTCGCTGATGTTGAGGAGAGTCGTGGGTTTGAGGATGATGTTGGTTTGTTGGGCTTCGCGCTCGAGGATAGTGAGGTCTGAAGAGGGGAGGTTGGCGTGAAGGAGGATGAGTGGGTAGAGGGATTTGTGTTTGTGGAGAGTGTGTGCGAGGAGGAGGGCGCCGGGGAGGTAGCTGTGGTTGGTTACGAGGGTTGCGTAGGCATATTTGGGTTGTGAGGTTGCGGGTGTAGTGGTGGTGGTTGTTGACGTCGTCGTGGAGTCCATGGTGAGGATGGGGGAGCTGAGTAGCTCTAGCTATGTATGTATGTATATATGGATGTATGAATGAATGCGCTTATGTGTCTATCCAAGAGAAAAATAATAATGATACACAGGGAATCGCAAGCCCACTGCCCGATAGCACAGAAGGTATCTATAAAATATGAGCGATGTGACGAATACTAGGTTCGCCTCGGGATAGCAGGATAGAAGAGTAAGAATAGCCTTAAAATGTTAAGCTACAGATCAAGAACCGAGCACTTACTACATCGAGAAGGAACATATATATAATCCTACAGCCTTGGACCCTAGCTGAGTGACCCACTAGCAAACTCATAAGGAGGACGCTCCAAGTGGGGACATGCCAAAGTGTATTCTGAGCATTATCTTATCGGTTCGATGCGGATCGTCGCAAGCAAAGCAATAGAAAGATGTTGCTAACAGGGACAATGACATACATCATGGTCTCCTAGAGACTCATAATAGTGCGCTAGACCAGGGCAAATCGTTCGATTTGCATCGCGGCTGACATGCGCGCAACGCTTTGCTCCATGTTTGACACCAACATAACGTGAGATTGAAGGAATGGATGTCTGTCAACCCGTTTAACCTGACGCGGGATTGACCTCTCTTGCAAATCGATACTGGCGATAGAATCCACGGATTCATTTTCCATGTGGAGCTGCTTATCCCAGTACATATCGTAGAGTGGTAGGGAAAGAGGCATCGTGAAGTACTTGAACTACAAGTCATGTCGTCACGATCGTTCCTGAGGAACTATCCCGGTGCTAATTGACTAGTCCCCTTGCTAGTAAAAGTACCATCTCGGGAACTACTACTTCGATCTTGAGGCCATCTCAGGAAGACAAGATCGTTTCAAGAATTTCGTATAATAGGGAGGAGACATAAAATATTCGGAGCATGGAAAACGGTAACACAGACGTCGTGAGACTTACATACAAGCAGTCCACTCGTAGATTGATCTTCACCCCACCCCACTCCCACTCCCACCCCCACCAACCACATCGGACAATCTTCAAGTACCGACAGCCCGACCGATTAAAAATCCCCAAAAAAAGTTACTGGTCAGCAATTGCTAAGCACGTCCACCCAGCACAATCACCACCGCCGCCATCGCCATCATGTATTTGCATCTTCAATGCGTGTCCTTCTTTCCGCCCGTTCCTATATATCTCATCCGGCCCGGATAGTCAAGCGGAGTCTGAACTTACCACCCAAACACATCAATCGCAACTACATTCGACCTTTTGGCCAATCCGCAACCCTTCAGTCTCAGTCGCAACCAGTCGCTTTCAACATGACGGACGCGAATCTCCCCGAGTCTGCGAGAGAGGATATTGAGCGCCTAGCAGAACCTGCAGAGAAGGAAGCTGAGATACTATGCAAGAATGAGCCACGAGAAGAAGCGCTGAAAGAATCTGCGAAAGAAGAAACGCCAAAGGAGGAGAAGAAGGAAGAGCCCCTGCCGAAATTAAGTGCTGCGGATTTCCAGGTGTATAACTCTATGGCTGATCATATGGAGTACTTTGTAAGTATATCACTCCCCTAGCAAATGAGCTCTCTCCTTCACCCCGCATCTACTAACCCCTTGCCTCCCAGCACAACCACTTCCGCCAAGCCTGGACGCTCCTGCACACGGCCGCGCGCAACAACGCACGACCGAAGAACCTCTCTCTCCGGCAATTTCTACAAACAGGCCTCCAGTTCTGCTCGCATTTGCACACGCACCACTCGATCGAGGAGCAGCACATATTCCCCGTGCTCGCGAAGAAGATGCCCGAGTTCCGGAACACGGCGGAGCTGCTGCGGCAGCACAAGGAGATCCATGCGGGGATGGACGCCTTCCAGGAGTATCTGGAGCAGTGCCGGAGTGGCGAGACGGAGCTGAGTTTGAGGACGTTGGGCGAGAAGATGGATACGTGGGGGGAGGTGCTGTGGACGCATTTGGATCAGGAGGTCAAGACGCTGGGGGCGGAGAATATGAGGAAGTATTGGACGAAGGAGGAGATGAGGAGGATGCCGATGTGAGGAGGGTGGAGGTGAGGAGTTGGATGGGGTCTGGAGAAGGCGCGCGCAGCACACATATATCCACCAGCATTTATATTTAATTCAGGCTCTGACATTATCCGAACCCCTCCCTTCATGTCAAAACAGTGTTGAGCCAAAATTTACCCCGAATATATGAATGAGTCGACAGCACCATTTATCATATACGACTGCCTACACCTTACTTAGAAATAGCCGGTCCGAAAAACAAGAGTCAGACAACCATCTCTCCTTACCACTCTCTGTACGAGTATAAGCCCAGCAAATAACAGACCCTTCCCCGTGCGTAGGAATCACAAAACACAGCCATCATATCCATCCACATCATATAGATCTCAACTCATCCGAAATATACGCCGAGCTCAATAAAACACCTATGTATGTATAATGTATGTATGTATTCCCCAGCAGCTATCCAAAACATAAAGTTATTACAACAACCGCTCTCCCCCTTCTCCTCCCCCTTCGTTTCCTCAATCCCAAGCACATACATCATCAAGAAAATCAAAAATCAAAAAGCACACAAACGCCCAAACCAGAAATCTCCACTCAAAGAATACCAAAGGAAACACGAAGACCATCAAGAAGTCAGACACCTGGTCTGATATGATAGTCTCCCCCTAGTTCTTATATGTAATCCTCCGACTTAGAAGTAAAAGAAGAAAAGAAAAAGCAAATACCGAACAAATCGTATTCTTCACTCCCCATCATCTTTTACCCACCTCTCTAACACCAATATATATATAAGTAGAAACCAATAAAAATAGAAGGCAGACTCGATCAACAAAATCAATTTTGTAATTCCGCTAAATAAGAATAGATAGTGTATAGTAGTAGAGGTGGTATCAAAAAATAGTACTGTTGTCCAAAGACCAAAGGAAAGAGAAAAAGACCAACGACAAAAAACTATCTTTTAAAAGCATGGAAAAAAGTTTTTGCTGCTGTAACAGTAACCAATAAGAGAAAATAGAGATATAATGCTTAAACACATTCTTTAAATCATCGTCGTCGTCATCAATGTTCATCATTATCTTGACTGCCCCTCACTCATACATACGCCCGTCGTTATATCTTCTGTACCCAGACCTGTAGTTTGGTGTAAGTATGCCTGCAGATTACCAGCAAAAGGGGTAAAGGGATATAAAAACTTACTTCCATCTTCCCCATATCCAAGCGTTCTCTCTTCGCGTCCGTCTTCACGCTCTGAATAACCATATCCAAATCATCCTGATCACCCATCGTGATCATATCCCCATTCGGCACGTCTTCGTCGCGCACCTTGATCTTGAAGTTTTCCCGCATGCCGAATTTGTCTTTGATCTTGTTGACGAAGTCTCGGTACTCGATTGCTGAGCCGATCATGATATAGCGAACATCATCGGCATGGACCTTGACGCGGATTTTGCGGACCTCGGGCTGGCGCGAGCTGCCCCGACCACCACCACCACCACCGTTAACCGATGAGGTAGTGCGTGAGCGAGAAGGTGGTGGAGGACGGCTGTTGACCATTTCGAATTCGTCCTCGTCGAAGGAACCATCGTCGTAGTCGCTGGCGTACTCGTCTTCCTCTTCGATGTATTTGTTGCGGGTTGAGCGTTTACTTCTTCCACCGGAGTTTCTTGAGCTGTACATGTCATAAAGATCTTCAGGGTAATCGTCATCTTCCTCTTGCGTAGGTGGCATTCTTCTAGTCTGTTGTCTTGAGCGGGAATCCGATCTTCTCGTAGAATACTGTCTTGTTGACGGTCCTCTTGGCTCTGATGCTGTTCGTTGTGTACCAAGTCTAGGTCTTGCGTCTGGCGGACTTCTTGCATTATCACGGATCTCGTAACCTTCCATTGGGCGTGCTTTCTCGATGTTCAGTTTTGCCGGCATGGGCTTCGCTCCATTTCGGACTGAGGCTCCACGGCTCATCGGTGGAGCAACTTTCTCTGTCTCGGGAGGCGGGGTAGGTGGGAATACATTCCTGTTAAGCGGCGGTTCTGATTGCTGTCTCTTACTCGAAAGATTTGGCTTTACGAGATTCGTTGCAGCATAAGACAAGTTCTCTACGGGTCTGTCATCCTTCACCGTTGTTACAGCCTAGAGAAATCAGCTATCGATGTACTCGCCGTCACGATGGGTCCCAACTTACATTCTTTAACTCAGAACCAGCAAATCCAGTGAACGCATTCGCACGATCTGAAGCAGCAACTAATCGAGCCTTGCCCAAGTAATCCTTCGTCTTTAAGTTCTTGACCTTGGCCTGGTTTGGTCTGTAGACGACTCCGACTGGAATCGAGAAAACTGTGTAGCCCTGCATCAGAGTTAGAGAGGTTTTGCTACATCTGATAATGGATATTCATACCTCAGCTTCATCCCGAATTGCCTCATCGATTACATTATGATCTTCCACCACCTTTTCCTTGACAGCGAATGAAAAGTCCTGCATTCCCGTCTCCTTCTGCTGCAAATAGATGTAGCACAATCCACGATTAAACAATACTTCGCAAGAATAGAGCTTGAAGAGCAGGCCGAGCTGAGCGTAATCGATCATGTTGTTCCCTCTCAGGTATAGTAACGTATCGTTGAAATTCGCCAAAGCTTCCTCGAAGTCGCCCACCAAGAAATTCGAAACTCCCTGCTGGAAATAGGCCACGGCGAGGTATTGATCTAGACGAATCGCCTTCTGGTAGCATTCAACCTGTGGTGAATTAGAATCTTCTCCGCGGGGCGCAGTCCTGCTCAGGAATGTAGATTACGAACCGCTTTCTCATGCTCTCCCAGTGTCGCATGGATCACACCGCAATTGAAGAGAATCTTGGAGGTATCTGCGATTCCGTCGAATTCCTTCAACGCCTCGTCGAACTCATTATTATCGTAACGAGCAAGGGCAGCGACCCAGGTCTCGATTTCCTGCAAAAATAGTCAGTACCTCGACGGACTTGCTCAAAAACCCCGCCCCTTCTTCACTCTGCTCCCTCACTGACCTGTTTCAGAGACATGATGCCTTCTCCTCCTCAGTTATATGTATATGCGTATGTGTGTAGAAAAATTTGTCTGTGGCTGGTCGCCTTCGTGAGCGACCAGCGATCAAGCCGTGTAGATGTTGTGCTTTTGGAATATGCCGTGCGCAGATGCTCGATTAATGCAACTAGTGTTTGTAATAAGTGTCCTTCGTAAAACCGTCCAGCGATGGTGATTATGTCTTCGAAGACCGAATATTAATTCTCTGTATCTGTATGTATATAATTCCGTATTGGGCGGTTATCTGCGAGTTGAAGGTTTTGGGATCGGCGTCTTCTTTCGGGGCTCCCCTCGCTATTAATTTAGTGGTTGATGGCTTATTGAAGTGGAGTGGCACTTCGAAGGAACGTGGGGACGTGTAGTTTCCCGATGCTCGCGATTAGAGAGCGGAATAGGATTAATTCGTACGATACCGAAAGATGGACTGATGGACTGATTTAGTGATGGGACAATCCTTCGCAAGAGAAAAAGACAAAAATACGTGGTCCGGGACAAGAAGTAGAATGGATATGAATATGTTGTTGACAAGGAGTGTGATGGTGATATGCAAGAAGACGAAAGGGAAGAAGCACCGGGAACGAATCGATTGTTGGAAATGTAAGGTACAATCGCTGGCTAGCAGCTTGTCTGAACAAAACGAGAGAGAATGAGTGGATGTACTGGATGACTGCGTAAGACAAAAATGAAATGGCAGCGCCTAGTACTTTTGCTGCTTTCGCTATTATTCACAGAACCCCAGCCATGTACTCCGTAGCAAAAGTAGCAGAACTGGGCATGGACGGACGGATATGGATACGCATGTCTCTCATGGAGGGTCACTTAGTGGTTAGAGGGGGCTTGCAAGTTGTAACTCGCTAAAAGTGGAGGCAATCAAGGAGGGGGAGAGGGGCGGGGGCACGGGGGGTTCCTAGTCGCTTTGGTCGTAAGGACGGGCTACTTCGCACGGCAAGTAGTTGTTTAGCACTCGTAAATCTAGCAAATCTCGTCGGTTGGCAATATCATAGCAAGACAATAGATCAGATTGAGAAACATTCCCGCATGCATGAGTAAATGCTATGGCCAATATACAAGACTAAGCTCGACTAGACATTCCCAAATTCTCACAGATCCCCCAAGATGCTCGTTCATTTCATGAAGCATCGAGCTGTCATGCTCGTATCTATGGCTGTTACTTTAGCTACCTAGCTACCTATACATGAACCGTTGTATAGAACATCAGCTCTGAATACAACTTGATCCCCCAAGTGACCCCTTGTCTGACGCTGCTTCAACATCTAACAAACTCGTCAGGGTATGCCACGACTGTCAGTACAGCGTACCCTGTCCGTAACGCTTCAATGATGATTTTTGGGCTGGCCCGGCCACATGCGAGATCAAGAAGACATCAAAAAGCGCCGGGTAACCTCGCACCAAAGAGCTTTTGAAGCCTAAGCCACCGACAACTTACCCATCCATGGAATAAACTGCAAAGGAATGGGAACCACAATCCCTGATAGCCATATGGTCGAGTGCGTTAAGTGCTTGCGAAACCCAGATGAGGTTCGCTAGGACGTAAGTCCCAAGCATTCAAAGCAGCAAGTGTTCCAAAAACCCCCCTAGCGATGCTGATTGGATGGACAAGAGGCGAGGGTTACTTCGTACGCTTCTGTAACTTTTTATCCCAGGGCGCCTAAAAGTTCTTTCTGCTTCGTCTGTGCTTCCGCCTTATTTCTCCACTTGCTCGCTTTCTGGTGACCGCTTCTACAGTGCGAAGTATGTCCGTAAGATGCTGCACAGTACATCACAATGTGCACTGCGAGATGTTGGACATCGTGTGAAGTCACTTGCAGCGGGAGTGATTCAATAGTTCATGAAGCTGACCTGCTATTCGATATATATCTATCTCTTCTGATCTTGTGATGTTGCGTAACTATTCATAGCTCATCACCCTGGAGCTTACCGAACTCTATAGATATATCGCTGCATCGGACTTTAGAATAATTGGGCATCCAAAAATATGCCAAGTGATTTCTGATATTTTGGTATGTTCAACGTGGATATCATTGGCATTTGGCAATCGGCGAAACTATCAATCAAATTGGATACTACCTATCTATCCATTTCCGTGTCGTGGCTCAACGGAACAGGAAATAGTGAAGCTTGTCACTAACCATGATTTCGGGGCACATCATGATCTTTACCATCTCAGGGCAATACCACCGAGAATGGTGACACTGAACGGTTCACCAGACGGCCACGCTTCAATTACCACTTGAATATCCGGATCCGAAAGAAGATCTTTCACCAAAAGAAAAGAAAAAGAATCGCCCACAGAAGTTTAATCAAATCTCATCGAATAAGCGTTGAACAGAGCGTATCGCAGGAAGCTTGGCTAGTCTCAGGGGGGATCTTTGACGATGGGACGAAACTCGCTTCAACCTCACCTTGTTTGGGGATTCCCGTGCGCCGCACAACTCAACGGTCAGTAGAAATACAACATGCTAGATCGTAACAGGCGTCAGTATGAGAAAGTTTAATCAAACTTCACACTACCTATGTTCCGCATGGGAACAAAGCATAATCTTTTACCTTTCTACATCCCGACTTCGAAACTTCGAAGAAGATTAAGGACAGTTATGTGCTATCGATCGATGACACTAGAACGAGATACGTCAAGATCTCGGAAAAAGTCTCTGGTGTAGGTTTGGTTTTGGCGGGTAGGATATCCTCTGGGAATTCAAAGATATTAAAAAGAACTTTCAGCCCTCCACAAGGAATAGGATGAGATCATTATACATACGGGCTTTCCCTCCCGCGATTCGCAACAAGTCTGGGCTTGAAGTGATCGCTCCCAGACCATGATTGATCATCACCACGCCTCGCGTAAGGTGTTTAGAGTACGTGGGAGAAGAGGAACTGCAGTCGGTAGATGAAGGTTATGAAACCGATCAAGGCTTAGCGATTGACAGGAGAACCATTACGGCTCCCATAGCGTTTTGACGGTCCTGGCATCGAACACTCCTTCATTTCTTCCTCCAAATTGCTTCTTTGGCACATATTGCACAGCTAGCCGTTCACACATGGACATACGTACAGCAATCAAAGCGCGTGCAGGAAGAAGTAGGCTTCTTGCGCGGTTCATCATTCGAGATACTGAATCATGTCATTTATTGCGCGATCGTCTGATGTATGATCAGAGCATGCCCTTGCTGACCTCATCCTTCCTTTCCTGCCATAACGTCTTGCCTGAGCAAGAACATACAGTCTTGTCATTGTCCCAGACACCGGCGCTCCGCGCAATAACGCCCACGAGTGTGTTTTCGTCATTCTTCTCAAACTTTTGATCACCTTCATGCTGTCTCGAAACAACCATCCCTCTTCCAATCATCTCCCATATCTTAATAGGTTTGTCCAAAAACACACTTCCCATTCCATTCTTTCCTACTGTAACTGCGCCTAACACACCCTTTGGTTTGTCCGCATCTTCCCCCTTCCATAGCCCGCCAGTTGATATCGCCCCATTTGAGATATCACCTGCTTCTCGAATAGTTGCCCAATATTTCCCCTCCTGCAACCCCCGAATCGTAAGATCGAAGAGAGTTAAACTAGGAGAAACTTGTACCATTCTCACTAAACCCCGTACCTTATCTGACACCGTCTGGTCATGTGTCTCAAGAATACACACAGCCGCACCTTTACGCCGCACTCAGTAAAACCATCCCAAACACCAACAAACGACGTAAAAAAAAAGCTTCCCCAGCATGCAAAAATGACAGAAAAGTTCACGGGAAAGGAACGAAACATACTATCAGTGCTTCCCGAACCCCTCAGGATCGCATCTCGACCGGTAGCTTCAATGGCTCGTACAATAGCAGACGGCGCAGCTGTCCCGTACCGATACATCAGTCACAAATCCTCCCGTTTTTGCTTAGCGAAGGGTGAGGGTGAGATGAGATGAGATACGCACTTGTTCCTTCGATGGTAACCAGTTGATCCTTGAGACTTGCTTCGACTTTTTGGATCCCGCCCAGCTGGGACAATGACCCCTTGATGTCTTTTATACAGGATTCACATGTCATAGGGACAGCGAATTGTGTCTGTTACTCATTAGTTGTTGTATTTGATGACACGTGATAGAGTCGGAAGAGACTCGGCGGGGGACGACGAACCTGAAATGGAGTAGTGATGACCATTTTGAGTGAATGAGACTTTCTAAATTTGCAGTAATCTAAGATTATATGTGTAGACCAAACATAACAATAACGAGGAAACAAAACAGTTCAAAGAAATCTAAAGAAAGTACATTCGCATCATCGAACGTGGGGCAACAATAGCTGCTTTGAAATCCGGCCGAGCCATGCCATTCTCGAGCCGAGAGAGATCGAAACCCTCCAACCAATCATAAACCTTCGCTGCAAAAAAATGCCTTGGCATCTAGAACCACATATCACGATTTCGAGGTTGGAGCTCAGTCAAGCTTCACGACGACTACGACTTCGACGTCTACCCTTTCCCCCAATTTTGCGCATCGTTGCAATCACTGGCCTCAGCGCCATTTAAACATTCACGATGTCGCAGACCAATGGATTTGTGAGTTTCCGTGTGCTCTGCATTCAATTCCTCCGCTTTCACTGGATCTCAAAATTGAATTGAGCAATCAACCACAAGCATGCACTGTACTGTAACTAACCTCTCCATCCCTAGACCAAACTAGCCTACTCCCGCACCTGGCACCACATATCCGCCTCAACCCCTCACCTCCCCCTCTCCACACTCCGCCCACGCCCCTCCCCCACGCTCCCCCTCCCCAGCGAAGTCACCCCCCCCTCCCTCGGCCGCCTCGCCTCCCGGATCGCCATCCTCCTCATGGGCAAACACAAGCCTATCTTCGACCCCTCCACCGACTGCGGGGACTACGTCGTCGTCACCAACTGCTCGGCGCTGCACACCACGGGGAAGAAACTCTACCAGAAGAAATACTACCGCCACAATACACGGCCGGGTAGTCTTAAGGAAATCAGTATGGAGGAGTTGAAGGGGAAGTTGGGTGGTTCGGAAGTGTTAAGGAAGGCGGTTTCGGGTATGTTGCCGAAGAATAGGTTGAGGGATGATAGGTTGGCCAGACTGAAGGCGTTTGAGGGCGCAGCGCATCCGTATAAGATGAATTTGGTGAGGTTTGAGGGGAGGAGGAGGGATTTGATGCCGGATGCGGGGGTGATGTCGACGCGGACACCGGTGGCGGCGGGGAAGGAGGTTAGCGTTTAGGTGGTGATGAGTGTGGTGTGTGGATCACTATATGGTGATGAGGATGATGTCCATATGGAAGGGATCAGGTTAAGATGAAAATGTATATTACATGGCATTGGCGTATGCATTACGGAGGGTGCATGACGATATACTGTATACCAAGCAATAAAACTATGAAGCTATAGACTTGCAATTCTAGTATAGTAGGAGGTGTCGATATAGTTCTATTCTTGTACCACAAACACCCAGCCGATTACCCAATGATAAACGAAATCACATCTTTAAGCTTGTCGAGATCTGGTGGTGAGCGTAGCAGGTACACAAAAAGTCCTCTGACGAGCAGGATCTGAATGAGTGCAGCGTATAATAATACCCTGCCCAATGCTGCTGTTGAGTAGTCCATCATCTCACCTCATCTGCTTTCATTCCATCTCATGGTAGATTAGCCGTGTGACCCAGTTGTTATCATATAACCCATACAAGTAGATTACCGACTACTCACATCAGTAATCCAAGTCATTCGTTCTATCTAACCAGAACTCCTATAGAAAGCCCTGATACCTCGGGAACCCTCCTAATTCCAATCCTTAGCTAACCTCAGCGTGGCTCTACAAACCCACCCCATTCCCCTTGTATCTGCCATATTTCTAGCAACCACTTTGGCTGCTTTCTCTAGGTTATCTGTATACCATTTGGTTTGGCTCCTAATGCTCGATTCTCATGTAAAGCTATTCAGAACACGGGCAACACAGCTTTTCTTCGGGTTTGTATCAATTATAACCATGCAGTGCTCATGCAAGGCCTTCACTCGTGGCCTGAAAAACTCCGACACTTCTCGGCATCTAGGGCGTAGTTGGAGCACGCCCGGATTTACGTGCTCAGTCTGCTAGCTGTAAATAACGAAAGTATCTGGTTGCAATCACATGAGAAAAGTCACTTGCTCTCAGAACACCGCAAAACAGCGCAGGTTTTGGAGTTGAAGTATGTTTGAATTGGTATCTATGTACTCTATCCATAAGCCCAAAGAAGTGATGCGCCATGTGGTTTATATCCAGTAATTACCGTACGCCTAACCCCCCTTCATAAAGCATCCCACGGTAAAAAGTCATTACCCTATATGTGTGCGAAATCTACAACTTTGGTGAAAGTTGACCTCTGCTAACAGTGACTTCGATAAGACCGTTAGGACCGGATTGCGGAGCATAAACTTCTGCGTCCTTGCCAGTGTTCTTGAGACCCTTGTGCCAGCTGAGATCTGTAATTCATGGGTTAGATTCGTCCAGATACTAGATGGTGCGATATTCAAACTTACCAACTTCGAAGTAGTGCTTGTTAGGCAGCGAGTAGTCTACGGTCTCCACTTCTGGAACAGCTTCCAGGATCGATCCACACATCTTGTACATGGTGTTTTGTACTGACGGGCTGTCTTCCTCGGCGAAAGTCTTCATGGTGATGGTTCTGGCATCGTCAAATGCTTTGTCGAATTTGGGAATCGACGCCTTGACGGCATCTAAGCCGGAGAACGTCTTCCAGGCCCAACCGCAGTCGACGTCTGTTGATAGAATTCTGTCCCAAACTTCAGGAAGGGTGGTGTATTCGTCCCGGACGAAGCCGTGGAATTGCGACCCGGTGCTCTTCAATACTAATAGTCCAGCGATTCCACTGCGAATATCGATCCCCTTGCCCCGCTTGATGGTGGCCTCAACATTGCGGGTCTCGTTTCCGTCGCGGTAAAAGGAGTGTGGGTGGGCCTTGCCGTCGATGGTCATTCGCGTCCATCTGTGAGTGATGACCTTGATGTTGGCAGCTGTGATGTGGGGGTACTGTTCGATGAAGTGGGTGCCAAGAATACTGGCGAAGAGCTCAGGAGGAGTGACTGGATGCTCTTTCGCCTTGATGTAGACGGTATTCTTCATAGAATCAGTAGCGACTACGACGCTGTTGTCGGCTTTGGTGTATCTAGAACATTGTGAGCTTGCGATCTTCGACACGATAAGATGAGGAGACGTACGATACATCAATAGCACCCTCCAATAAGACGCAGACAGTCATCTCAGTGACTGTTTGGGTTCCGGTCTTCTCATCCCGCTCTACCTTGTAGACGCGGACATTGTCCTTGCCATATCTTGCTGAAACTATCGATGCCATTGTAGATTTAAAAAATGGACTCAAAAAGGAATCTAAATAGAAAGTATGCAAGAAGTGTATGTTATATGTGAACTGTATATCAGAAACTCTGCGGCGAGAAGTACTATTAGTATAGGACGATGTGATTGTATGTATGTCAAGAGAAGATGGAGATGATAGGAACGAGATCGAAGGGAAACCGGTGTCTTTATATATCAGCGAGTCTATATCGGCAAATGGCGCGAGCGGCAATGCAATAAGCTATTCTTTGAAGGAAAACGGAGAAGCTCAATCTACGGAGAGGAGTCGACCGGGTGGTTGGATGGTGAACGGTTAGCCCTACGACCTGGCAGCTCTCATAGTTTGGTAGGAAGTTGATTGCACCTGCCATATCGATCGGAGGCCGCCGAAACGCATGAGGCCGAAATGCAGCCTTGTTACTAGTGTCCATTTTTGTCTTTCTTTTACCTAACTTTTCACTCGCTGCTTCTTTCCCTAATCTGCGAAAACTCTGTCAAACCTCTCGAAAACGGGGTTCCTTGTGATTCTCACAACATTTTTACAATTTATTCTGTCATTGTGTCTTACTTTGCGAAAGTGCGAGGCTGACCAAATACCAACGCGGTTGTCCGCGAAGCCCACTCGTATGATCTTCCGCCGAATTCTCATTGGACCCCGCTATCATTCTCTGCGATATGCTATGCGCTCCCGTCCGATCTTGGGCTGTTTCGGAAGAGCAGTTTGATGGTTGTCGAAGCGCGGAGCCGGAGTCGAGCACAGTTTCTGGGGTACAGTGCTATTGGAATCCATCCATAATATGGCGGTTGGCGGTACGGAAGTAGGCAGTGCGTGGCTCCGTTGATGTCGCGACTTTACGGTTCATAGAAGGTCTTATGGCTGGACGTGAAAAAAGATTGAACTTCTACATACCTAGGCCTGTCGAAGAGGACTAAGCGCCAGAGGTCTGCTGTGTCTGCCAAAGCTCCTGCACTCTCAAATCGCAATCTTGAGGATTTCGCATGCTTCTCGGAGTAGGAAAACAGGTCGGGTCTACTTGGGATAAAATATTGAAGCTGATTGCTATTATTCTAAAGGCGCTAAAGTATTAAATATATATACGCTATTATTATTATTATTATTATTATTATTATTATTATTGAGTAAATATCCCTAGAGAATCTAAGAAATTATAATGTTTTTATTATCCAAATATCTTTCGTATACTGAGAGCACACGAGTGAATTGTTAGTCCTCTTCGTGGTCTGTGTCAAACCCCCATGATTTTGATGTGGAACCGTAGAGAGAGAGTCGTGGATGAACTATTCTATGAAACACCTTGAGAACATTCAATAAACTTGTCGCAAAATAATAGAGTCAATTTCGCAGAACACTACAACTTCGAGATTCAATTTGAGCCGAAATATCAACGTGTCGCTGTCTACATTCCGATTGCTAGTGGTTAACTTCGTAGAGCATTGATTCCTCGTCCCGGCGTTGTACGGCTCTGCAGGTAGCTCACGATTAACGATACCTTACCCACGAATTGTTTGCGACAGCCAGAAAGAGTGTCCCATCGTGTGCCTCAATTTCTTCCGAGTGCAGTCTCTCGATGACTTTAGGATCGACCCGTTGATCGCACACCCCCCATCACCTATGCCACCCCCGCACGAAGAACGTTGACCCCAAACCTCTCGAATGGACAGATGGTTGGACCATCGAGCATTCTGGGCTCGTCTGTGACGCCGACTCAGAAGACTTCATACGCACAACAATATGCTGGGAGGACGAGTTTGGACCAAGGGGGAGGTCTGCAATTACCGGGGCAGAATGGCGCTCGATTGGCTTCGAATTCCGCAGTCTCGTTCGCCCCTCGTGGATCGTCCCTGGCCCCTACGCCTGGGCCGGGAAGCTTCAGTTCGACAATGCGTAGCCAGATGCCATCGCGGGCAGGCTCAGGACTCGATGTGAATGCTTCCATGGTAAACCTCGACCGGTTAGACGAGGACGACAGCAGGATGCCCGAGAAGATACTGTCGAGTTTGCGCGAGACGCTGAACCGGGAGATGAAAATAAAGGAGGGCAGTGAAAACATGTTGGAGGCACTCAATACAAAAAAGGCAAAGCAGACGAAGGAGCAACGGCAGCGAGTGGAGACAGAGCTCAACATCTCCAACCAGAAGATTAGAGAACTGAGGTTTCAAATCGCAGAGCTGCAGAAGCCAAAAGTACCCACGACACCTACAAGAAGCCGCATGGACGCTTTGTTCCAGAGCAACGGATTGAGATCTCCCCCAAGCGCTTCTAAAAGTACTGGAGGATCTGAGATAGAGGAACCTACAGAGTCGCCAACCTACGCCTTGGCGGAGATACTGCAAGCCCTTGAGGTTGAAGGCCTTACACCGGACTACTACGTGGGACATGCAAATGATCTTGTCGAGCTTTTCAAGCGTCACCCTACCCTGAAATATGATCTCGTCTGGTCTGTGTTTGGATTACGAATGCAGGTTATGCTTCTTAGTGGAAGTCGAGAGGTTGTAGCCGCCGGGTACCGTATGACCAGATATGCAATCTCTGATGTTAGCTCTCTGCAGAAGATTAGGAGTCTCCAAACTGACTTCCTTGTTGTAGTGTAAGTATCACTGGTCAACACTGTAGTGAATTGAGACTAAACTAGTTTTAGGTCCTTGATCAAAAAAGGTACTTCTGATGTCGAAAGAGAACAAGCACTGAAATTTGTTCGGGCATTTCTAGATGTCAAGGATGGCATAAAAGAGATTTCTAGAGCCGTGGTGAGGACTATAGCGTCAGTTGCTGAACATGGAGAAGATCGTCTGAAGGCCATTTGCATAGAAACCCTTGCTGAGATCATGGTGCGTGATCCTGGGTTAGTAGTGGCATCAGGTGGTTTAAGACCGCTGGCAGATGCACTTGGGGAGGGGACCTATGATGCTTCCGAGAGTCTTACAGCAGCATTTTTGTTCCTTCTCGACTCTCCACAGAGAAGGAAATATCTACGTTCAGGGTACGAGCTAGAACTTCTCTTTACTGCTTTCACAGACTCGCTCTTTGCAAAAGAAGAAGTCTTGAAACAAAACTCCAAAGCTATTTCATACGCCTTGAAGTCGTGGCCGGGCCTCATGACATTGTGCATGTACAACTTCAGGGCCATCAGATCTCTAGTTTCGTGTCTGATGCTGCCAAACCCGACGGTGCGCGAGACGGTCATAGATTTGCTCTACCAGCTACTCCGAATCAAGTCTCCATTCTGGGCTACCTCCTTCCTTGCTGGCAGACGATTGACCACATATGGACGAGTTGCTAGCCTTAAGGCAACACTGCCAAAAGCTTTAGCACAGCCACCAACCGAGGACGAATCGGGAGACAAAGGCTTCGTTGATCACTATACAGCGCTCTTGCTAGCAGTACTGATAGCTTCAGGAATGCTTCCGGGTTTGTTGCAAGTCACACGAGATGCAGACAATTCGATGCTGAAGAGGAAGACCACTTTACTGATTGGTGAAGTCTTGAAGCTTGCGAGTCAACTTCTACCAACTAACTGGAGCAGTGAACTTCAGTTACTACCCGAATTATTTGCTGCCGCTTCACAGTTTGGCAGCAACGACCGTTTTGTAGCTACCAGTACGGTCTATCAGATAAGTAGCGTAAGTCGGACGTTGTATAGGTCGGCCCCATCTGTCTCAACAACACTTTCTCTCAATCATAGCAGCGAAAATTTGACTAGCATGGGAGACCAACCAAAAAGTAATCCGAATGTCTCATTTGATGAAGCTACCTTCAGACAATTACTATTGGAGTCACAAGTTTTATCCAGCACGAATCCAATTAAGTGGAAATGGGACGTCATATTACGGATTATAGAAGGCCCTTTGCTAAATGGCAAGCGCCTCGACGAAGCCGTAAAAGCCTCCAAATTCATTAAGCGAATAATGAGTTTTTATCGGCCATTCAAATACAAATTTTCGGAAGTTCGAAACACTCGAGTCAATCAGAAGTATGTCAAGGTCGGCTGTGCCTTGATTCACACGCTCCTGCAGACCGCTGAAGGAGTCAAGTATCTGGCGGACAACAAGCTGTTAAGGCAAATAGCGGAATGCCTTGCACAATGCGATCCGGTAATGCAGATTTCCTCACCAAATCAATACTTCATTGCTAACATGAAATAGACAAGTGGGCTCACCGCTTCCCAGCCTTTATTCTCCAAGGAGAGACTTTCGGAAACGCTTGCTTCTGGCTATTTCGCTATGATTGGAATTTTAAGCGGCGATCCAAAAGGTCTGCAAATGTTGGATCGCTGGCGAATGATCAATATGATGTATCATATCATTGATCTCAAACAGCGTCCTGACCTGATCAAGCTACTGTTATCCAACTTTGACTACAACTTGCATGGGCATCCGCGTGTGTTGCTTTCGAAAGCACTAACAGCAGGATCTAAAGAGATCCGCATACATGCCACGAATGTCCTACGCAAATACTCCAGCCGTGCCCCCGGAACTACTGACTATAAATGGGCGATTGAGCTACTAGTTACTCAGCTCTATGACCCTGAGGTAGAAGTTTGCGCCACTGCCATCAAAATACTCGAAGAAGCATGCAACAGGAAGAGCTATTTGGAGTTCATTGTAGAGTGTCGTCCAGCATTAGATCATCTGGGAGAAATCGGTGCTCCACTGTTACTTCGGTTCCTCTCTACATCTATTGGTTACCATTATCTGGACGGCTTGGACTATATCAGCAACGAGATGGATGACTGGTTTCTTGGACGAAACGATAGCTATGTCGGAGTCATTGAGGCAAGTCTGGCACGGTCTTTTGGCGAAATGCCGGAAGAGACCTCAAATCGTATGAGCATCGATGAGGATAGCTTCGATCTTGAGGTAGAGAATGATGCGCATGTGCCTCCGCACTTTTATCGAGAATTGACACGGACGAAAGAAGGATGCAAGCTTTTACGAGATAAAGGCCATTTCGAGGAATTCGCAAGCACCATTCGCGAGTATGGAATGCTTGCAGATGATCCCGAGCTCATACTGAAAGTCAAGGGCTGTCTCTGGGCTGTAGGAAACGTCGGATCAATGGAACTAGGTGCACCATTCCTGGAAGAATCCGACGTGGTCGAGCAGATTGTTAAGATTGCTGAATCTCATGAAATTATGAGTCTACGGGGCACTGCGTTCTTCGTCTTAGGACTCATATCTCGAAGTGTGCATGGACTGGAGATTCTTTCTGAGCATGGATGGGACAGTAATACGACAACAATGGGTATATCCCGAGGTCTTTGCATCCCGCAAGACCTCCGCAAGTTCTTCTCCTACCAACCGTGGAAGCACATGAAGATCTCCGACATTGTTATGAGCGAAGAAGAAAAAACCGAACTTGAAGCCGCCCAAACCGACGACGATGAAGACAATCAACGCATTCTCGAACTCGTCACCGATCTCGGGAACATGGTTCTCACGAAAAAAGCCGTCGGCGAATTGATGAATATGAAAGCTAAAAAAGACCATGCCTTCAAACGAGTCGGACTTTTCAGAAAAGTCATGACGCTGCTCGAACATCATCATTTCCGCCTCCCGATGCGCCGCTTTGTGATTGAATTGTTTGAAAAGCGTGTGCTGAGACAGATTGTCTTGGAGGAGGAGAGTGATGAGGAGGAGGGAGGGAGTGCGGAGGGTGAGGAGGAGGGGGATAGTGAGAATGAGGTGAGGACCGAGCGCCAGCGGAGTGTTACGGATGTGCCGGAGGCGGCTCCTGTGGCGTCGATATCGTGCTGAATGGGAGAGGACTTACGCAATTGATGAAGAGATTTCTCGGGGTGTAGGAAGCACCAGCTGGATGTACGATATTGAAATGGGAGTCAGTTAGTCGTATACAGTGCGCCTCTCCCGCGGAGTCAGCCAAAGTAAAGTCCCTTTGGCATAGTTGGAGAAAGATATGAAAGAAGGAAGAAATCCCACAATTTTGTGTGCGAGTGGTTTGATAAGAATGGAAAGGAGGGGGTAGGGTGGGGTGGGGTGGGGTGTTGGCGTTTTCACTTTTTTTCTCGTTTTTTGTTTGCTTTTTTGGTGGATTGGAAGATCTATAGCTGTATACCACCCTATTTTGGCATGAAAAAAACTGGTGTGGATTTGGCGTTGTTTGGGGGGGGGATGGATCGGGGGGTGGGGATGGGGGTTTGGTGGGAGGAGGGGCAGGGCAGGGCGTATGAGCGCTGGATGGGGGGGAAGGGAATGTAAAAAAATTAAATAGGAATTTTTTTGAAAATTTGAACGGTTTAGAATCTGGCAAGGGTGTGGTTTCGTTTGGGGGGAATGGTTTGGTGAGTGATGTGATGTGATGATGAGCGAGTCCGGGATGGAAGACATACATACAGACGGAAGGCGTGCGGCAGCGGATGATATGTGGGTGAGAGATCGGTAGAATCATCAGGGACTCCTGCCCTGCACCAACTGATCCGTAAGTGACTGGACTGTCTGTAAAAAGGCCTCTCTGTTTGATGAGATACGTCCGTAGCATTCCGAGCAGAAAGGGTGTGGGGAATATGGACTGACGATGGTGTACATCCTCATGCCACCAAGAAGCAGTACAGTGAGTACAGTGAGTACAGGATGTTACTATACCACTGCTATATATGAAAATCTCACTATCACATAGCCAAAATAGAAGACACCTCAATTTTCACCGATTTAATTCGTAAACTAACTGAAGCCGGCTGGCAAGATGCAAAAGAAACGTCGGCGCAAAAAGAAAAGAAGATTATAATTTTACAATTCCAGTTCCTCCCCACAAGCGAAACCCTTTTATGGCCTTCACCACCCATCCCATCACCATCAACACCATGACCACCGCATTTTCTCCACCATCTTGTCTTTCCCCCAGCCCAACCCTCCAAAATAACAAGATTCCAAAGATTTAAAACCCGCCAACCAGCCAAGGCCGTCAGTGAGCGTTGGACCCAACTGGACCAATGAATCCCCCAAATCCGCCATCGTTTCGTCTCCTTGGAGGAGGATACTGGGGTATCAAGAAGTCGTTCAAGGTCGTTAGCAGGAGAAAAAAGGACTTCGCAGCATAATGTTCGTAAGACCTTCATATAGCAATGCCTGGAAGCAAGCTGGCCATCGTTCACCAGAGCTACCATAAAAGAGAAGAAAATATAGACATAGAAACGAAGAAGCTTCGGAGGTTCTTCTGAAAGAACATGTCTGTTCAATCAGGTAGACGCTGTCCCGACCACGTCAACCAACTCCTCTAGCAAAAGAAAATTCTCAGATCGAAAGCAAACTTGTTTTTTCCCAAACGCACCAATACCAGATGACGAAGCGCAGAGAATATGACGATAATACGAGATCTGATGAATGACGGAATGTAGTCTAATGCGTCGAATCTGAGGTATCATGTAAAGGAACTTTTAAGACACGTTTTTGTGAATGGCCCCGCCGCAAATGCAAGATTAGCCCGCCGTCTATGCACAGAAATTAGAATGCTCCGTATTTTGTGAAACACTTTTGTTTTTGATCGATGCTCAAGAATCGCTCTCCTTCTTATCGCTAGCTGCTGTAGCTTTCGACAGTACTGGAGATGTGTGGGTAGAAGGAGGTGAAGCGGGATTCTCGGGCTCGCCAGAGCTTAATCCTGCGAGTAGACTATGGAATGGGTTAGCATATTGTCAATCGAACGGTGAGGATATAACACTAACCTGAAAGCATTTGCGGAAGTAGCCGATTTCTTCTCCTTATCCTGAGGAGGCGTGCCAGTTCTGGATGAGGCCCCTGAATCTTCACCCGTTCTTCCTAATGAGCCACCAGGACCCAATTTGCGACCACTGTTGCTTCTTGAAGAGAACATAGATGTAGGTCCAAATGACATTTGTTGGCTTGACTGTCTGTTCACACCACCCTTGTTGGTCAAACGACGGAGATCATCCATTCCGACGGTGTTCTTCTGGTAGTCTGGAGGAGGCTGGTTGCCATATCCACCAGAGAAGTTGCGGGAGTCACCGCGACCCATTTGCATTCGTCCACCACCGCCACCGCCTCCGCGAGTACGAGAGCTTTCAGCAGCCTTGTGTGCAGCAGCAGCCTCAGCCTAAAACATGTTAGTACAAATTTCAAGATCAACATAATGTACAATGATCTTACCTCTGCTCTGACTTCCTCAAGTGTCTTAGGACCCTTGTTGTCTTCCTTGGAAGCCCATCTCTTCTTACGGAGATCCACAATGTCCATAAGCATGAATCTCAAACGACTTGGTAGCTCAGGTGCATCAATCATGCTCTGGATGCGGGTGAAGTAAACATCCATCAATGGTCGACCCTTCTCGGTGCTGTCCAAGTTGCCACCGATGGTCTTGAGGAGTTTGGTCAATGACTCAATTTCAGCCTCATCCGGAATGCCATTGTAGTCCACAAGCTTCTTGACACACTCGTGCATAATACGCTCTGTAAGCATACTGAGTTTGTAAAGCTCACCAATGAATTGAACAAGACCAAGACCACGACGTTTGGCGGCCGCAGCAATGTAATACTCATCGGACAACATGGCAGCTTCCTCGGTCTTTGCATCTTCACGTTCACCCTCTGGCTTCTCTGGCAAATCGATCTTCCATCCCCGCTCGAATTCCTCTTGACATCTGTTGAGCAAATACTTTCTGAAGAGATTGCCACCAGAAACAACATTGCCGTTCTTGTCGAGAATGCTCTCATCCTTGATATCTGGACTCATGGTCTCAAGCATACGCTTGCAGAACTTCGCATACATGGAAGCCCAATGAGCTTCGTCAGTGGCTTTCTCAAAGGTGAGCTGAATGACTTGTCTCAAAGTGCGACCATCAGCCTCATCCTTGGATTGAGCAGCAATGGCCAAAATTTGATCTGCGATCTTATCAAACTTCTCAGGTGTCATCTTGTTGAGGGCAGCCTTCACCTTTCTTTGAACCATGTCAGGATCCATGTGACCAGCGCCAGGAACAGCGCCAGGGGTGGGGCCTGCAGCACCAGTGGCTGATTGAGTCTGGCCAATACTGCGCGGTTTCCAACCAGTGGCAGAGACTTGAATGGGCTTGACATCCATACCAGCGGTAAGAGGCATGTTCTTTGCGTTTTGAGCTTCTTGCTTGACGTTGCTTCCTTGATAACCTTCACGTTTGCTTCCGCCGCGCTGGGATCTGCTAGGTTGACGTGGAGAGTGCGGCATGCCACCCATCGAAGAGTTGGATGAGTTAGTGCGTTGCATACCGGCTCCAGCTGGGAAGGCACCACCAGGTCGTGTGAATGAAGCCATAGGGTTGATAGTGTTGAGACCGGGTCTTTGCATGTTGCCTGAAGACATGGCAAAACGCTCAGCACTGGTAGTTCCGGGGGGGAGAGTCTTACCACCAACGGCGCCAAATTGTCCCATGGCGAATGCTCCAGGTCCGCTGCCTCTGTTCGAGCCTCGTGGTCCCATGCCGGCAGGCGTTCTTTGTGATCCACCAGGTCGTGCCGAGCCTCCGTCGCCATCACCGATAAGGGCCTTGATCTGAGATTCGAACTCCATGGATGGTTTCTCGGTGAAAACCTTTTGGAATTGGAGTAAGAATTCCTTGTCATATTTGAAGCTCTTACCCTTGGCTTTTACAGCATTGTTGAGGGCAGGATTAGGAGAGCTGATGTTAGGTGGATAGATGGAAGAATCAAGTACAGTAAGGAAGCGGGAAGACTTGAGAGATTGAAGTGCAGCGCTTGGTTGAGGTGGTTCGACTGGCTTGGTGTTGAGGGGTGTGAGGTTGAGCGCAGCAGGCTTGCCTCGTTTTTCAGCAGCGAGAGTCTTGGGTGGTGGCCCCATGGAATCATCTGAAGCTGGGGTGGATGCCCCACTGTCGTTCCCAACATTGAGGTTAGATAGTCGTGAGGCAAGCGTGCTTGGACCGTCCTTGTCCTCTGGAGCATCCTTCTTGGCATCACCACCTTTGGCTTTGGCTTCGGCCTCAGCTCGCTTCTTCTCACGCTCGTCTTCGAGACGTTCCATCTCTCGCTCGGCCTCCTTGAGCTTGCGGTCATTTTCGGCGGCGTTGGCTTTCTCGGCTTCTTCCTTCTCCTTTGCTGCCTTTGCCTTCTCCTCAGCACGCTTGGCCAAAAGTTCGGCTTCCTTCCTCTCGCGCTCTGCCTCAGCTTCTTCCATTTCACGGATCTGGCGCTCAAGTTCATCCTCTTCATCCTGCTTGGCCTTCTCGGCTGCTGCTTTAGCCTCGGCCTCAGCCTTCTCCTTGGCCTCTGCTGCTGCTTTCTCCTCTTGCTTGGCCTTTTCCTCTTCTTTCAGTTTTGCCTCGGCGGCAGCAGCCTCTGCAGCTTCTGCTTCCTTCGCAGCCTTGGCAGCCTCTTCATTCTTGGCTTGATCGGCAGCAGCTTTATCGGCTTCAGCGGCCTTCTTGACCTTTTCCATTACCTCAGCTCGGATCTCCTCCTTGGATTTGGTAACGGCACTGTCAGTTCGAGTGTGCTGCGGTGTAGCGGACTTTGGTGGAGGTGTAGGGGTAGAAGCTACAACAGGGGGAGTTCTAGTGCGAGCGCTAGGAGCAGGAGAAGCTGGTGCCTTAACTGCATCTACATCCAAGACTTCGCCATCTGGTCTCTTGATCAAGATAGCTGCACTCTTTCTTGAGGGTCTTGAGAATTGAGACGACGCCTGAGGTACAGGCTTTGGTTGAGGAGTGTGACCGTGCGAAACAGGTGTGATTGATGGTGTTTGTGCCTGACCCATGCTCGATGCAGGGCGGTGCTCAGACAACTGGGACGAATTGCGAGACATTGGCTGGGCTTGAGGAGCATATTGTCCAGGCATGTAGGCTGGCTGTTGGTAACCAGGTTGGGGGGATGGGGGCATAGGATGCATGTAGGTCATTTGGGGGTAGACATAAGGAGGCTGGCCGCCCATAGGCATGCCGAGTCGGTTATCGAATGCTGGGGGATAGCCACCGTAGTTCTGTTTGCTAGTTAGAAACTGCTCAAAATTGCCATGTTCTGGTGAAAAATCTATTTTGGAGAGGTCTGGAGGGGGAATACTGAAATGGGGGGTAGCAGAGGGAAGGGGGGGCAAGCTTTGATCTTGAACACTTTGATCTGACGTTGTAGTAAGATTCGGCTCAAGATCCGGATGGAGTTGCCATTTAGTCTGTTGGTTGGAAACAGCGCGGCGGACTTCTGGATGCTCCGACTGCATCGAGCTAATTCTATTTCTGGCAATATCCTGACTTGGACCTCCATGCTCAAATGATGACTGCTCATTGAATGTGTAGTTGTGACCGAAAAGTTCTGTTGAAGGCTTTCGGTGACGCTGCTGGCCTTGAAACTTATCAAACCACTTCTTGTTTTTACCACGGGAATTTTGAAATGCCAACGAATCAGACTGCTGGTGAATAAAGGGGGGTTGTACTACTTGGGGTGCTCCCATGTGGGGCTGTTGATAGTAAGGGTTGTTGAACTGTTGCGGAGTTTGCATCGGCATGGCTTGGTTCATGTTTGGTGTACCCGGAAGAGAGTTCGCTAGAGCTGGGCTTCGAGCCGCTTGATGCGGCGAGTTCTGATATTGTGGTCGACCTTGGGTTTGGAAGGGGGGCATACCGCCTCGTCCTGCGTTGGGAGTGTTCCTAAATTGTGGTGCATTCGAGGGGGGGAACCCAGTGTGACCTTGGTATTGAGGGTTGTAGCCACCACGGCCACGTCCACCTTGCTGGAATCCACCACGACCAGCACCCGGACCTTGATTACTCATATCACTATGTGTCGACTGGGAGGATTCGCGGCGAAGATGTCCTGCTTGTTGATTGTTAGGGGCGAGAGGGCCCTGAGAAGATGCCTGTCGCATGTGGCGCTGTTATAGTTTTAAAGTCAGTCCATGCGCCACGGAGATAATCGGAGTAAGTGCTTACATCGCCATCGGTACCTAAACTACCAAAAGTCATACCATTGCCTTGACCAGCTATTCCAGAAGGAGGTCTTCCACCACTTGCAGCAGGTTGAGGAATGGGAGACGGGGAGTGAGCCGGCGAAATAATTCTAGGATTGCCTGGAATGGGGATCGGTCCTGATGCCGGTTGAGAAATTTGAGGAGTGCTGTGGGAAGCAGCAGGAGAATCTGTGATTGATCCGAACTGAATGCCACCCTTTGAGCCACCTACTGGGCCTCCATTGGGAATGTAACCTGCGGGCGGCCCATTGGCGCTGATCGTGACCGAACTCTTTCGGCTGTGGTCGGTGGAACCACCATTAAGAGCAGAGCTGCTATGGGCGATAGCAGGTGCAGAAACTGCCGGTACAGCAGGAGGAATCGAAGCTCTACCGTTTACCGGCGAAATAGAGGATGATTTTCCATGTTGCTGTACCGGCGCAGAGCCTCCGACAGCCACGGCGGGTGATGGAGTCGAGGAGCTCGTCGCGATCGGTGGCGACGAGACTGCCTTCTTAGCGGTGGAAGCGTACGAAGGGGTCGACTGCGACGCACTGGTAGAGTTTGAGGCCTGGCTTGGGATTTGAGATTGCTGAGAGACGGAAGTCATAGGGTGGATTTGTTTCGTCTTGTTGAAGATGACTTTTTTTTAGAAATTTCGTGGGAGGGAGATTTTTCGAAAATTATTTGTATGACGTTATCGCGATAGGTGGAGGATAGAAGTGTTATCCTTCGCAGAAGGTGTCGGATGCAGAAATCGAGTCGAAAATATTCTATTAAGAGACGAGACTCTGATGTGAATAAATCGAGGAATTTTCGAGGAGTGGAGAGGATTTGTGTGCGGTGGTTCCTGAGTTGGTCGAAATTAATCGCTCTCAAAAAAAAGTGCGATAAATCGAAATCGCCCTTCTCTTTTCAATAGGTTTTGGTGGGTGAATGAATGAAGTCTTGAACACACACAGACAGTTACAGTACAAGGACTATAACTGAATGAATGAATGAATAAAACCAAGAATCGATGCTTTTTAACAAAAAAGTATCGAGAAACTATTCCAACCGCGAAGATTCTTCTACAGAATAGAAGAGGTCGCCGGGGATAGTTAATTTCAAAGGGAGTTTCTTTTTGGGTGATTTTGAAATTGTTGTGGTTTGGAAAATTTGTGAGGAGAATCCTTAAACCAGATATTTGGCTGGTGGCTCGCCTAGCGCAGTTCTGGTAGGTGGGAGGAGGGAAGAGGGTGGGAGTGGTGTGTGCTTGTGAGTGCGAGAGAAGTGTGGGCGCGAGGATATTGTGCTAAATCCTCAGGCCATTACGAGTACTCCCGTAAGGTTAGTGCAAGAGAATTGCTAATGGTTGGATTGGATATCTAGCTTAATTCTAGCCGTTCTTACGTTCCTCCGTTCCTACGAAGTGTTCAGAGAGTACGAGGTCGAACCAGTATTTTCTGGCCGTGGAAAAGGACCTGTTTGCTCTTTTTCCGCACGTTCTGGTTGGTCCTTTTCCTCTTCCCTCTTCCTCGAAACAATGGGAAGGTCTAGCGAGCGAGATGAATAAAAGAGGTTCTGCCATCCCACCAACATCTAGACAATGAATCACGGCTCCTCAAGCAGAGCATTCCAAGGCCTCTTCGTCGACAGCGCTCTACTGCATCCAACTCCTTGGACTATGTCAAAACCACCACATATGATCTTCACCAGTTATTGATATCTCATATTTCCAATCTCTAATTTCCCACGACCCCAGCTTATTGTTTCCTCGAGAACTGCGGATAATACGAGTCGACTGCTTATTACCTCTGCTCACAAATTGAGTCACAATTCTGGTATTTACTGTGCATACTACGTAAGTACCGGCTAACCTTGGTATGACGGACGAGGCTATAGTCGTCCTAATATCAATTACTATTATGATCAATCGATTATGTCGACTGGACCTCCCTCGCTGTCGTCGCTGTTGAATTTGTCCCATCTGATCCTATGCATTATGAAGCACTCCAGACATATATCCATTAAGAGTGTCCTCACGGATCAATGGGAGCAGAAACGATGTATCTACCGCAAGAGAAAGAAGAAACATGATTTCTTTTTCCCCTCAGCCGTCGGGGTCTCTTCAGGCTGGACCGCCCAACGGAACCCCAGGTTAAGTCACTTATCCTGAGTTTGCAGCGAATACTGGGTTAGCCATGGTTTCCAAGCACACTAAAGTCGACAAACGGCCCCATGTAAATGCTACATACGTAGCAGCTACATTTATCCTTTGTCTGTCTGACTCTGCAGCCTCTCACTGTATCACCCTCCCTCAAATAAGTCCAGAATCTTAAGAACCAAGATACACTTCTTACATCTTGCAGTTTATATTTAGAATAGGGGTCGAATTTCCCGTTTAACGACCTTATGATGCAGTGAAAATATCATTCCGTACTTATGAGAGCAAAAAGTCCAACCAACTGTTGTTTCTTTCTATTTCCCATCTTCGAAGCATCCGGCGTCACCTAGCATAGAATCCAACTTTTGATGTCCTTTCCATAGACGGGAGTTGATAGAGCGTTGTTGCTACCCGTGGCACGATTCTGCATCCCACGCCCAACGAGATCGCTGGTCTTGCAGCACCAAGCGACCAATAGCAACGAGAAAGAAGTTTTGACGAAATTCTTGCAGGGCTCATCTTGAAGTTGTATATCCCAGCTAGGAGAGGCCGATAACAGCTACGCCCGTTTGGGCAAATACTCATAATATTGTATTACACCCAAGCCAATCAAATACGCCCTTCCTCATTGCTTTGTAGGACTTCTCTATCACTCTCTGTCTAATCCATCTAGATCCAAGCATGCAATCAATTTATCGATAAACTTGCACCAAACACACCATACAGCATTCCACAAACTATATCTACCACGAATTCCGCACGACAAGCGGTTCAAACGTTACCAACGCGAGTGACTCATTCTGACTTCGCCCGCATGGACGCTGTATTCGGTATCTCCAACATTTTCCCAGAAGCAAGTCAGCACGATGCGGCGAAATCCAGCAACAGCCTACCAGCCAGCCAGCCAGCCAGCCAGCCAGCCCACCAAACCCGAAGCGATCTAAATGCATACCATCACTGCCATGCCATGCATGCGCCATGACGAGAACGAATAGGGAGCAAGCGAGTCTGACAGTTTGTGGGACTGTGTTCTTCTCCCTTCCTTTGCATCACTTTTTTGGTTTTGACTTCGCCGTTTGTCATCGTGGAGCTCACGGACTAGATTATCATTATCGTTAGGACCATGAGACTAAGTAATAACTGTACCAAGAAAACCTTCATCAGGACGGTATTATATCATAAGTTAGCAACCGAGGAAAGCCAAAAGTTGGATAAGTCTATCCAGCCCCAGCTTCTCCTCATCTGATCTGATTGTACTTCGTACCACAGCATCTGGACTATCGGATTTAAGACGATCTGAACGAAGACTGATCAACATCGGATTTCTTTCTAGAAACCTTCCGTTTCTGCGGATGGACCACTGGCCGAGCTCGGGCCATTCTACCCATTTTTATCGGGCGAGGGCGTGCTCCGCTTGCATGTGATTGTACTTTTTCTGCGTTTTTGCACACTCTAGAGAAGATTCTGTATGGCCTCAAAAATCTGTGACACGGGTCTGGAAGTTGTCATATTTGAGTCCAGAAGCGTTGGTTTTATTATCATCGCCTGCTCCTGCGTTTAACGTTGGAACAATTACACCGAGTAGTGTCGTCGAGGAAACTATCTTTGGCGGGGTATTTTGATGTGTGTGTCTGTATCATTTGTTGTCTCTACATCAGTGGGTCTGTCTGATAGTCCGATAGAGATAGGGCGCAAACGAACGTGTCCTTGCGTGAGACTTCTATGGTACTGTACTCTGTATAAAATACAAGCACGCGTATGGTATTCATAAGTATTGTGTGTCCACCTCTCTGCATGAGGGTTTCTGCCCTTGCCCTTTTGTTGAGATGAACAACTGTTTGACCAGTTTGCCAGGCCGAGTCAAACGTTAGGTTCGCTGGCATTGGTGGGGTTGAGGGGGAGCCGCGGATGGAGCCGACTAGTATATTGGGCCAGGGCACTAGCCCTTGACCTGACTTCTCTCTATGGTATCCGTATGGCCGCACATGCTAAGTATAGCATAGGTAGTGCCGTTCACAGTAACGTAACTTCATGGTATCCATCGCATACAGTGGACTATACAAAATAGTTATACATACAGTAGCTGAACTCCATATAAATTTCCTGTTCTTAGTGTGAGAAGTATCTCACGAACCCGCATCACTTCGTCTCGGTCTACAATATTCCGAGCATGACGGCCCATTCATCCCTTAATACCTGCATATTAATACATCAATGCAAACTCGTCGACATGTGTATCAGAAACGAAGTTTCTTTGTTGGAATTTCCCAGCTGTTACCCGGTAGGACTCTTGCTGAACAACATCACAATTGTCACCTCATCAGTCCCGTGAAGTAGAAGGGACTTGATTCTTCTCCTGACCAAGTGGAAATGGGGAACTATCTAAGCTACAAAGTGTTAGACAAACTACGCGAAAATTCGTGATACACCTTGAGAAAGATAATAAAAGCACTGCTGTAAACAGGTGAATCTGTGAAGATATCCAGCATCACGTATTCACTGTTCCAACCTACTACCCACCGACCTTACTACCTCACAATAGTTGAAGCCATTCTCTCTTTGTTCAACATACGACATGTCGAGCCTGCCAGTACAGATGGAAAACAACACTCCGCCATCGTCCATAAACATACCATACTGGACAGTTCAGAAACAAAACTCCTACAAAGGACCTGTCTCCAAGCAAACTGCCTTACACACCCACAACCACACGTATCAATAAGTCAATCCATTGCTTCCACACCACATCCCAACCAGCCGCATAAGTAAACCCATCCCATCATGCCTATCATCCAACTTCCCCTATGCACCGCCTGCATCACCGAACATACGACCTACCGCTGCTGCCACACCATCACCGACACCGACCGCGAATGCCGCCCCTGCAGCAGCCGCCGCAGCCGCTACGCACCATGCAGCGAGCCCGCCATCAACGTCACCGTCGCCCTCGAACCCTGCTCGGACTGCACCCCTCGCTGGAAAACCCAGCGCCGCGCAGACCGTCCCTCCTGCGCCACCTGCGGCGCCACACACAACCTCTTCCTCTGCGGGCACATCCGAACCTTCTTTACGGACACCGCCTACTCGGGCGAGTGCCTGCGCTGCCAAAATGGTACTACGGACCCGAAACAGTTCTTCAATGATGTAGGGCGCGACTGTGATAGTTGCGTGCTCACCATATGCGCGAAGCGCGTAAAGGAGAGAGAGGACATGGGACTGACGGTGGGACCGACGGGCGCGACGCCGGTGGAGGGGGAGCAGTATATAAGTGTGCCGGAACTGGTGCTTGGGCATGAGGATACTCCGATTAGGGTTGCGGAGTATAGGGAGAAGATTGAGGAGGATGAGGATCATGTTTGTAGGGAGGAGTTGGGGTTTTGTAAGTACTGCCATGTGGGGTCGATGGAGGCTTGGACTCCGGATGCTTCTTGATTTGACTTGACCGTCGTTGTCGTTTTATTGACCGCCTTGTAGGGTTGGAGACTTAGGATATCTCGCCTGGCTTTGTCGATTTGCAGTCTCGGTCTCGGCCCGTCTCGTCTCGTCTCGTCCGACTGCTGATGGTGGGAACTTCGCCCTTGAATCATATCCCCTCCCCCTAAAGTATCATCTCGTTGATTTATTTATTCATTTTTTCTTTTTAAACTATTGTTATCGTTCGTCTCCTGTGCCTTTTCACTGTGCAGTATTTTCTATATGCGATTCGATGTGTTCTATCTCTTCTAGGGCAGCCCAGGTTTTTGGCGGCTAAGTTAGGGGGATCAGGTTTTCCTTTGTTCTCCTGTTGAGAAAATCAATGTTCTTTGTTGCTATCATTTTTCCTTTCCAGAATGTCAAGGGCAATGTTGAGTCTTCTATCGTGTGGACCTTCTTTATATGGATGATTCATCTTCGAAGAATGAAGAACATGGCTGTGGTGAAGTTCGACAGAGTGGTTGAGCGGTGCGGAAAAGGGTACAGTAAGTGGTAGGATGAGTCCGCAAGTGTAAGCTCTGAACGCCGAACGGTCGACCTTAGAAGGTTGCAAGTACTTAAACTGTGGTTTGGAGGAATTTCTAGCTGTGATGATATATGCAGTATGTTTGGCTCTACATGTCGTGGAGAGTTGCTGCTGCTCGTGGTTTGCGGCAGAGGGATAGGTCAGCTTGCCAGTTGGGGGTGCAGTCAGACTGAAATTTAAAGAAGTTAAACAAGAGTGAAATGCGTTGATGCTTGCTCTCTTCCTCATTGTAATTTCTGCTGCGTCACTATGATAACACCACGGATCTTGTGTAGTCATATGGATGACTTTTGGTTTTCTGTGAATCAAAATACTAGCGAAGGACATAACCGCATATTACACGCATACCGGGCAGTAACCCTGTTCTTCGAGACTCTGGCGTGAGTTCTATAGGAGTAAAGCAAATTACTGCGTGAACATCAGATCTACTTGTGAACAACTGATAAACAGAAGCTACTTAAGAACCATCATATCTCTCCTACTTGGCTTTTTAAGATACATCCCACTCTCCATTCTCCATACTCACCGTGAGTTCGATCATTACGTTCTCTCACAATGCCAGGCACAGATAAACCCAAGACCAAGAAATGCGAGCTGTGCAAATTCGGGTACACTATCTACCGATGCGGCCATTTCATCACCATTGCCTGCGAACTCTGCCCCAGCTGTAACCCCGACGGCCTTAGCATCGAAGAACGCACCCACCCCAGCGTCACCCTTAGAAACCGCACCGACGCCCCAGACACCTGTCTCCAATGCCGCGAAGCCGGCTGGCGCCGCGACGCCCGCCCATGGAAACTCCCTGAGTGCGATGAATGCTCTGTCAGCTACACCATCTACAAATGCAGCGCTTTGAAAGCACGGCTGTCGCCGCGTTTAGAAAGCGGAGCATGCGAGAAATGCCGCACGGGCTTGTTGAGGCCGAAGGCTTGGGTGTATTGGTCGGGTTTACTTTGTAGAAAGTGTATTCCTTATCATTGTGTGCAGAAGCAGCAGTGGTTGGGGAATCTGAATCAGTTTGTGCAGGGCGAGGTGAGTATCTATACGGCGCCGGAGACGGGGGAGTTAGCTAGGACGGCGCATGATCCGTGTCAGAATTGTGAGGCTTGTAAGTTGTGTCAGTTTGATGGGGAGGGGGACGATCATTACTCTTATCTTAAGAGTTTAAAGTAGGAGGGAGTAGAAAGTTCTGTTTGTATTCAAGCAACAGAGTCTCTTCCAATTCATCTCCTTTATTCAAACGTTGACCGCCAACTATAAACTGCACAGCAATTATCATATCCCGCCTTCCAAACATTACTTTTGTACTTGATTGGACTTCTCTAGTCATATCTATGAGTTTATATCGTTGTTTTTATTCCAAATTTCTCGCCATATCTGCCTATATTGATTTGTTGAATTGTGTCAATGTGAAAGTACCCCGACATGAGAAAACTCCGAATCGAGTCATCAATATTTCATCGTACCTCAACTTACCCGCACCTTTCTATTTTATGTTTTTTCTTCGTGTATTCCCTATCTTCGATGTTGTCATATCTTTGTCTCTCCATTTCAAGTGATTCTGGAGGAAACGTCAACGAGGCCTTCCTCATGGCTAGTTTCCTGTGCTTGGCGCTACATCTGACATTCTTCGACTGCGTTCTCCATGTTTCTGTTTTGATCTAGTTGCGATTGTCTTACTCCAATTTCTGTGTCGATTCTAGATGTTATAGATATTCGGATCCAGAAGCATCTTGATTCCAGATGGACCACTTCTATACTTCTGAGATACTGCCCCACTGCAGGTGCTGAGTAGGTCATATGTTCATGAGAGCCTGTTGGGGAGGACGAATAACCTAACTTGCCAACTCACGACTCATGATCATTGTTCATACTTCTTGGAGTGAACAGCTGGCTCGACCGTCCATTCATTCCAGTCATAATCCATGCTTGAACAATGAATTTAGCAAGCATTCAGAACAACTTCACGGCCTATATAAGGATCCGCTTCCCCCCCCGCAATCTCCTACTTACTTTTACTTTTCACCATACCATCGACATCTAGCTATTTCAAGACACTCGGAACGATCTTCATATCTGCCACCTTGTACCACAGCTTCTATTCATCATGCCTGTCGTTCTCCGCAACTATTGCAATGATTGCACAACCACGCATACATCCTTCTCTTGCGGTCATATCCGTACGCTTCGCATGCCACCCTGCAGTTCATGCCAAAGACCCGACGGCAGCCCTTACGGAACGAACCCCAAAAACGAGACTATCTTGACTTATTCACCCTGCACCGATTGCCGCCCTACCTGGCGTGCTATTGCAAACAAGTCTACTCGGATTTGTGAATTTCACTGCGGCGCAAGATACGTACTCTTCAGATGTGGACGTATCGAGGCGCACAAAACCAAAGATCTCCGTGAAGGCGGCTGTGAGAATTGTTGCACAGGTAAGTCTGTACCGAATCGTTTCTTTCTAACACTCGTTAAGGACTGTACTCTCTGTACTGTCGTTTTGTGCCCGGAGATAATCACTCTGCAGGTTGAGAAAAATCACGGTAGGTATGATCATATGTACTTGGACGCAGGTGACAATACCGGACTCGAGGATGTCTGTAAGAATTCTGACGACTGCAAGTCTTGTGCGGTTCAGATGAATTATCATTTCACTCCAAGTCATGGTTGGATTGAGACTTGGTTGTAGATTGCGGGGCCTGATGTAGGAGAGACCGTAGGTGGTTATGCACCCGCTCGAATCCTGATTCTAGTCACTGGCATCAAAGACGCTTTCTTCATTCAACTCATAGTCTAAATTGTCGAAAAACTCAATCTCTCTTTCTAGATCTTCATATAAGGATATTCTATCAATATCAATTTCGTTGACTTTTATTTATTATTATTTTCATTCCCTGATTTTGTCTCACCGTGCCTGTAGTTTTACCCCTTACCTAGACTCGCTTCGAAGCTGTAGCCTGTATGCAAATTCTCAACATAGAAGGAAGCACTTTCCGATATCTTCTACTACGTATCCAATCTAATCCTATTCGCGTTTCCATATGCTGCACCAATATCATCGTTTCTTTGTCGGTTTTCTAAACAGTCGTTGTAAAACAAAGGCCGATTGTTGTTTATCCCATCGAAAACAATTCATTTGTCGACAATCGCGACTTTGTCTCACACACAGTTGTTCGATTGACCATAAAACTCGACTGCTCGAACAGTCACCAACTAATGTCTACATAGAGACTAACTCTAACACCCCACTGATAGTTAGGCACCCAAAACTCATAGAGCATCCAAGCAAACCTCAAGAACTTTAAGTTCCAATCGTAGATTTCACCGTTATTTACTTCCAGTTCACAACCCAGCCATCATGACTTCTGCTATCTGCGCATCATGCAAGTATGTAACCGATATTTACATCTGCGGTCATATGAAAGGAGCTCCTTTCCAACTCTGTGAAGCATGTGAAGTCCACGAGGAAAATTTCTACGTCCGCCCATTTCGCCCACAGCTTGAGCACAAGCTGAACCATGTCCCCTGCGACAAGTGCCGTCGTTCCAAATGGATTGGCGTAACAGACTTTCCACTCCGACGTGCGCATTATGTCGCATTCGTTACATATTCGACGAGTGCGGATTCATGATCGTAGAGCTTTCGCCTTACCTGAGCGCAGGTGGATGCGCCAACTGTCACAAGGGCACTACAATGCCAGAGGAGGAATATGTTTCTGTGGAAGAGCTTGGCGATTTTTGGGGTGAGAGCAACGAGTCCTCGGAGGAGGACACAGATGTTGCAGAACAAGCTGGAAAGGAGTTGAACCTCCGTCCAGAGACTGCCACAGACCAGAATGGAGAGGGGTTGCTGGATGTGCCTCCGCACGCGAAAAATGCTAGTCAGGGCTCAGAACAGGTACTGTCAGTAGACTTTGAGCGTCCTTTAAAGCGGCAGAGGCAGTCAGTACGAAACTGATAGTATATCTAGATTCGGAGCTTCCAGTTCGGAGCGTGTCTCAAGACCTTGGCGAGATGCATGAAGTAATCTCACTCTATGTCATCTCCTAGCCGCATGGCATTCTTCTATTCTTATTTTTCCTACTTTCTACTTTGAGCGGACCCCAAATCTTCTCAATACTTATTATTTACTCAATCAATACCCTGCTTCACCAAACTTCCTTGGCCAAGTGACCAACTACATTTAAATCTCTTTTTTCATTTTCCAATTCTCATTCTTCTACTTGTTGTTGCACTTCCTTACTGCTTAAGTACCCCACAGACAGTGAGGACATGTCGTACTGTGGTAATACTATGTTCATTAAACATAGACTTACTGTTGTCATTTCACTTCCTACTATGTCCCTCAACTGTCTTCGTATGATAGACCTTTTCTTTCTCATTATACTCTGGTCACATCCGCCACCCTACCTAGCTACGTCCTCTCAACGTCATCATAATTCGCAAGGTAAAGCATGTCTATACATCAGGATGATTATGTCAAAATGCTTCCTGAAGTTTTTGCTTTGTCAGACTGTAAATGTATACTTGCAGATTGTTCAGGATCATTCACACGGAAGTTCTTTGAAGGGGTCATAAACACTCGAGTTCCCATTCACATCTTGAAACAGTTCACTGAACAGCCATTTTATGGAAGTATAAGACGTCTTCCGTCTTTACTTTGCCTTTCTTCGCTCCCCATCTTAACAAACAACCAAATCTAAAAGATACCCTTGCCATTCATTGATCTTATCTTACCAGGTAGAATACCACTCCTATTCCAGACATCACAATGGCCAAAGAAGTCAACGATAACCACTCTGCACCAGTCACCGCAATGGCCGAACAAGCCAACAACGACCACTCGACACCAGCCCCGGACTCGGAAAATCCAACCATTCCAGGCGATGCAAGTCCTGTCGATGAAGTTCCAGCCAGATCCGCCCCTCCTCTTCCCCTCTGTACGAGAAATTGCTGGGAGATCATTTCCTGCTGTTACACCTGCGAAACGCCAATCGAAAGCCTTGAAGACATGGAAGATGCCGCTTTCTTTAATTGTGTATATTGCCAAGAAAAGATCACGGTGCCGAACATGACAGTGATTTTCAAGCAATATGAGACAGACACTGGTACACCTGGATGTCGCCATTGTGCTGGAGCTGCTGCATCGGTGGTGAGGGATATGAGGAGGGAGAATCAGAGAAGAGCTAGAGAGGAAAAGGAAGCGAGAGAGTCCCTAAGATCGTTCGTGTGGTTGTAGAACTAGCTTTGGGTAAGGATATATGCTAATATGCAATACTAGGTAACCTCAGCTGCATTCGGAATTTCACCTTGTCACCACTCAAATGTCCATCAGCCAGATTTTGCCCACCAGCCAGATTTCACAACTAAAATACAAATTTCCCTTTTTCAAGATAATCATTGCCGTAATTGACCTTCCCGTTTCTCATTGTAGTGCTACTGCTGTTCGGAAGTGCTGTGTGACACAATTCATATCGTATGACAGGTTATAACTTGTTAGCTCGAAGCTCCTCCATTTCTATACGTCGATCGTAGTGCATTTTGACCTTACTATATATGCTTGACGGTATTCAAACTGCTACCTGCTTGCAGTGAGGATACAAAGATCTTTCAATTTGGGACAAGGCCCAATTACCGATCTCCCTGACGCAGGAACGTCGAATACCGCAAGCTAATGTGTAAGAAGCCCTAGCACTGGTATCACGTCCTCAAGTATGGAGAAGCGTCCATGGTTTCCTGCCTAGAAATTGAGCACCTATTCTCAAGTAGAAAGCGGTAGATTGCACGTTCTGTTCGCTCTCTATACATCCCAATGTCCGTCTATCTATCGATTTACTATAATCTGCCTCCACCGCCAAAATTCCTGCCACGTCCCGCCTTTCACCACGGGAATTTCAACTATATTCTATCTGTTTTTAGGTTCTTACTAGTACCCCGACCTAACTTCTCATATCTAAGTGATGTACTAACTTACTAAGAATACACGATCATTCAGGTGGAAACCAGGTCGTCTTGACTTGGGAGGAGACTTCCGCATTCTGTAAGGTAATTAATTAAGCGATAAGGGGGTTGGTTCCTGCTACCACATCGTTTTGTGGATGTGACCGCGCATATCCCAGAATCAACGGTACAAATTTTCCAACACTTAATGATAAACACCTTAAAGTGCAAGTGTACACAATCTGTCTTCATAAGTGGGAGTACAATATATTTAATCACTCGAACTGCTCTCGCTGCGGTGGGTGTAACATATAACATTCACACAGCTTCACGTACTACCGCCACATTATGATTCGCAACATTTTCATATCTGGAACATATATAAACTTCCATTTCGCTCATAGAGTTATATTTTCAAATTCTAACAAAGTTATAAGTTAGATTGATGCGGATATCGAATATACTGTAACTACCACTTGCTACAACATCCAACCACAACAACGAGCATCAAAACTAGAAACAAGAAACCAACACCAGAAGCACCAGAACACTGCAACGGCAGTTATGACGTCCTACCCAACGCCATCCTCAGACCCTCCCTCTCATCCACCCACCCAAAAACATATCCTTCCCCATCCAAATAAACTCCCACCCTTCTCACCCTCCGTCAACACATTACCTCCTATCGCCAACCTCTTACACCCAACCATGGATCCCAACCCAAACAACCAAATGCGCATCAACCACATCCTCAATGCATCGCCCGCTCCCCAACCCCCCACCGCATCCACAACTCCCAACCCAGTAACCTCAGAGCGCAGAAGGATTATCCTCGATAAACAAATACATACTTCGCAGCTCCTCCAACAAAACCACAACCGTATGCACCAATCTCAATCTCCATCTCCATCTCCTCATTCTCCCTATCCCTCTTTGACTCGCCCCCGCGTCCCGGCATTAACCCCCCGTCCCGGCACATCCATACGCAGGACAGCTCTCCCGTCTGCACGGCAGCCACAGTTACCAATAATAGCAGCACGACGAACAAGCATACTACGAGTACCGCAACCCCGACAACCCCCACGGTGGGAACCACGCGCAACCGATCCCGAAGGCGACACATCTATGCACGACCCCCCTCATACTCATCTTCATGAAATCATCTACTCTACGCCTTACGGGGATATCATAAGTCCAGCTCGTGCGAGTACTCAAGCCCAACCGCAATCCCGAAGTCAAGCACACTCCACCGCTCCTTCTCACACTTAAGGGCCCTTTAACTCTCAACAGCCCTTTGACTCCCACCCCTCCCAACCACACTTGCCCTCTAACTCCCCATCCCACTCCTACACCCGCCACCCTTACCCGCACCCGTACCAGTAAACCCCAGTCCTGGCCTGGAAACCGCGCTCTCGGAGCTGTGGGTATGTATATATATACCCAAAGACGAGGAGGGTAGATTTTGATGGAATATTGGAATATCAGGGATGGAATAGATATACAAGTCGAAGGGGATGGGAGGGGGATAAGACGAAAGAGAGTTGTATATATAATTCGGTTGGAAATGTCAGCCAGGGTAATTGCTCGAGTCGTTTGGGATGATTCTGCGAGTCGCTTGGAATTGTGATGATGTATCGTAGCTTTGGAGGAAGGAAGAAGAAGAAGAAGAAGAAGAAGAAGAAGAAGAAGAAGAAGAAGAAGAAGAAGAACGAGGGAGATGTGACTTATATATGGAAAGGAGAATATGGAAGGAAGTTCGCACTGAACCCCTCAGCAGTCATCACTTGTCACTGTCCTCCGCTTCCCCTACGATAGACAACTCCCTCACACCCCAACTTCCCCTCTCTCACATCACCATCCCAATCACCCACATCCCGCAGAACTCACTTCAGGACCAAAAGACCAGCAGACATCAATGCACAGCATATCATATCATATCATAGCTACGCTCCCCTCCCCATCCCTCACACCTATTAACAAACAAAAAACCCCCCATCTCTCTCTTTATAACGCACCTTCCAAATTCCCTCATCCAATCATTCCCACCCAACCAACCAACCAACCATCCGACCCTAATCCACAAAAAATTCCCATGATATCACTATATCCCTCCCATATAGACGTACTTCCGTATAACGACTCTTCATCGCAACCAAAAAGATCTTTCCCCGCCCTCTAACGCCATTTGACCCATGAATACCAATTCCAAAAACACAACAACAAGTTGAGTCAATCAGACCCTTAAACCTCAATCAAGTACTCGCTAATTCAATCAACAGTTCACATATAATGTAATGCACGTTGAAGCTCCCCTTCTTCTTCTTCTCCCATTCTTTATTTTTGGGTTTTGGCGGAAACGAAAGTCGGTCGTTTTTAAACGGACCGTACCGCATCAATCATGGCGTGTTTTTCCACAGCATTCGAGTTTGAGAATCATAAATAACCCAAAGCACAAGCATCAAAAGAGCGAATCTCAAGCCGGCTAGTCAGATGACCGTACAGCTGGAGCTTGAATTGTTTCTGAAGAGGAACGTTGAGTTAGCATTTGTAATTAGGATCAAAGAAATGAAAATCCAACTAGTAATAGAAACACATACCGTCGCGCACCTTCAATCTGCATGATCCATTCTATACATATCTTGAGTCTTTCCCTAACACTGGTCGTTGCCAAAAGTTTATATTTTTCCGCGTCTTTGGTGGGAAGGACAGACGCAAACCACCACGGAAATGTGGCTGCGTCTTCAGGACATCTATCGTAAGCCTGGATGACTCGATGATGTAACCACGGCGCGCTCTGTGCTTCCATTCTTCGGACAAAACCTAAACCAATCTCCAATAAATCTCGGGTAGGTCTGCCATCAAGTTGAAACGAGGTGTATTTTGTACCCTTCTCACTCAGTTGCGGTTTGCTTGAAGGATGATCATTGGGATCAATGCCTGCCGCTTCGATGCTGGTTTGTAAAGCTTCAATAGCCTCTTCGTCAGCAAGACCTATATCGTTGACACGTTCTACAGTCCCAATTGTGTATGCTGTTGGTGATGGTGTAGATTCCGAAAGTTTGTAGTCCACGACCTTGAATCTGGCAACTCCTCTAGCCTCAACCAGACTTCGGCCATCCTCTAGAAGATTGTAGTTCTCGATGTGAAGAAGAGTACCGTATTCCCAGAATCGAGGACCCCCAAATGCCCCTTGTGTGCCCTGGTCTGGGTTGTGGAGAAGCATTCCGAAATTCCTATCCTCTGATGCATAGACCCTAGCAATCATAGCACGATATTTGGGCTCGAAGATATGAAGGTAGGTAGGCATCGAGGGAAATGATACCGTGCAAACGAAGCATGGGATCTCGAATCGAACTCTCACTTCATCGGCAGCTTCGATGGCTCGGGCAGCGGCTTCAGCCGGGAAAAGTCCAAGAACCAGGTTATTTATGAGGATATCGGTAGGCGCTCGGTCCGATGCAAGGCCTATAAGTGTCCGACAGATAGGGCATGCAACCTGGCGGTTAATGATTTGATGAAGACAATTTCGGCAGAAGGTATGACCACATGTAGTGGTAATGGGATCTGTGAATAAGGCAAGACAGACTTGACATTTGAGGTCATCTGCTACCGCATTCTTCAAACCTGCCAGCACCTCTGTATCTGTCCTGTCGCGTTTTTCATCGTCGGTCGTGCCAGGTATCTCAGGCATCCATGTAACATCGCTGTCATACGGAAAGCCATAATCTCGGACCAATTGATAACATGCCGCAATTTTCCCACCACAAAAAGTCGTATTCGAGTCGATTTGTGTTCCTGGCCAATTTACCACATCCTGCACCCTTGATTGCAATGCGGAATTCGTCCTCATGGATTCTGAGCAGTTCGCTTCCAAGGCTTCGGACATCGCATTGATGACATTGTTCATAACAATATTAGTCCTGGAGCAATCCACTTGAGCATGCTCTCGACCACAGCTCGAGCACTTAAACCCCAGCACTCTGTCCGGTGTTCCGGGGTAGCTGATGTTCTTCCTCGCATACGTTTCCGGTAAGCATGTTTCGCAAAACGTATAGCCACATGGAAAAGTTTTTGGATTTCGTAGCACTCGATTACAAGACGAGCATTGTATGAGTCTTATGATGTCCCTCGCATCTCTCGAGCCATCCAGTGGCAGAGTCGGTGGTGTCCTTTTTGCGCCCCGAGGAAGCTCGGGAACGCCAGTGAAAGTCCCATCACGAAGGGAAGGATAAGGTCGGACGACCTGCATTTATAATGTCGAGAAGGCTATGCGGACCGGCCGGTAAATTGGTATGGCTGATATGATTCCTCGACGGTGATGCAATGGGATGTCGGAATGCTGGAATGCTGAAAAGCTATTCCTAATAGCTTCGCACACCCTGCATATGCGACCCCTAGTGTAGTGGAAGATCTGCTGTCGATGGTCAAAATGGTGTTTGGATGGTGAGATTCGTACGTGGAGGGTTCGAGGGGTATAAATCGACTATCAAGTAGCTATCGTTAAATGATTAGCATGGTGTGAAATGCGTGAAGCAATAAAAAAGTTCGAAGTTGTGCCCGGCGCATATACATATATGCATGCCGTCACCAAGGGTCCTGGTGGTCTTGGTGGTCCTCTTACCTTTGGTCAATAATTCTCGAAGAGTGGCATCTAGTTAAGGAAAGCCACGGTTAGTGGTTTGTTTGATAATCTTTAGTCTTTAGTCTTGCGAGAATCATTACCCTGGAAAGGTCGAGGGTTTGCTGGAGCCAGTGGACCTGGGTAGTCTGGGTAGTAGTCGGGGTGGTCTGGGTAGTTCTGGGTCGTCTGGGTAGAGGATATTTCTAGAACGCCACACCAAAAAAGTTGCCGGAATCGCAATGCCGGGGTTTACGTTTGCGTTTGCGTTTGCGTTTGCGTTTGCGTTGGTTGCGTGCGGATGGAGACGGCCTTGATTTTGCAAGTCTGGCTGCGGGACGAGGGACGGGGGACGAGGGACGAGTGGACGGAAAGGCAAGGCACGGCGAGTCGCATTGATGTATTAATTCACTCACGTCGAATCATGCAACTGGCAAGTATCTATAGGAAGGATTGACTTGGAGGATGACTTGAGCTAGCCCAATGTCGCACAGAAATTTTATTATATACGATGTCGATGTCGATGTTGGCCATGCCATGCTCATGTCCATTTTTTTAGGTGGCATGGTCATTGGTCATGACCTATACGAGGGCCAGAGTGACTTTAAAATTCGCAACGGCTTTGAAACACCACAAAGAAAGCCTCTTCAACACCACTCAACTCTACACAATTCTATTAACGAGTGGAAAGGAATCGCATTGTTTTACTGCTTCTTATTTATTTAATTTCTTTGTACTGGCAAATACAGACCGCGCGTAGATTAATTGAACTGCATCGAATTTAATTGCATTGTACCGTCTTGTACACCCCGTCGGCCATATGTTCGTTCTGCTCTATGTTCCCGTTCATGTGCGTACACATTTTTGCGGCTGGATGTCAAAAAGCAGCCGTCGCACGACTCAATCGCAGATCTGCTCAATCCTTGGCGGCTCCAGCCACACCTTGCGCTGATGGGGAACCGATATTCTGATCTCAACGATGAATCAACCGTCCTTGTGATCGACGCCATACCTCTTTGGGTCGCCATTCTCCTTTTCATCCTTTCCCTTTTTCGTGATTTCGGGGTCCAATTGCGGTCCCACCGACTCCCACAGTGGTCCCAATGCTGGCTGATATACTTAGTCAATCTCCGTTCTCCGTCCCCCGTCCCTTGTCGTGGGTTGGTTGAGCTTGGTGTGCGGGAGTGGAGTCAGTGGGAGTCTAATGTTGATTGATAAGTGAAGATTTTGAGCATGGGGCAATCAAGTCTCTAGCCACAGCTGCCTCTATGCTCAAAGAGTCTAGTCTAGTCACTCTAGTATCGTCTGCAATGTAAAGTAAAGTGGCTGTTGGTGGGTGCGTAGTGGCTGTCTTTTCTAGAACTTTTCCATTCTGGCGCTGGCGTGTCCTCTGTACAGAGTAAAGTTCTTCGTAGAGGTTGTAAGTCTAAATGAGCTAGCCTTTGAGTTTCCCCCTCATCTCCCCTCTCTCATCTCCCCTCTCCCCCTTTCCCTTGCCCCTTTCCCTTCACCCATTCCATCCCTTCTCAAGTCAAGTAGGATCAAGGTCTTCCTCTTTACTTATCAGATCAAAATCAATCCCCTACCATCTCTCGCTTCCCCCAACGGACATCACCCGCACTCGGAAAAGTCATCCAATGTAGATTATGCATGTCTTCCGCTCCTTCAATACCTCCCCACAAAACATTTCAGGTATTTTGTCTGCTGTCCAGTACGCCTTACGCACATCATCCAATCATCACTCTTTTCCGGAGCTCAAAGATTCGGGGTCCAACTATGCCTCGGACTCGCTTCCCTTAACCAGAACCTTGTGATTTTGCAATCGTCATCGATTATTTGGCCTTCCACATTTCGTGCGTGTACATTATGTATGTCTCAGCTTGCCTCGATAAGCAGAGGACACCACCTGGTACCACGCCAAGAGTCGCTTCCATTGTCCGATATTCCATTTTACTCCGTCAATATGTGGTCCTACTCCGTATTTGGTGCTCACACCGGTCCCTGTGGCTCTCTTCTCCTGGGCCCTGGCGCTTCCCATTCCTCGCTTAAGCCCATGGACAGACTTTTTCATCCTACTTCGTGCAGTACCCTATCTGATAGCCTAAGTCGGCAGATCATATCTCTGCTCAGTCCCAACTACTAGTCTCAGCTCCCAACCACAATCGTACACTGGCATCAACTTGATTCACAGGCACGAAATTATCCATGCTGGAAATCATCTTCTCCTGGTCCCCATTCCCATAATTGCCACGAGTGTATGAAGGCCCATCCACACTCGTCACTCGCCGCTGCATGACTCTCTTGTATCCATTTCACTTTCAGCCACTCCCCTAGGAACATTCTTGAGCGTTCCAGAACCTACATCGTCCAAAGGCAATCGCATCGATACAGCGCTTGCTATCTGGCAGGGAAGAAGTAACGATCGTGTTGGCCGTTCTAGCGTCTTCGTTTCTGAAGAGACACTTTTTATTATCTTTACCACGTCGACTGCTTCCTCGCACATGATTTTCCCTTCTTCCTTCGGTGCCTTTGAGTAAGTTCCGACAGGGTACAGCTGTGGATAAATTCTTATAAGATTCCTTGATATTGAAAAGATCGGCGCTACCCACCCTCACGGGAGCATCCTGTTCCGTTTGTACTTGGGTTAAGAGCTGCGGTACCTCCTGACCTTTATGCTGCTTCGACATTGGATATGTTGCTGCCTCGGTGTCATATGTGTTTGCAAAACAGGTATTAAGATACGCTTCATTCTCGGCCATGTTCCAACTTTTTTTCCGGCTCCTGAAACCTTTCATCAGTTCGCAATTTTTCGAAAACTTTTGAGGCATCACCGCTCTTAACAGATTCACGGAATCTGGCCCCTTTCATACTTTGTCGAGTGGCCCATTTTATGATCAGACCGGAGCTGTGCTGCGAACTTTCGATTATACAACTTGACGACAGCGTGCTTGGTTCCAAAACGACGATTCATCAGTCCCACCTCCCTGAAATATGAGAGGGTCTGAGTCTCATAGAGTTTCAAGATCTTGCAGAGGATGGGTTGGTCTTCAGTCGTGTCAGGGCTTTCCGTCGTATGTGAAGTCAGACTCAGCATTGTCCCTTCTTTCTATGGACACCTGTTTTGGTCACTGACTTCCTTGAGGAAGCTTTTGAGATGGTTTACTCAAACTCTATCTCCTCAAGCCCGGCACTTGCTCCCTGTGGCAGAAGGCACTGCTTTGCACCCCATGTTCTTCATCTAAATCCTCCCCGGCACTTGCTCCTCTAGCAAAAGGCGGTACTTTGCACCCCGCGTTGTTCGTCTCGAGCTACACCTATGTCTGCTTTCTTGCTCATCACTTCAATAACTTCAAATATCCGTTCGCACATGGTATGTTTTTATCTAGATTTGGAGACCGGCCTAAGCTTGAGATGATACTCGTCGATCTGATGGAAGGAGACATCGCTGATTAACACGCATTGGATCCCACTAACAAAGCCGTAGCCTGCACAGTCAAGTTGTGCTACTAGCCACTTCCACTCGTGTGAGATTCGATCTCCTCAAAGCGATTCAGAGTCGTCGGCACCATTGGGTCGCCAATCCTTGGGAAAGCAAACAAACGGTAATAAAGTTTCTGCAACCGGTTCATGGAACATTAGGTATAGGACTGCATCCAGTACCGGCGGTGATACCATCCCTAGACGCATTCTATATGAAAATGTCCTTCCTACCAGTAATTGGTCTGCTCTTGAGATTAAGACCGCCATGTTAAACATCTCAGAGAAGCGGCTGCGTCATGCTTGAGAGGCATGCTCTCCTGCGTAGAAATAATAGGCCCGCAGCAATAACGCAAAGACAGTTGGACAATAGAAACATTATAATTCGTTGAATCAAGCGGGATATTCATTTGAGGTCAGTAATCCGGGACAATACTGTCCCAAATCGGCCTGTTTTTCCCTCCCCGGAGAAGAATGCAACACCCGAAGTTCGTAAATCTGTAGATCAGTTTTGGGTAACATATCTTGCTATATTCTCCCAAGGCAACGAGTGAAGTCAAGCAGGTAATCGGTAGTTGACAGGATAACATTTAATTCGACATGTAGTTAATCCTGTCAGTCAAAATTGATGATACAGATCTCCAGCAAGGTCCAGAGATGTGTCACCCGTGGGTGCCCCGCATAAACTTCACCATACTGTTAAGCTATACTTAATAAAGTTTAGCCTCCGTCACGAGGATGACCTGCCAAATTTAGTATTTTGTAACCACGACTGCGCGATTGCTGTCCTCGCGACCATCAACATCAAAATAATTTACTTCTTTTCAACCCACCACAAAGTACATATTATATACACCCCATCCGATACGCAGAGTTAGAGGTATTTCACAAAAGATGTGGAAGTTCCTTTCGCAGCAGATTGGAAAACTCCAAACTCGCAAACGCCCTCACGAAAATGACGAAGTTGAGGAATCGTCTTCTCCTTCACCCTCGCGTCTTGAATCCTCCGTCGAACCAGCTCCACCTTCTCCAGTAGACAGAGGCAACAAACGAAGGAGGCTAGCGACGTCCTCACATGAGTCAATCATTGACGAACCTGCCGTCGATGTCCCCCTCAGCAGGAGTAGCAGTAGTAGACGCAGGAAAGCTCCAAAAGCACCCAAATCACCTACACCCGACGAAGAGGAAAGTGCCGGTCACACCGAAACCACTCCAAATATCGGTCGTAAGATCAAAGATGAAAGTGATTCAGAGGAACCCATCTTATCACAAGTGGAAGAACCTCATGTCACTCCAGGTGCAAACGCTCGGGGCCGTGGAAGGAAGAGAAAGCTCGCAGAAGCAGCAGAATCTCCTGTGGAGGAAAAGCCAACAGTTGAGGCAACACCGAGAACTACCGGGAGACGAACCAGAACCCCAGCAAAATATTTGGCTGATCGGGAACTCTCTGCTGAAACCTCGGCGAGCACCACCAAGAAATCAAGAAAGCCTGCCACAAGATTTGTATCTGTATGTTTCACTCACCAAATTAATGCTAATCATTTCTCAATGCATACCTAATAATTGACGCAGGAACCACTCGATGGACCTCCAGAAGCTACCACGCCCGAGACTAGAACAGAGAGGAGAAGATATATGGACAGACAGCGACAACGAAGACACAGGGAAAAGAAGAAGCTGAAGGCACAAGAGGCACTTGAGGCCCAGAGGGTAAAGCAAGAACGTGGTGTGGGGGGGAATGATGAAGCTAAAGACGAGAGGAAGAGAACCCTGGCTAAAGAGCGACAACGCAAACATAGGCAAAGCCAAAAGGAGAAACAGAAGCCAAACGTCGGAGGAAAGAAGATAAAGGACGAGGAAGACCTTATGGAGGAGAACTGAGGGGGTGTCTTGAGTTAGACGAAGGATTCATGGCAATGATACGGCACTTATTCCCTGAAATCCGAAGAAAGTACCCTATATGTGGATAGCCACCAACTCATACATACATCGCGGAAACATATGGCCGAAAATGGAAGCCGGCGTTACCAATTTACATTATCTATCAAAAATTCTTTTTTATCGTTTGCAAAATGCAACTTTCTGGCACCGGTATACCTAGCTATGATGTACATACTCCGCCCCTTACATACAATGATCCTCTTTCCAGCTCTAACGACTTCCGAATACTCCTCATGCTGTAAGATAACCGGTCATCTTCCCGCAGCACTAATAACGATATGTACAAAAGTCACACCCCAGCTCGCTCGTCATCTCCGGAAATCAATCCAAGCTACTTGCTTTATGGAATCTCAATCATACAAGAAGTACCCCCTTCAACGTCGAATTACCTTCGACGAACACAGTACTTCCAAGTTTACCCACTAGAATTCTCAGAACCCCCTGTTCATCGGATATCGAATTCTAAGATTGCCCTTCCCATCACACTGCGGAAAGGCATCCCATTCAGACCAGTCCTACTCCTTTTGTACATATTTGGACATGAACCTCAGATTGTGTCTTTCCCATGGGTTTGAGAGCATGCTGACTAATTGATTTCCTGTGCCAGACAAAAAGAGGAAGGGGGAAGGGCTTGGTAGATACGATGGCTGAGAATCTCAAACTGTTATGTTATGTTATGTTATGTTACATATTTTGAGGCTGTGAATGAAATGGAAAGGAAATTGATTGTACACGACCGGAGCTCAATAATATGGGTGTTTGTGTTGTGTGATTGAAAATTGTTTCGGTCTTGTGTGTCTTTGTGTTTGCATGTTCTGTGTTGTGTATATTCGTTCTTAGTGTTGCAGGAATGGAAATATTTGTCTAGATTGATGTTCTACTCTACTGTACTAAGAATTGAAGGAATAATATACCAGTGTATACAAGATGAGATAGAACTCTCCCTTCCCACCTCACGTTCAAGAAAACAGACAAACCAACTCACCTCCCCCCCTCCACAACACACGTCCCCCCTTCCTCCCCATCACTCACACACCCCTCCGGGCACTCCAACCCATCACCCCCAAACTGCCACTCAAACAACCCGTCCGTCTCCTCAGCCAACACGCTCCCTCCGTACAACGTGGTAGTCCCGAGACTGGACGACCGCTCAAATACTTCGGCTGAGGGGATCGAGATCTGCGTCCAGTTGAGGCGTGTGAGCGTGCTGATGGTGGTCCCGTAGACGTAGGCTTGGAGACCGGCCCACCGGATCGCGGATGCGCACATCGGGCAGGATTCCGCAGTTGTGTAGAGGGTGAGGTAGGAGAAGGGGAGGGAGGAGGTGCTGTTGGTGGTGGAGAAGATGTGGCTGCAGTTGGTGAGGGCGGAGATTTCGCCTGGGGAGGGGGTCAGTGGAGGGGGATCAGTGGAGGTTGGTGGGAAGGTGGTAAGCGAATAGTAAGTAGACAAAAAGGGGAGAAGAGATAAAAGAGGAGGAACAGAGATAGAGGATATTTGAACAAACCGTGTAGAATGGGATTACCCGTGTCGGCAATCTGATTCATGCCTGTGCAGATCATGTTTCCATGGGGTGAAAGACTGGTGTCTGAGTGGTTCACGATGATAGTTGCGAAGGGAGCGAAGGGGCAGGGTGATGTTCTGAGGGGGTGTCAGTGCTGGAGTTTTTATTCACAGGGCTAGGGGTGGGGACGAAGGAGGGTGGAAAGAAAGAGGCTATATTGGAGAGCGGGAAGACTGTGGAGAAGCCTGGGAGGAGAGTGGAGGGGTCATAGGAAACTAGAAATGGGTGGATAGCGATATAGAGACGGTTAGAGATCATAGTAGACTAATATACATACTCATGAGCAAGGTCGATGGCGCGACGCATCCAATAGGCGTGGATATCATACATATCAGACTCTATATCTGACGGGTCAGGTTGTGGCAGTGCATATTCCCGAAGTTGAGGTAGAGGAGACCATGAGTTGAGAAAGGAAGATGTAGACTCGAGAAGCCATTTTGAAGTTGTGCGTAAAGTGAGAGGTATTTCGAGCGCTGTGGTGTCGGAAGAAAGAGTAGCTATAGCTAGAAGGGTTGTCATAAACAGAGAATTGAAGATTGCGTTTGAGAAGACCATCATGACTGGCTGAGACTGACTTCAAGATCAGGATAAGATGTTTGTGTATAATCGGATGTGGGGCATTGTACAGTAAGACATTTACAGTAAGGTCACATACCCCGCCACTCAGGTGCAGAAACACTCCAACAGGCCACCAACAGACAATGAACGACATTCGTTTGACAAAAGTCATCATCTACAACATACTGTCTCAAAGCGACCTGTATTTGCACCAATGGCCGAGGCACTTGGAGTCGCCGGCAGCATTGTTGGTGTCGTTTCACTCGGCATACAAGTAGCTCAGGGGCTGCTGGACTACTACGGGACATGGAAGGATCAAGATAAAGAGATATCTAACATGTGCATATCACTCGAAAACCTCTTGGGAGCCTTGGTGGCGATCCGTACAACCATCGAATCGTTCGGCAAGTTTGACATGAGTATTAGGGAGATAGTGGAGAAAAATATACGTACGATCGAGCAGGGCATCAATGAGCTCAGCGACGAGCTGAAACATGCCCTCTGCCTGGGTGTGCCCAAGAAAGACTTGATGCGAAGTCGTATACGAAAAGCGTTATACCCATTCAAACAACCAACGCTGTCAAAAATCGAGCAAGCTATTTCACAGGCTCGTTCAAATCTTGGTATATCGTTACAGACACTACAATTGTAAGTAACTTCCATGCCTTGTTGAATTTTGTCTCGTAGTGTTACACTAACCTGGATTTCCACTCGTAGGAAGTCAACCTTAGAGGTCAGTCAAAACATCGATAAGCTTGTACGTTGGCAAGAGGGTAGGTCTTTCTGAAGAATTTCTGGGTCTTTCCTATACGCTGGTGTATGAATAGCAAACTAATGATTGACTGTACAAAAAGATAGCGAAAACCAGGCAATACTTGATTGGCTATCATCGAAGAATTTCAGGCTCGTACAGAATGATGTGTATGGGCAAAAACAACCCAATACTGGACAATGGCTGCTCGAGCACCCAAATTTTCTTGCCTGGGAGGAGGGGAAGATCGACACTCCCTTGTGGTGCGTAGGAAGCCGTGAGTCATTTTCCGAGCTGCTTGCTGTGAAAGCTATAGGCTAATCAAATGCTAGCTGGTGTCGGCAAGACCGTCCTCTCGTAAGAAAATCCGTTACTTTCTGCAGTACCATACAGGACCGAGGAGACTAATTATTTAAGGTCTGCTGTAGTCAGGTTTCTTGAACAAGATTTGACTATGCAAGAGGTGGGAGTAGCATTCGTCTACTGCGACCACAAATTGAATGATGTCCAGCAACACGAATTCTTCATTTGTGCAATCATTCGGCAACTAATAGAGAGAAAACAGATAATGCCGGAGTATGCTCAGACGCTTTATCAAAATCACTATAGGACGCAGTCCAGACCTACCTCTGACGAATATTTGACCTTACTTCAAGATGTGGCCGAGGAGTACTCCGAAGTCTACATTCTCATCGATGCTCTAGATGAGTGCATCAACAAGGATAGAGAGATGATATGGAATGAGCTCCTAATTGATTTGAAGGAGAATGTCAAAAATCTTCGCCTGCTATGTACTTCAAGGGACATCGACAGTACGGAAACTGTATTATCACAATCAACCTGTATTGAAATACGAGCGAGTGATGGAGACATGAGAGCCTACATCCAAGGGCAAATAAAATCTAGTCATTCGCTAGTACGTATTTGTCGCCAAGATACAAGTCTGGAGAACGAGATCCTCCAAGTAGTTATAGCAAATGCTGAGGGAATGTAAGTCTTCCCTTTGTGCAGTCAGTCATATCATACTTTCCTTGGAGTGCTAAGATTCCGCAGGTTCCTCGCTGCAAAACTTCATGTAAACTCTCTAGCTTCCCAAAAACATGCTAGAGCTGTGCGGAAAGCATTGGATACACTACCAAAAGACATAGACGATATCTACGACCAAACCATGGAGAGGGTCCAGCTACATCGTCAGAGAGACCTTGCTATGCAGACTTTAACGTGGATAGTATATGCTACCAGACCACTTGCTATCGAGGAAGTCCAACATGCCATTGCCATCGATGATCTTGATTCCGATGATGACTCCATAACGGAAGACCTTCTGACACCGCCGGACGTCATTGCTAGTGTCTGTGCAGGCTTGATAAAAGTTGATAAAGAAAGCAGTGTCATTAGGTTGGTTCATAAAACCACGCACGAATACTTCGACCGAAAAGGTGCACAACATTTCCCGGGCGCAAAATTGAACATCGGAATAAGTTGTCTGAAATATCTATCACTGGCACTGATTGAGAAAGGCACCGTCGATTACACTAAGGGTCTTTTTATCGAATTCAAATTGAAGTTATTTGAATATGTTGCAAAAAATCTTGCGCACCATATCCGCGGAGAGACGGACCGCAGACTTCTTGATCTAGCATCGCAAACTCTAATGCATCCAGGAATAGTATATGAATATCTTTGGTGTCTTGATAGGAAATATTACGCCGCTCAACGTAAAACCTGGGACTCTCCTGGAGAATGTTTTTGTGGGATACATTTCGCTGCTTTACTTGGCTTGGAAAACATAATCAAAGACTTTATGGAAGATTCCACGATCAACATTGACTTGAAGGATTGTAGTGGTAAAACGCCACTGTGGTACGCTTCCGCGAACGGGCAGTATATAGTGGTTAAGCTATTGCTTGGGATAGACAGCGTCGATATCAACTCAAAAGATATAGATGGCTGTACACCACTATGGATCGCGGCTAGCGAGGGGCATGAAGAAATAGTAAGGCTGTTGCTCGAGGTGGATAACATCGATATTAACTCAAAAGATGAGCATGGTGGAACGCCACTGAAGACTGCCGCTTACAATGGGCGCGAAGGAGTAGTCAAGCTGCTGATCGAGATGGATAATATCGATATTAACTCAAAAAATATATATGGCTGTACACCACTATGGTTCGCCGCTAGGGAGGGGCATGGTGGAGTGGTAAGGCTATTACTCGAGACGGATGATATCGATATTAACTCGGAAGATGATAATTACCAAACACCACTATGGATCGCCGCTAGCGAGGGGCATGAAGAAGTAGCAAGGCTGTTGCTCGAGATGGATAATATCGATATTACCTTAAAGGATAAGTCTGGTGAAATACCACTACACGCAGCAGCTTGAAAGGGGCGCGAAGTAGTGGTCAAGCTGTTGCTTGAAAATGGTGCCGATATAAATGCGATAACTAAAAGCGGTGAAACAGCGTTGATGTTGGCAGCTCGGAGGGACTACGTAGATGTGGTCAAGCTGTTGCTTGAAAATGATGCCAATGTAAATCCGATGACTGAGGAGGCCCGGGGTGACACAGCGTTGAGCTTGGCAGCTCGGTGGGGGCACGAAGATGTGGTCAAGTTGCTTCTTGAAAGGGGTGCCGATATGAATTCGATTGATGATGAGGGTGATACGGCGCTGAGGTTGGCAGCTCGCAAGGGGCACGAGCCCGTGGTCAAGCTATTGCTTGAAAATGGTGCCGACATAAATTCGACGAGTGAGGAGGGTGAAACAGCGTTGATTTTAGCAGCTTGCGAGGGGCACGGAGATGTGGTCAAGCTGCTTCTTGAAAAGGGTGATGATATAAACTCGATGGCTCGGACTGATCAGGGTGACAAAGCGTTGATTTTGGCAGCTGTGAAGGGGCATGAAGATATAGTCAAATTGCTTCTTGAAAGGGGTGCCGATATAGATTTGATGACTGAGAAGGGTGAAACAGTGCTGACGTTGGCAGCTGCGGAGGGGCACAAAGACGTGGTCAAGCTGCTCCTTGAAAAGGGTATAGCCGATATAAATACAAGGGCTGTGTTTGGGTTTAAAGCGTTGATAATGGCTATTCACCAAGGACACAAAGCAGTGGTCGAGCTGCTCCTCCTTGAAAAGAGCGTAGCCGATTTGAATGAGATGGCCGATCATGGGAATGTAGCGTTATCATTAGCTGCTGAAAAGGGACACGAAGCCATAATTAAGTTATTGCTCGAGATAAGGAAGGCTGATCAACATGAAGGATAGATTCATTCCACCGAAGGCTGTTATCGCTGGTGGCGAAGTATATGCATTGAGCTGGGGCGAGATCATTTCAATAGTAGAGTTACTTGACAACATTCATTTTCCCGCTGTTTGTGATTTGATTCTGGGAATCGAAACCTCGAATGACGGGGTATGTGATAGCAATGGTACTAATAATATTGCTGATTACATCTCAGTCCATGATCTATCACAGCTGCTCAGGGATTCCTTCGGGTTCCGCTCTTGGTTTATGTTATGCCGTCCTGCGATAGTGAACTCGCGTCACTATCTATCCTCGCGGCGTATAGTAGTATTCTCTGGCGTCATGTAGTTTGCTTTGAGCTGTGGGTATGACCAATCATAAGATCAATATATTGAGCTGAATGCCACTGATTTGAGACTCATATATTACAATCCCCACCATCGCTTAAAATAGATATGACGATGTGGTGATAAGTGTTGCTTAAGACCGAGGTTCCTTCGCCTAGCATTTGTTCATCAACTTTCCGTCGTCGAGACAGCAATACTTGTCGCCTGTGCAGGTTCCTCCGTCTGCTGCGGTTCCTCCCCTGTTCCTCCCTGACTCATTTCAACATCTGTCTGTGCTGACTGCTCCTCATTATTCTGACTTTCCTCTTCCTCCTTGCCGAAAATGTATTTCTCCAGGCCTTCATAAGTTGCTTCAAAATCATCATTGATGAATATCTTGTCATAAAATCCTTCCACTGTTTCACTGTCAAGGTCTATTTTGGCAGCCTCCATTTTTGCTTGGATCTCTTCGCCCGTATCAATCCCCTTAGTTTCTAGACGCATTTGCAAGTCTGAGATATGTGGAGGGACGAGGCGAATAAACCGTGATGCGAAGCCTTTATCCTTGAGTTGTTGTATACCCTAGTGAAAAAAGTGTTAATGCACATATCAATCCAGAGTAGACTTCAAACTTACATTTGCGTCCATCTCCATGACAGGTATCTTATCCTGCCCGATTATCCCTTCCACCAACTTCCTGCTAGTGCCATACTCATGTCCATTAAAATGGCCATACTCGAGAAAGTCGCCTTCATCCCGCATGCTGTCATACTCATCTTTTCCCACAAAGAAATATTCTTGCCCATTTACTTCATCGTCCTTTTGTGGTCGAGTAGTATGCGTAACTTTTGCAGTGAAGACTTTCTTATGATTTTCTGTGAGCTTCTTTATTAATGAGCCTTTGCCTGAACCGCTCGGCCCTGTGATGACGATCGGCCGACGGTCGTCCGGGAAGGTAGGCTCTTCTCCATCTAACTCCTCATCTGCCGCTGTAACTGCCTCCTCCGGTTTGACGTCGTCTTTGAAGATCTCTTCGATATTATCTGAGCGCTCGATTTTGTCAAAGGCAACGAGCTTCGTAGCGCTGGCAATACGCAATGCTCTCCAGCACTTGCTCGACTTGGCTTCGATAGCTGCATTCTTCGACTCTTCGTCTCGAGCCATCTCAATATCCATATCATCGAGCTCAATCTTGCTTTTGAAACTTTTCACGGAGGGTACATGGTAACGCTCCGGCTTCTTCAACCTCTCGAGACCAGCCTGGACATCATTCTCAGCGAGAAACTTGAGATCCAAAGACCCTAGCGGATTGGGTCGCAATCTTTTATTCATCGTCACTTTGCGAGCCGAGGCTTTGGCGGCTACAAAGTCGTCAGGTGATACGCTAGGTCTGCCTATGGAAGGACAATTCTCAATCTTCCACCGGACCCAATTCTTGTCTCTAGATAATACGGTTTCGATCATCCGGTAGAAGAATGCCCCATCCGAGCCTTGTTTCAAGTAATCGGCAATCGATTTCTTCATATCTAGCGCCCATTTTGTCTATGTTTTAATTAGCCTGGGCACTTGGAGTAAAGCGAATTCGCATTTTCTTGGGATGACTTACATCTTCCTCGCTGAGGGTCTGATCTGCATACATGACTGACTTGTTTGGATTATCCGGTAAGGCTTTTGCAAGTTTTTCTTTGGCCTTAGAACTAAGTGAAAGAAGGAAATCCATAATGATCAAGATTTGAACCAAAATATGCCTCCGAAATGATAAGTCACTAATCTGTACGCCGATTAGCAGGGTAGTTTGTTGTGGAGGGGCGGCATAGACTTACCTCCAACTCGAACAAATCTCTACTTGTAAGATATTTTGGATTGAAAGAATTAGCCAAATCATCATCGGCTTGCCCACGCTTTCTCTTCGTCCCCTTCTTGGTGTCATCTACCAACTTCCCTGCTGACCGTCCGGAGTTCTCATGCTGAACAGATCTGAACATGGTCACTGTAGCCCCAAGTCCCTTTTTGAATTCTGCAAAATGTGTCGCATCAAAGAGCTTCTTGGGTTGACTAAAGCTCTGTTGCAGTGACCAAAATATGGGGTATAACTCGTCAGGTTTCATTGGTGGTTCACGCTTCGAGGATGCTGTGCCTTTGGCCGACGAACTATCATCTGACGGTTTTGGCGTACTTAATCGACCGTTGGCAGGTGTCGCATTCGAGCTGCTCACTGAATCCACATCCATCTTCTCTGGGTCACCCACATTAGGTGGCAGGGCATCGAAAGACGTGACATTTTCGACATGATACTCGCCGCGAAGGTTGACAGAACTCTTGTCGCCGAGGGGAAAGCTTTGAAACATGAAAATAAATACCCGACCACAGAATGCCGTGTCTTCAGCCCTAGACAATCGTCGCAAGAGTTCATTGCAGCTTCGTAGTATGACCAGATTTTTCTGCGCAAAGTGCTTCGCTGTAATCTTCTCACGCCGTGACTCGAGATAATCGAATATCTTGCGACATCCAGCGATTGTCTGACTATCCAGTAATTCCTCAACCAACCAGAACAACAGAGCCGGTTCGCATTGTTCGTCATCAGACAGAATAGAGATAATATCGAGAAGGTTCCATAGTTTGACAAACGCGGGGGTTTCGATGGAAGTGGAGGCCTATCGGTCGTCAGATTGTGTCCAGCGCCTGTACTGGCAGAAGGCTTACCAGTAAGTTGTTGAAGGTATCTCGAGCTGCTGTTTCGATGATAGCATACTGGCCGCGCTTCTTCGTCTCTAAGGTCGTCGCATCGCTGAATATCGAATCAAATTGTGCCCATAGATCCCCAAGATCGTTCTTGCTTAATGGCGGCTCTACCGTGTTCGTTTGTTTAACCAATTCTGCTTGTCTTAACATCTCCAACAGTAATTGCGCCGACGAATCCACCGCGGGAACACCACGACCCTCCATGCTGACAGCCATCCTGCGATACACCGTCTCTCCGAGACTTTAGTGTTGGCGCAGGGAGGATCTATAGTCGGCAATTGCTTGTGGTCGATAAATCGTCGCGTGAGGTATTGCTTGCTGCGAAGCTGGAACTATTATCGCGCCGTTGAACTCGATTTGACACGGTCAGTGTCCGCGTCACGTGCTAATTATTTCCAAAAATATTTGGATGGCTAGAGAGCTCAAACGCGACAAGACGCGCGCAGTGTAAACTGCCAGTCAACCGTGAAAAGGCAACAATGGCTCCGAGGACGAAAGGCAGAGGCCAGGCAAATGTCAAGGAAGAAGTTATGGGGGGTGTTGCGGCAAATGAGGTGCAGAACGAAAGCTCATTTGCGCAATTGGCCGCGAAACATTGGTTGAAGACTTCCAAAAAGGCCGCCAAAGTCAAGGTGAAGCAGGATGTTTTGAAAAAGGAAATTTGGGATGTTTTAGAGCAAGAAAGCTTCCCATTCAGATCTCTTCTTGAATTGGAGAATCTGCATGTCCTTGAGAAGTATGTTGTGTCGCTTTCAATGATGCGAGTTCCAAGGCTGACATTAAATAGCTACCTTTGGCCTGGCTACTCCGAGGATGCTTCCAACTTCCACATACTCCTTATAGTTCTGATTTCGAATGTTAAGACTCGAGAACATCTCCCAACATGGGGTGAGTAGGGTCGGTCAATCACAAGAACCACGGCTGATAGTCATAGATATCTTTGCGGACAACACAACCGACTTCTCCACCCTGTTTCGACGGATTTTGTCCATGACTTTGGACACTACACTGTCTGCGACAATTCGAACACACTTGCTATCATTTATAATCAGTTCCTTTCAATCTCTGGATAGCGGCATGGTAAGGAAGGAATGTGCTCCTCTGGTATCAATATCGATATGGCACAACCTCTCCAGCGAGAAGAAACGGGACAAGATACTCGATCATACAGTACAGCTGAAAAAGGCTTGGAGGGCTGCTGCAAAACGTTACGACGCAGCTGACGAGCCCACAAAAGCTCGACTCAGATTCGAGCGCTCATGGTTATTTACTCTGATCGTAGACTTTTTCAATCAACTTTATGCCGAAAAAGTCAAAGCTGGTACGTAGAAGCGAAGCATATAATTCTTGTGCATACTAACGGTTGGTCCAGAGAATGTGCAATACTGCGAAAGATTCATCGAATTCTTATCCGATCTTCAGAGTCAACTACCAACCAGAAGATACGTAAATACTCTTCTACAGGATCTACATACGCTTCCAGCTATTAGATTATCTCCAGCATTCAACGATGAGGATAATGGGCTTCTGCGAGATCTATATGCTTTGCTCAAGCATTATACGTACTTTGCTATAGATGACCATACGGGCGTCCAGCATAGTCGTACAGAAGCATACGATCGACATTGTGCAACTTTAGCGACGTTACAAAGAACCGCACTGAAGCATTTCAAAGACAAACTCACCATCCTAGCTCTTTCCAATTATGCCTCCATTGACAAGCGGACGGAACTAGAAGGTCACCTGGAGTCTCTCACAGATGCTGAGCTTAGTGAGCTCTGTGAGCTACTTAGTCTTCGTATCTCTTTTCCGCCATCCGCGAAAGTTGTTGCTGATCGCCAATTCCTCACTGAGGTATTGCTTTCCACGCACGAAAAGCGCAAAACATTTCAGGAGACTGCACGTGATTTAAGCATTCTCCCCACGGAGAACACCCTGTTCGAACGGACTCTTTTGAGGAACGACAATTATGATGGCTCTCAGCCTCTGGCGATTCCTAAGCTTAACCTACAGTATCTTACCGTTGGTGATTTCTTGTGGCGCTCATTCATCCTCCATCGATGCGAGTCATTTTACGAAATCAGAAGGGACGTTGAAGATGCTATCAAGCGACTTCGACCAGTCGCTGGCCGAGCAGGACAGACTACCTTTGAAGGTTTCTCCAAGATGGCTTTACCTACAAATAAGCCTTCGTAAGTTCTCTCTAATCGTGTTACCACCAGCACTGACAATTTCCCAGCATTTTAGAAGTAGTCCCCCCTCTAGTAGGTGACGACAAACCAGCTGCTGTTCGGGCTGAAATTACTATTGATGTCAGCCGTATGAATGAACACGTCCGCCGAGAATGGGATTCATTGAGGCCAGAGGATGTAGTCTTTTTACTCGCAGTGAGAGCACCGGACGATTCAGCAATGATAGCCAACGGAGGCTCAACTCCTTCCGATGCGCAAAAAATCGGACTGAGACATCTTCGGGCAGCTGAAGTTATCCAAGTGCTGGATGACCGAGGGCGCTCATTGATGAACTACAACGGTCAAGTCAATGGCAACTTTCGCGCTGGATCGCGACGGCTCCAAGTAAAACTTGATGCGGCTATGTACAAAGAAGATAAAGGGCGTGTCGATAGGGGTAAAGCAGACATCTACGAGACCATGAACGTAGTCATGCGTCGAAGAGGGCGGGAGAACAACTTTAAGCCTATCTTGGAATCTATTCGAAGCTTAACATTGTCGGACGTTCCCCTGGCTCCTTGGCTTCATGAGGTCTTCCTCGGCTATGGCGATCCTGCCGGAGCTACTTACACGCACCTGTCGAACCAGCTCAAAAAGGTCGATTACAGAGACACATTTCTAGATTGGCAACATCTTGTCGAGAGTTTGCCTGGCAGGACCATCGAGCCCAGTGATGATGTGTCTGGTAGTTTTGGACCGCCATATGTTCTACAAACTGTACCAAAGGCTGTTGAAGCACCCGCGAGACCCACAAAGAAAAGGAGAAGGGATAATGAGCCTACAGCTGAAAAGGAACCCCAAATTGTCCAAGTTTCCTCTTACAAGCCTCCCAGTACAGGACCATATCCTATGGATGCTCCTAAGTTGAACCAAGTTCGATTTACGCCTGCTCAAGTGGAGGCAATTATTTCCGGGACGCAACCTGGTCTTACTGTTATTGTTGGCCCTCCTGGAACGGGAAAGACCGATGTAGCGACCCAAATCATCAACAACCTGTATCACAACTTCCCTAATCAACGAACTCTTCTCATTGCACATAGCAATCAAGCATTAAATCAACTGTTCCAGAAGATCGTCGCTTTGGACATTGATGAGAGACATCTTCTACGGTTGGGCCATGGTGAAGAGGAGTTAGACACCGAGTCAAACTTCAGCAAGCATGGTCGTGTCGAATCCTTCCTGGAAAACCGAGATGGTTATCTTAGGGAGGTCGATCGACTTGCAGCTAATTTCGGTGCTCCTGGTGCCCACGGAAGCTCCGCTGAAACTGCTGGATACTTCAACTCTGTCTACGTCGTCCCAGCTTGGGCAAGGTTTCAAGAGATTCTGAAGGCTCCAGATTTAACCGCAGAAGACCTTGTCTCAGCCTTCCCCTTCCACTATTACTTCTCAAATGCTCCACAGCCACTTTTCCCTCCCGGTGCCGACAAAGATGCTGTTATTGACATCGCCAATGGTTGTTATCATCACATTACCAAGATCTTCACTGAGCTTGAAGATGTCCGACCATTCGAGATCCTGAGACGTGATCGGGATAAGGCCAACTACCTACTCACTAACGAAGCACGAGTAATTGCGATGACTTCTACACACGCCGCCATGAGAAGACGTGAAATTTCCTCACTCGGCTTCCACTACGACAACGTCGTCATGGAAGAAGCTGCTCAAATCACTGAAATTGAAAACTTCATCCCCATGGCATTACAAACCCCAAAGAATGGCGGTACGCCGCTACAACGTGTCGTACTGTGCGGTGATCATTTCCAGAACTCTCCCGTCATTCAAAACCTTGCATTCCGACACTACGCCAATCTTGAACAGTCTCTCTTTTCCCGACTCGTCCGTCTCGGCGTCCCGACTATCAACCTCGACCAGCAAGGCCGTGCTCGTCCCTCTATCGCCGCCCTCTACTCCTGGCGTTACGACAATCTCTCAAATCTCCCCATCGTTACCACCGCCCCTGAGTACCTCACCGCTAACGCCGGCTTCAAATACGATTACCAATTCATCCAAGTCCCAGACTACAAGGGCAAAGGCGAATCAGAACCTACTCCTCACTTTATCCAAAACTTGGGAGAGGCCGAATACGCTGTTGCTATCTATCAATACATGCGATTACTTGGCTATCCGGCTAGTAAGATCAGCATTCTGACGACTTATGCGGGTCAGCGCGCGTTAATTAGAGATGTTCTGGCGCATCGATGTGCTAAGAATCCGATATTTGGTATGCCGAAGATTGTTACCACGGTGGACAAATATCAGGGCGAACAAAATGACTGTATGTTCTACACATCCTCCCTTCCATTTCGCATTCACATAACTAACAAACCTTCCAGACGTAATTCTCTCCCTAACCCGTACCACCCGCGTCGGCTACCTACGTGATATCCGTCGTCTCACAGTCGCTCTCTCCCGCGCACGACTCGGTCTGTATATTCTCGGCCGCAGAGAAGTCTTCGAATCATGTTTCGAGTTGAAGCAAGCGTTCGAAATATTATTGAAGAGACCGGATAAGTTGATGTTGGTTACGGGGGAGTTGTGGCCTTGTCAGGAGAGGAAGGTGAGTGAGGAGGAAGGGGAAGGGCCCGCGGTAGCAGGGGAAACGGAGATGGTTGGGGTGGAACATTTAGGTCAGTATGTTTTTGAGATGACGAGGGCGAAGGTGGAGATGGTGAGGAGGGAGAGAGGGTTGGTTGAGGGGGCGGGTCTGGAGGTGCTGAAGGAGGAGGGGGTGGTGGGGGATATGGATGATGAGGAGAGGGATGGGGGGTTTGTGGGGGAGGAGTTCGAGGCGGAGGAGGTGCTGCAGGAGGATGAGGATGGGGATGTGGATGTGGATGTTGAGTGAAGGGGTGGGAAAAGCATGAACGGATCATGGGCGGGGTAAATTGGGACGACAACGAGATGAGATTTGATGCAGATGGTTTTCATGATATCCGTTGTCTGTATTCTTTTGATTAATCTGTTCGCATGTAGCAATAGCAAGTAAATGCAAAAGCAAGAAATTAATGATGGCATGGAATGGAGTGGGCGGGAACGTCAAAGTTAAGCATATCCGGGGAAGGGCAGAAGAATGAATGAAAGAATGATACCATGTTTAATTCTATATATTATGATTTAACTACTGCTTTCTATGGTCTTTGTGCTTAGTTGTGTTTCTAGGTGATATCATGTGTTTTCCCGGAGAGGTGGTGGTATGTGTAGGATGCTGTGGCTGGAAAAGATGGAATGGATGTCGAAAGGATAGATAGATAGGTGAGTGTAGTGCTATGGTAGAAGTCTATGAATTACGATATAGATTTAATGAGTGGAGGGTGAATGAAAGAGTGGGTGAACAGGTCAATGACGCGTACTGCAGTAAGTAACTTTGAGATAACCACTCCGCGACGTTTAGTCCTTGCTTTGCAAGCTACTAGAGATAGTGATAGGGATTTAGAATAAATTATCATGTTGTGAATACACTAGAGAAGGAATGAAGTGGTCGTATAGTAGTAGAATATAAGTAGGTGTCTAGACTTGCTAGTCGCATATGGATCGGACTTTCAAAGATCTACAGTATGGATGAAGTATATATACCACGCGTTTGGTACATTGAATGATGATCGAGTATACAAGGCTAGGTAGCTAGAGAAGAGGACTAGTGGGTAGGATTAGGGGAGTTTGTAATCGGTAGCTGTGGTAGAGACAGGTAGGTGAGTTGAGCACGGCGATCTTTCCAAGGGGAAAGAAGAGGCGGATGGTGTGAGAGAGTTTCTCGTGGTTCTTTTTCTCATTTAGAGTATCTATGGACTAAGTAGGTGAACTGAGAGATAGATTCTGGGTGAGCAGAAAGCGGTTGCTGGAAAGATGACGATTGAACCAGAAGGCGAAGGAAGTACCCCTAGCTGTGAATTGCTCCAACGATAGAAAGGCATATACATTGTCAGACGAAAATGAGATGTATCTAGCTTCAAGGACTTCAGTGTAGTGCAGTCAGCTCTTCTACCACTTGCATGAAATTGCAAGGAAATGAAATAAGTCTCACATTCGCCCATCTTTCGCTACCATTCTTTGACTAAACTTGGGACTTCAGGATCAAGGCTCGAAGAATCTGGTTCGGAGCTCACGTTGGTTGTTTCCGGGTAGCAGGAAAAGAATGGTATGCTGGTATCCGGTGATTTGAGAATGCAATTTCTCCTGGGATTGGGAACTTACATATCTGCTCTCATCACCTACTTGTATGGTCATTCAAGCTACCAATACAGCTATCACTACAAACGCCAACCTGACGATCTATTCTCTAAAATCTAGTCTAGGCTCGAGTTGCTAGCATCCATCTATTCCCCGCCCATCTTCCCCTCTGACTCGCCAATCTTATGCTGGGACCCAGCCCCTCTTAAGCAACCCCCAGAATCAACTATAGCTCCCATACCCCTCTACCAAGTAAGCCCAGCCAGCCCCCTCGGAGGTACCAGATCCCAGGGATACGACTTCGTTATTTGGGGGGTGCGATTTTGCCGATTACCGATATGGCACAGTGACTATACCTATTCCTTCTCGTCTGTCTGTTTTTGGTCTCGAGATTGCATTGTGGGGTATCTATGGGCTATGGGTTAATGGTAGACGGAGAGAATGGCCGGATGAATTGTTGGAGTGGTTTGCTGGATTGGTATGATATGGTTGGTATGGCTGGTATAGTACAATAAGACATAAACATTAAGACATCACCTCCAGATTCCATCTCATTGCCGTTCGGATCAACGGTCAATAAGTTCCGCCGAGATAGGCTAGTAGGTTTCCTAGTGATGCTATGTGATGTGGTAACCAGACTGGGAAGCGATGTGCGTGCAGTTCGTACACTGAATAGATTCTGCATCCGTATCCTATCTTTAGGGTTCGTCTGATCTATCTAGGTCGCGTGCTGCTGTGATTTTTCCTTGTGTTCGTATTTTTCGCGTGTTCGGCGCGGATAGGTATGTAAGGTAGTATGAGCATGCTGCTGTACGGGTAATGCGTGTGCGCGTGTGTGAATGCATGTTTGTTGCCTCTACCACGTTGAGTTTTGGTAGGTTGATGAGTGGGTGAGTGGGGTATGCGGTGGTTGTTGTGATAATATGGTCACCTCGTTCGTGAGCTTGTCAATAGTGGAGGGGATATATGTATGATAATATCCAATCCTGTACTAGCATGCCTGGACCTGGGGTAGCGAGAACAGACGAGAAGGTTAGTGCAGATCCTCGCACAGCAGATTTTGTGTTTGGGCATGCATGGCATGTTGATAAGAAAGGCAGAAGGAAGAAGATATCACAGCCTTTGAAGCAATGGAAGAGCTTTGGTTGGCACGATGTGGCATCCGGTCGGAAGGAAATTCTGGAAGCAAATGAGGGCTGAGGGTGAGGAGCTCAAAAAGCTGGCATTTGCAGTCATGTAGTGTATAGAACGGTGACATTATTAACGTGGCAGCCTATAGGACAAGCAGAGGAGAGATGATCTGATGCTGATGTCAGGAAGTTCTGGTGGCACCGGGACGCCGTACAGCCGCTCAGCCAGCTCAGCCGTCGCGCAAATGTCGGGTTGGATTCACATTGTTTCCAGTATATCTTGCACAAAGAACTGGTTCCGTCGGCCCATCATTCGGTCTGGGTGATTCGTTGCTGTGGTTGATACAACGTTTGTACCACATGAGTCCGTAGTAGTTGGGGTCCTCGTCGAGGCGGGACTGAAACTCTCCCGTCTCCAAGGATATGTCGTGCTTGCAGCCGGTCATCAAAGTATATGCGATAATGTAAAGCGTATATAGTTGACGGCTGAAAATGAGCTCAGGATTGTCTGCAAATGCAGTATGCAGAGAGCGTAATGATGAGGCTCTTAGTCTCAAATTGGTAGCATGTTCACTGAACAAATGACGATGGTGCTCGAAATGGAATCCGGCTGAATTGCAGCCGGTATGGAAAAGGACGTTCTGAATTCCCTTGGTCCATTTTCGGTCCATACGATGAATATACCCGGAAACCCTGTCTGCGCAAGTGCGATCCCGCTGCATACTTTGCAATAATAGAGACATATTTTCCCCAACTCCGCAAATAGCCACTGTACGTCTTGGAGAGCAGAACGGCTCAAGATGCCAACGCGTACCTTTGAACTTCTAAAACCATTATGATCGGGGTCCACGATAACTTTTGCGACAAGACGTTTTGCTGATAACCAAAGTCTGGAGGGCCTATAACCAGGTACTAGAGATCTCGAGAAGTTGGAGATAAATTGCAATATACTTAACCTTATCATGCATGAATCGAAGACACTATAAGATATATTAATCGCCGACAAGTGCCGGCACGAGTATACTTCGTATGGACAATTGACGTCTAGGAATTCAGAATCAGATGTAGAGAAAGCAAATACTACCGGAAACTGCTTACCCGCATCGCAGGGTCGAGTTTGAGCCCTTTGAAATCCGGGGATACACAGCCACCTTGCGTCAACTCGCGATGGCTCAACTTGGATATGGTGATACCCTCCCAAGGGCTTTAGCTTTTGCTCTTACATGATGCATGAGAAAACACGGGATATTTTTCGTGGTGATTCTCGTGGAGAGCTGCATATGGATAGGTGGTGTCGAGGAAATGGTGTGAATGGTCGCCGTCCTCTGGAAATGCGGTCTTCCTACGGGAGAACACCGCATGAATTGTGGTAGCTAGCAGGAGGCCAGGACATGGGAAGACATGGGAAAACCCGTCCACTCAGGGGATTCCCAACTGCAAGCCTCAGGATCTTCTCTGCAAAATCGTGAAAATCCAAGTGAAATGCAGTCAGATACTTTTGCTGTGGCGCCCGTGCTGATCGACAAGACAAGGCTAAGCTACGTGAACCAGGATTTTTCTATTAAGAACCCCCATCACCTTAAGATGAGCACATGCAAGGGCATGGATGCGGTGGGGTCTCGGCACCCCTCAATCTCGCGGATAATCTGGCGGATAATGAGGGAAAGCTCGCCAGTAGCCTGAAATGTGTGTGTGGGAGACTGGGAGTGTGAGAGAACGAGCGAACAAAAGACTGTGTGTGGCTGGAAACAATGGACTGGTATTCTTGGATGTATGACGACCACACCAAGCACACAACCCAGCAGCCTTTCGTCCCACATCTCCGGAGCAAGCCTGCAAGGTGATGGGAAGCAAAGCACAAGCGTATGATGGTTGGTTCAGAGCAGCCCCTGGCTGGTTGTTTACGAAGCATTTCTGGGCATTGTTTGAAGATGGCGAAAGTGGTGCCAGTGACTCGTCATGTGTTTGGTGGAATCGGATGGTCATGGAAAGTTTCCCAAGTCTGATACCGTACGGAACGTACGCTTTCTAAGAGTCGCTGGAGCCGAACCAAAAACAGATGCAGAGTGGGTATTGTGCTCGGAGAATATTTCAATCTGAATCATAAGCGCCATCCGATTGAATAATACTCGTATGAGGACTCAGGAGGGACCTGAGACCTGATGGAGGGCCAGTCGCCGGTATGAACCGGAGACCGAATCTCACCGGCTGCTGGTGCTAGAGCTAGAGCTAGAGCTGGAGCTACTGTACATACAGTAGAGCTAAAGCTAGGATGAGAGCAGCATTGTAGAGAAATGGTGACTCTAAGCGACATGGCTGTAGCTTACCTACCCATGGCATGCATCATAATAAGATGTCTGCTATTAGACGCTTTACTTGGGGGCCGAGATAGAATTCGGAAACGAAGCCGAGATCTTGACAAGGAAATGAGTAATGAGAGCCATCGTGAATTTGACCAAGCTGACTCGGACTAGACAGGTCAGTATCTAGGGAGGAGGCGAAGTGCCTAATACAGTAGTCCCGTCGGTGATGAATGGTATCCATATCATGAGCGCGTCGGAAGATACGGGGTTGACATTTCCTCGCGGGCGGCTTCGACAGGCGACATTGTTGATGCTCTGAACTATGGGCCGGCCGTCATCGTATAGCATGGCATAGCACGGAAGTTGTAACATGAGATGCATCTTGGCAATGACAGTCCGGTACCTAGCACCAGGGAGGGGGAAGGAAGAGTTCAGCTGAAGCGCGATTGTGTATACGGAAGTAGGTTGGAACTTGGAAGTATGGTATAGGCACAGCAAAGGTTAAGGTTACTCCTACAGTGATGCGTCGAGTACAACATGAGGTGGCAGAAGTAACTAAGGGCTTTCCGGAAAGGTAGTGTTACAATCAGTAGCACAACACTGGGTACCCAGTTCCAAATGCCCATACTTTCCGGCTACTGCAGAGCTGACTGTCTATCCGGCACAGTACTTCGTACTTCATGCAGTTCTACTCCGTACAAGCTTGCTCTGCTGTGGCGAGTCAAGAGTCAAGAGTCAAGACATAATTCCCAGATGCTGGAGGCGTAGGAAAAAGGAAACATTGAGCACATAATGAAGTAGCTCTAGTTCTAGTTCTAGATCTTGTAACGGGTGGTGGACGGAGTGGGTGAGGCAGTACGGACTATTTCGTACTTCCGTAGACTCGTAGAGCTCGAGGCATAAGAATCTAAGATAGATCTCTGTTCTCCAGAGTTCCGCTAGAGGCCTCACGAACAAGGCACCAGGATCGTTTTCTGTAACCGATCTAACCTTAAGCATGCTTTTTCCTTAAAAGAGGAAAGAAAATGGAAATGGGAGACGGTGAGTGGCCGAGAGTGGAGCATATTATTCCATGTTTTGTTTCAATTTTTCCTTCTCACTGCACTTTTCGCGACTTTTCTTCCTTCCTTCTTCCCTGTCTCGTCGTACCTGCATTTACTCCACCAATGGTTTTTGGCCGTCTCTTTCGTACTTCGTATAAGTCATGGTCAATGGTCAATGGTCAATGTCGCGCACTCATCTCATCGGTCAGGACTCAGCGGTCGGTCCCTATCTTGGGAATTTGGAACACTTGATTGCGACGCTTGCGTATATCCACAACTTCCAAGACTCCATCTCATCCCAATCCTGTCCCATGCTGCCCCCATCCATCCCACCGTGACCCAGTCTGTCTGGACTCTGGCACCAGGTCCAAACTTTCACACTTCCCAGACCCTTTCTCCTGTGTCCCCCTTGGTTCCTGACAAGAGCCTCCAATTTCAATTTCGTTGTCGTTACCGCTTTTCAATCACCGCACTCTATCACGATTACTATCCACGTCTCCAGGATCACCTACTGAGCCTATCCCCAAGCATCAAGCAATTTCAGGGACCCATCCGTCCACAATCTGCCCGGTAGGGTAGTGGGTGCAAACTGATGGGACATTGGGAAGGGAAGTACTCTACGACTGCACTCCACCACAGCCGCCCCTTCTCTGTCCTCTCCTCTCCCCCCAACCGGCCGGTAACAATCTGTGCAAATGCAATGTCCAGACTCTAGTGTGCAGTGTGCAAGCGGGCCAACCGGACTTATCTCCATTTTTGTACCGCCTTCAACTTCCTTTGAGCCTTTTCCTTCTTCACCGCGCCTGCAACATGTTTGCAACTTTGTACTTGTGAACCCACATACGTATATGGCCATAGCTTTTTGTGCCTTCGAGTCCCAATTTGGGCCCCGAGGGCAACCCCGGCTCCAAGTACACGGGAATGTGTACTGCAACTATGAGGGAAGGCTGCCTGAGTACGCTGGTGAAAGTGCTGTACATTCCCGTGCATCATCAGCCTGGTCACAACAGGGCACAGCATGCTTTTCGAGATGCGCTCAGTAGATCTATCCAAGAATTCCCGGTAAGGGAATTCCGAACAGCTGTCCCACATATGTTCTCCTTCACAGTCTGATTGCGACAGTTCTCCTGCGGCATTGAGAAGCTAATCGATCTCTATTTCTGGCCAATCCACTGGCCAATCCAAGAAACTCTTCCCGAGTACTAAGTATCACATCTAAAATTGGCCAGCTTACGAAAACACAACGTAAGGTTGTTGACCTTTTCCATAAATGACTGTTCGTCTACCTACTTGAGCGCTCGTCCCAATCTCTCCGACAGCTATTGTTTGACAACTCGCATCAGCCTTATGAGTTCAATTCATGCCTTCTATGACCGATGAGGCTGTCAGTTCTACGCTTAGTATAGCCTGCGGGACAATCCTGAAAGCAGAAATACATTGAAATCTCGAAACGCCGCTGAAGAGATGAACATCAAAGCTTCTTTCTATCTATCACACCGAGAGTCCAGCATCTTCCAATGATGGCTTTCTGATAAAAATATCCTTGTGTCAGATCATTAGGTGTAGGGTACAGGCTATTCACCTCCAAGGATTCTTTCCTACGGCATCGTCACAATTGGAAAAACGCGCTATAGGGTAGCATCGGACGTGTTGGGTCTGAAGAGCGTCAAAATAAAAGCAGGCAGGCGAAGACGAGGGCAATGGCCGCACAAAAAGTATCATCCATGTTCGTTTTGAGTCTCATGGATGAAGATCCACTAGTCCTCTCTTTATCAGATAGTGGACAACACACCTGCGGTGTTCTGCAGTGTTCTTCATGACACCGTCTGAAAATATTCTGGCACCTACCCGATGTAGCACCTAACGGATACTTGCTGAAAGCACTGTAGCAAATCATGGTCGGTCCGTAGGGACGGTACCCGTAGGAGAAGCCCTCGAGCACGAAGACGTACTGACTCTTGGACGCTTATCTCGCAAAATACACGAAGCCGGGTTTACGAAAAGGATGCACATCTTTGCACATCATGTACATGGCTATCGCATATTGCATATTCCAGTTATCCTCGGAAATCGTGGCGAAATGAATGGGATGGGATCGCGGGATGTGCATCGTGCACAGACTTGCCCAAACGAACCTTGACTTGTATCTCTCTTTGCTTTTGGGGGACAACGTCTCTCTCCAGGTACCTAGGGAGTGTTCGAGTACGATATGCACCCCCCTTCTTACTACCCAAGACGCTTCCCGGACGGAACGACGGAGATCTAATCTGATGACCACCTCGGCGGTCCCAAAGTTTCTCTGCCGTATTCGAGACATCCTAACCTTTACCAGACAAGCTGGGCAGTTATATCCTGAAAACCCTACTTCCATTTTCTTCCATCTCCCTGACCAGCACTGGGAGAACCCTTCTTCGGGCTATTTCGAGAATACTTCGTATGTCAAAAAGATAACCTTGTTTACACTAATTAGGAGATTGTCGAAAAAGATGAAGCCAGACGAACCCCAGTCTTGCGAGCATGCAGGTTCCGTGGGTTTTGGTCATTACCGCACCTAGCCTGCTAGCCAGGAGGTAGGTATTTCCTTTACTGGTAGTCGCTTCGGGTGTTGAAAGTGGGCAATGGCTTTGATCTAATCCTAGCGAGATTTGAAACCACGCTGACCGAATCACCCCAAACGGCACGCCAAAACCAGCAAAGAACCTCCAAACCTTACCCGCATTTCCGCCAATTTTCGAAATTTCATCGAAGTCTTTCAGAGCTTCTAGGCTTCTATCATATAGATTTCGAACACCCATAAGGTAATTAGCGCTTAGCGTGTCAGCACACGACTAGCCTCACCCCCTTCCCACTCCCACCCCCCATTATCAAACGGTACGGTACCTAGGAACTAGGTTGACCTGGTTCGGTTCCACGGATTATGAAATGCATTATTCTTCCGTAGGATTAGTTACACAACACCACAATACTTTTAGTCCTTCGTCAGGCCTTTCCCTGACTACCTTATACTTTCTATGGAGATGGAGCTTGTAACAGGTTTACTTCGCCTCGATAGGAAGACACGATTTACCTTGAAAAACGTTTCCTCTGATACTATCCGCTATCTATGAGGGAATAGGTTGTCAATCAGCCATCGCTTCACTCACGTACGGAGTGCGGAAAAACAGCTCAAACGGATACTTAGGCTCTTTACGCTCGTTCCTCAATCCTGCGCGCGGCAGGGTCGTCACGTTGTCTAATGACTGCTCGAAAATAACAGTCTGGGGCCCCCATGTCTGCCTTCGGTTCCATTGGGTGGAATTTTATTAGTGACAACGGTTTGTGTGTTGACCCGCAGAATCATGCTCCCTCATGCAATGAAAGCCAATGATCCTAGTTCGAAAGACCCAGCCTCGATCTCTCCGCTAGTCCCTGTCATATCCGCTGTTCTCTCAAGCTCTCCTCCATCAGGCCTAGCTCAGATCGATACAACTCACATTCTGCGGAGCCCTGCTGGACTTTTAACCTTTCGCTGTTGGTCCATTCGGATGCTTCATCTGAGAATCGGATGATTGCGCCGGCATCAGATCCCTACAACCCAGTCGCACATTCATTTCATCTTATCCAACGTCCTGCACAGTTCTCGATAGAGTGCTCTCCAGCATGCTGCTCTAGCTCCATTCTCATTTGTCAATCGTCTCTAGAGCCACAATGGGCTTCTCGACAGAACTCTTGCATTGAACCGGCTCAATCTCTTGTTGTCATGTTTGTCTGCCTGTGGCTGACTCTGAATGTCCTCGTGCATTAACAACTCCTCCGACTACCTTCTTCGTCCACTTTGGTTGTGCGACTGTCCCAAGTCTCATCCCAAAGTCCGACCTTTCCCAAGCAAAAATCCCAGACACAACCGTGCAAGCCCTGTATCAAATCTGGGTGGATATTTGACACTACTCCGCTCCGCGTGTATGCTAGTTAGACTTTATCATCGGTACAATTTACTTCAGCGGCACTCTGCTGCAACGACAGGGCTTTCCTGTAAGTCGAGAGCAACAGGGGTGACAGGGCGCTTCTCGGGTCCAGTGTCCTTGTTGTGGTGATCATAATCAGGGAACTATATCCAAAGCCTTCAATCTTGACTCTATCACCCGACGCTTGTCGATCGAACGTGGAAAGCAAGACAACGACCCCCCTTCAACCTCAACTCCCGTTGTTCCTTAAAGACGGACGCAGCACGTCATTAAAACAAGAAGCAATTTATCCTACATTTGGTTGACGCAGGACACTCGCCACATCCATTCACCAAGACCTGAGTTACCCTTGAACCAGGTCGCTTCATCTTTTTTCCATGAGAAGGTTATTGATTAACAACTTCCCAGCTGTATCAAAATCTTCTGGAAGGTATACGCGTTTTGCGACTCGCCCTGAATATACAAAACCCTTCATTTATATCCCCGAGACTGCGGAGCAGAAATCAATCAACCTTATTTAGCAGATCCTAAGCAAAGCTTTCGGATAAAATTCTCTATCCTCTCTATTGATCAAGAGCTTCAGGAAAGAGCTTTGCATCTTCAACATTATCAAGCAGGATCAGACTTGATAACCGGATTCCAACTCAGCAAGCATTTGCCTTCGACAGGCCTTATGTTCTTCTCTGGTCAGTGATCAGCTATTGTACACAGCGGCCCTTACACTCGTTCATTCCACGGCTTCTATCAACACAACTCTATTCAAAACAACACATTACTCTTCTCGAACCGAGCACCTCCGAAGGACCAGCAAGGACCTTCGTTAGACCACTTTAACGGTCAGAAGTTAACACTCTCTCAATGCTCGTTACACGGCAATGCGATACAGGACGGAATACTTGGTCTTCTAGCAAGCTCGGGTCCGTCTACCAGAACGTCGCTTCTCCACGCATGTCGAACTTTGAAGCTCTACCACCGCAGCCGGACTGGCGAGAGCAATACTCTACATACCAAGTATCCGGCGAGAACGGCCTACTCCATCAGAACTATGAGCAGTCAACAAGTTCCACCTTGGCAAACAACGAGAACCAGCATCGAAGTCAACAACAACCTAGCACTAGGCCACCGTTAGAACATAGACATACACTTGGTCCAATTAGACAGGAAACAGAGGCAACTCCAGTCATAGAACGTCCCGACTCAGCGCCAGGAGATTGTCGCCAACCAGCATCAAACGCGATCCGTAATAACTCTCTGGTGTCGACAGAGTCGACAGCTCTTTCTCTCGGATCAATTGCCTCGAACCCGTTATCGTCTGCCTCTAGCGCGCCGGTACAACAAGGAGGGTTAGTGAGCGAAGATGGGGATGCTCTTCTCGACCCCAAAGAAGAAGATGATGACGACGAGGACGACGATGAAATGCTTGATGCCGAAGATGGCGCGTCCGGAACCCCTCAGACAGCTGCGGAACGACGGGCTGAACGTAGAAAGATGAAGAGATTTCGGTAAGTTCCCTCGATCATGTCTCAGATCGTGCGGCTAATTGGGTCTAGTCTTACCCATCAACAAACGCGATTCTTGATGAGCGAGTTCGCGAAGCAAGCCCATCCTGATGCTGCTCACCGGGAACGTCTATCTAGGGAAATCCCCGGTCTGAGCCCTAGACAGGTTCAGGTCTGGTTCCAGAACCGGTAAGTAATTACTGGTCATATTTGAAGTAATGCAAAGTATTAACGAGAATAGACGCGCGAAGATAAAGAGACTAACAGCGGACGACCGAGAGCGAATGATGAAGATGAGGGCTGTGCCAGATGATTTCGACAATGTTCAAGCTTTACATTCGCCCTATGGAGCAGTCCACGGCATTGGTACCCCAATGCAGTCGCCCGTTGATTTCGTACCCAACTATGCAGATCATATGATACGGCCTTTGATGGTAGATACCATGCGCAGAAATGAACATGATGAACATATGTCACCAACTGGCCTAAGCTCGGCGTTTGGCCATGTTGGATTTACTCCAGGGAATTCAATGGGGACACCGGACGTTCTCTCCCCAATATCCATAAACTCATCTGACCGATACTTTTCAAGTCATTTGTCCAGCCCAATGAGTTCTGGCCCCCGAAGCTCGAATCCTTTCGATCGGCAAGCGGGCTACCCCAATATTTCTCAGCCCCGCCACCATGGCGGCCGACCGTTGCAGCCACTGCAGCTTCGCGAGACCATGTCAAGATCTAGATCGGAATCTCTTCAATCACCATTAAGATCAAGCATGTCTTGGAAGGGGGAGACATTAGATTACGCTCATTATCAAACAGGGCAACCGAGCCCTCAGTCCAATGGGCGACAACAATCTATGTATCAGCCGGAGCAGATCTCGAACAACTCAGTCAATGCGCAACATTTTGATACAAATTCCTATCCTAGTAAGTGCAATACTCCTGACATTTCTTTTTGTGAATGACAAACTAACATAGAACAGATTCAAGCATGAACCAATCACCTCAGCACATGAATTATTCATCAGCGCATTCTGCACACTCACAATCTTCCCCATCAGCCATGTCTCGCCTGCGAGCCGCTTCGTCAGCTGCTTTCCCTTCAGGTCTTGATCTCCGAACTCAATACCGCACGCTTTCACAGCAGAGTCCTTCGCACGGACATCCCCCCACAAGTCGAGCCAGCACCTTTGCATCTGCATACTCTGCAGGCTTCGCAAGTGCGCCCTTGACAGCGCCAATGGACTTTTCCTTGCCCAGAACCCCAGGCGAGGCCAATCACCCTCAGCTAAGCGCGCCAATGGCCCCTCCTCAGGACTTCTCCAATGCATACAACTCTAGCGTTAACGGCGCACGAATACCTCAAGGCGAGCGAGATTTCGGTGCGCAGAGCCAAAACAGCATGGAGAACGGCAACCACAGCCACCAACCACAACGAAACAACAGCGACGCGGCATTCCATCTTCGGCCTGCTTCAGAATTCGATATTCACCACAGGCGGAAAAGGAGTTTTACCATGCCTGGTTCTTATGGACCGGCTCACATGCCATCTTCCTAGATGATGTACCTGTTTAAAAGCACCAAAAGTACTGATTCATGTTTATCGCATTTTCCCTCAAAAAGAGCGGAGAACTCTTTTTTATTCCACACAAGATCATCAGATACATTGGCTGTCACTCTACTAAAAGTCCATTCGCCTCTTCTCATTCCCACTACCTCGGTCCACATGCCCATACTCGAGTCCTCCCACTCTTCGATTCTCTTCTCGTCCCTTTAGCGCCTGGGAACCCTTCATACGTTAGGACATATTCATAGTATCTCCTCGAAATCTCTCCGCCCAAATCCTCATACCTTCAACTACCGCAAGACAGGGCACAAGCCATACGCATGGCTCTTTTACTTTTCCCTCACTCCTCGATTCTCCACCACCCCGCATCCTATCAAAAATACCACCCTTTTAAAATTCTTCCCTTGGTTGGAACACCCATCAATACAACTTCTATTCTCCTGTATTTTTTCTTCTTGAGATAATCATCCGGAACTTCTTTTTTGACTTCGTTTCTTTTCGTCCTTCCGGATAAAGGGGGTTCAGTTAAACGTTTTAACCTGGGATTGGGGGAAAACTTCTTTTTCTGTCTATTCCATTCTGTGGTATATTCTTCTTTTTCATACTTATTCCTTTACCTTGATATCTATTTTTTGGAAAGAGGAATTTGTTGTAGGGGTTCGCGCCTTTTTCGTGGACTTCCTACTGTGTATAATTTGTGTTCTGTTCTCTGGCTTCATTTTTATCTGCTTGCGTTGGGTGGATTCTTGTTTTTATACTTCGTTTCTTGTGATTGATTTATTTGATTCGTTTTTGTTCTCTTTTTTTGCTTCTGGTTCATCTTTTTTATCGAGCTCAGGGGTTTAGGTTTGAGGGATTGTGTGTTTTTTGCTTTCTGAACTACTGTTGCGGATTTGAGCGGACTTATTTGATCTTCCTTGTGAAGGGAACAGAGGGAAAAGAAAAAAATGGGAAGGGATTCGAGATTGGGGGTTCGACTTGAAAAAGGGGGACGTCAGTGACCGGGTGGAATGGCTTGGACTGGATAGAAGAGGGTGGAAGGGAATCACTTGTAGATATTAAAACAACAATACGAATGGTCTGTGGAATACTTTTTCGTCTTTCTAGTTTTGTGAAACTGGATGTGATTGTCACTACTGTGAGTTCAAGTGAGGGTATGCTATTTTTGTTTGGTCTATTGAGTTTCTGCTGAGGTTATATACCTTACTGCAGATCTAAGAAAATGCATTTTCATCCTGCTTCAGAGAAGCATGCGCCTTTCGTTTAATAATCATAGAATCTAGCACCTCTGTTAGTATCACTGCTCCAATACCATAAGGATAGGCACAAGAACTCACCCCTTCCCACTCTTCTTTCCCAGCCAGCCTGCATCCACCATTTTCCTCAACAGCACACTAGGCCTATACTTGCTATCGCCCGTCTCCTCATACAGCACCTTCATGATCGCCAAACAGGTATCAATGCCAATAAAATCCGCCAACTGCAACGGACCCATCGGCACATTCGTCCCGTTCTTCATAATCGCATCAATGTCATCACGGCTGCCGACGCCCGTCTCCAAACATATAATCGCTTCATTGATATAAGGCATCAGTATACGATTTGCCAGAAAGCCAGGCGAATCCGCCGACGTAGAGGGGATCTTGCCCATGCGCTTCACAAACGCGATGGCGGTTTCGAGAGTCGCAGAGGAGGTTTGCAGGCCGGTGATTATCTCGACGCCTTTTTGGATGGGCACAGGGTTCATGAAATGCGTAGAGATTACCCGCGAGGATACGCTGGTGTTGGTCGGGTCGGAGGTGGTGGAGGCCGCGATTCGGGTTATAGATATGGAGGAGGTGTTGGTGGCGAGGATGGCGTGCGGAGGACAGATTTGCGCGAGGGAGCTGAAGATGGAGAATTTCAAGGAGGGGATCTCGGGCACGGCTTCGATTACGAAGTCGACGTTGGAGAGGTCCTCCATTTTGGTGGTGGGGTGGAGAAGCGCCCGGGCAGAGTCGGATTGTTCTTGGGTTATGCGTTGCTTGGTGACATCTTTGGCAAGGAGTTTGTCTGGATGGAGGTGGAGGAGTTAGAGAGGTGCGTTGTTTGACGGGGGAGATGCAAGAACAGGAGGGGTACATGCCTGCGAACGCGAGACCTTTGTCCAGAGATGCTTGACTTGTATCGACGAGGGTAACTGCCACTCCTGCTTTCTGCGCTGCTACCAAAGCTATGCCCAAACCCTATCCTCAATTAACATTTCAATCCCGCTTCGTATGAAAATTGTATGTCCACCAACCATTTGTCCCGCTCCAATAACACCCAACTTCTTCACTTCTTGCGACGCAAGCACTCGACTTGAACTAAAAGTTCTAGCATATCTAGTACTTTGTAGAAGACCTCTTCTCGCAATTGGTGTAATCATCGTAGCTGTAAATCCCTAGTAACAAGAGAACAATAGAAGTTCTCCAGCTACTTATGATGTTATGATGAAGTTCATTGCTTCCCCAGGATTTCGGTAGAACTAAAAATATGCCGTCCCTCACCTCGGCCCATCATCACATGCCCGTTGTACCGCGAATAACCTTGACAGGGGTACGCGTGTTTTGCGACGCGAAATCTGGTAGAGCGTGTAAAGAGGTTTCTCCATCAACGAATTCCACTGATATGTAACCGACGACGACAACGACGCCAATTTCGACCACGCATTATGGAGTTCGCGGACGGAAGCAAAGATGTGGTGGATCCGGAAGTGAGAGCTTATGTGAATAGTCTTGTTACTGCTGTAAGTATGCTTTTGTGCTCACAATTCTATCCCGATGTTGTTTTGCAAAACTAGAAATAAACTGACAACGCGGGGATAGCTTGGAGGGAGCGGCGCCGATGAAGAAGGTCGATATGTACTGGGAGACGACGCATTAGCCTGCTTGCGCGATCTCAAAAAATGGCTCAAGCTCTACGACGAAAAAGCCAATCGTCTAGACGTTGCACGCTGTCTCGCAGACTCGAATCTAGTTGGGGGGGATCTTCTCCAAATCCTCGCAGCATGGCCCGAGAACGCAACAGAAGATCGAGTTAAGTCGAAGATTGCGTTGGCTTGTCTGGAACTGTTGGTTCCCCTGACATGGCCGCTGGTTCGGAATAAGGAAATGACGGTTAATCATCATCGTCATATTCCGTATCTCGAGGGCGCTCAGGTGGGATACAAAAGGTCGATCCTGGGGTTTGATGGAGCGAGGATTTTACATACGGCCGTGAGATGTGCGTTACCGGCGATGGCGGAGGAGATGGGGGATAGGAGTACGAGAGATGAGGGGATCATTAAGTTGGTGCTTTATTTTCTGAGAAATATCGCAATGATTGCTCCGCCGCCGAATGTACAGTATGAGGGGGACGAAGCGGAAATTTCGAGATCGGCGACGATTGATGCGTTTGACTATCAGGATATTTTCCATCTTCTGCTGACGGTGTCTTCGACAATGGGAGAGGACTTCAATACGCAGGATGTGGTGGTTATGGATGTTCTATTTCATTTGATCAAGGGCGTAGATGTTGAGAAGCTCTTTCTAAGTGAGAAGGCTATGGATAATAGCAAGATGGACGAGCTGGTCAGGCTGCGGAAGAAAGAACAAGCAATGTTACGGAGCTACCAAACGAATGCCCCTACCAGACACAATCGATTTGGAACCATGGCTTGGATGCAGCGGGAAGATGCTAAGATGACTACGATTTCAGGTCAATCAGCATTGAGGGACAGTAGAGGAGGACTGGACAAGATGGACAGTACCAAGAAGTTCAAGCCGCCTCGGAGGGCATTTAAAGGAGAAAGCGGACCATTGGCTTTCGATAATCCTACCCCTCTTACTGTGTCAGCAACAAAACATCTCCGAACATTCGTCGAAGACTTCTTAGACTCCGGTTTCAATCCGTTGTTCAATCACATCCGAAAGGCAATCGATCGGGAAGCAGAAAGAATTCTTGATACTCACCCGCGCCAGTTCTTCTACCTCGTGTCATGGTTTCTCGAAGCAGAACGAGTAAGGAGGAAAAACAAGAAGCCATCCAAAACCAAGGCTCCAGAAGATGTCGACAGCTTTGCTCTTGTGGCAAGTGTGCTCAACCAAGAGATGTTCGTGACGCTAAACAGAGCTATGGATTCTGCATTTGAGAGCAAATCCTGGTACGATCTCAGCGCAGCCATGAAATGCTTCACTCAGATCCTTCTGACGGTCCAAGAAATGGCTGATTCACCGCTCGAAGATGATCAGGAAATTGCTGAGAATATTCTTGCTCGTATCTTCTACGAAGATACGACACACGAGCGAGTAGCCATGATTACACGGACGTATAAAGATCAAGGATTCGGATACCTGGATTCTGTTACGGAGCTGACGCATAATTACATGCGGATTCTAGAAAACTATTCAAAGCAAAACGTGGATATGCAAGTACGATCGCGGAGACGAGCAAGGAAGAAGAAGAAGGCTGCCAAAGATGCAGGTGAAGATCAAAGCGATAATGAAAATCTACTCAATGAGTCTGATGGGGAGGATGAGGCCCGCGCCGAACGAGTCTCGACGGAGCGGAAATTCGACTTTAAACGTTTTGCGGCGAAATTCCTGTCGCAGGGATGCATTGATACATTTGTTGCTTTTACAAAGTATTATCATGAGCTTAAACCGGAGCAGTTAAAGAGAGCTCATAGGTTCTTCTATCGGGTGGCCTTCAAGCAGGATATGGGTGTGATGTTATTCAGGGTGGATATAATTAACTTATTCTACAAGATGGTTAAGGGTCCAGGGGGGCTGGATCCTCAAGCGCCTGGGTATAAGGAATGGGATGAGATGGTTAAGCAGCTGCTGAAGAGATGTATGAGGAAAATCCAGGAAAGACCAGAAATGATTGTGGAGATGCTGTTCTCGAAGACGAATGCTATAGCTCATTTCTTGGAGTTTGGTTATGAGAAACAGACGATTACTAGTAAGCCGAAAGCTGCTGCAGAACTGGAGGTTAAAGGTGGGTTGGAATGGGAGGAGCAGATTGGTGTTGCGGTGGGAGCCCTGCTTGATAAGAATGAGGGCGATCATATTGAGTGGATCAAGACACAGCTGTCGTCAGCCGAAAGTGAGAGACGAAGTTGGGAGGCGGCAAATGCTGCCATCACGCAATCTGTGGAGAAAGATCCCGCAGCTGAGAGCGAGGAGACACCTGCTCCCGCAGTCGAACCCCCGACAGCTCCCACTATTCGTACGTATATTAATCGCTGTAAATCTGACCGTACTAATTTCATATAGCCGTCAAGCCCGACAACGATACACGCAAAACTGCCATGTTCAAGAACGGCCATCTTCGCCTGCTCATGAAACTCGTCGGTCTGACAACCAGTGGGGCAGCTGATGACCCCGAAGCTTCCTGGATTGTCCCATCGTCTAAATCCGCTGATCAGCTCCAAGAAGCGCTGGACTTGATCAAGAAATTCGAGTTTAGTCCTCCTACATTCGATGACGGGAAAGAAGCAGCTGATCACATCAGACGGGTATCTGCTGGTCTAGGCAGAAAACGTGCTGTCTTTGATGACGAATCAGATAATGGTATTGATGATGATTCTGAAGAGGAACTTCTCTTTGAACCGGGTGGACCTACGGCGATGAAGAAATCGGACGCGCTGAAAGCGTTGAAGAAGAGTAGGAGGAGGAGAAGGAAGTCAGGCAGTGAGGAAGGGGAAGGCTTGTCGGAGGAAATATTGGCTGCTAGGGCGGAGGCGAGAAGGCTGAAGGAATTGGAGAAGAATGCAAAGATTAAGAGTGAGAAGTATGTGGTGGATAGTGATGAAGATGAGGAGGCGGATAGGGTGTTCTTTGAGGCAGAGGAGAGACTGAGGAATGCGAATGTGACAATCATGAAGGAATTGTTACACGTAGGTGCGGAGAAGGAGAAGGGCAAGGCGAGAAATAAGAGAGATAGTAGTGCGATCGATTTGGATAGTGATGAGGAAGATAGCGAGCCAGCGAGGAAGAAGAGAGGTAGTAGCGGGATTGATTTGGATAGTGATGATGAGATGAATGGGGCAGAGGAGTCGGAAGAAGAGGCCGAAGCTACAGACACTCCGATGTCAAGTCCTCATCGATCATCACAGCCGAAGAGAAGAAAGGTTGTGAGTGACGATGATGAGGATGCACCTTTGGTTTCTAAGGCAAAGAGTGCGAAAGTTGGTATACAAGTCGACGATGAAGAGGATGAGGAGAACATCGTGCCGGTCGCGCAGCCTAGGAGACCGAGAGTCAGGGCAGGTTTCATTATGGATAGTAGTGATGATGAATAAACGAAAGGATGGTTGGATGGTTGGAAATAAGGATGGCTTGGGTATATGTATATATGTTTATGGATACCATAGGCGTTAAAGTAGGACTGTATAGAGGATTTTTGACTGAAGGGTATTCAGGTCTGGAGGTGGAATGGGAAGTGTAATGAATATAGCTCCTTATGAAAGGCCATCTTCTTGTGCTAATATTCCATTTCAAGATTGACTTATACAAGAATGCCCAATATGCTTTGATTCACAACATCGTCAATATCGACGCTCAAACCCAGAATCGGCTTGTCAAACAGTTTACTGTATTATATAAGCGGACATGATTGGTTCATACCAGTGTAACTACTGTATACAAACTTACTTAAGGTTGTAAAGAATGTCTCACTCAAGCAGTAGATAGTCAGTTTACATGTATTACCTAATAAAGTAAATTTCTTGGCAAAAGGTACCACTATATTCACTTCTTCCTGACATGCTTCGAAAGTTTCTTTTCCTTGCCAAACGCCATCACAAAACCCCGATCATCATTATTCGCCCCTTTGGTCGTTTTTATTTTGCATATGGTGCTCACGCACTAAATTTTCTTCCTTCCTTCTTCTCCACTTAGGACTTGTTGACGGCATCACTTCGGATTATATACAGACGCAGAGTTCATAAAGTTATCATGGCGACGGCACCGGATGCTCAGATCAACCATGCTGATGCTATTGCATAGTGCGTATACACCGTTTCTTCGCCTACTTTATTTCTCACCTTCCTTCACCTAAACACGTGCTCTTCTATTCACCATCCAAATCCTACTCTACTTTCCACATGATCAAGCAAGGTATACTAACAAGCACATGACAGCTGGGAAAGCATAGGAGCGGATGTAAATGGAATGCTAGGTGGCTTTCCACACATCAGTCGCGTGGACTTGCAAGGTTCTAAGAACTTTATGGGCAAGCTTGGTATCAAGGGGAAGACATTGGAGAGAGTGGTGGACTGCGGTGCTGGGTGAGTTTTGCTTGGAGCGTTTGCTTTCGATTGTTTCGGTGTCGTGTTCTAGCCTCTAGTTGAATGGGCTATGCGTGAAAACACACCATGAGGCATCTGTACAGAATAATTAGGATCTTTTCTTCAATGCTGCGATTCGTTGACTCTCGGATCTACTTCGTCTAGCCAGATGAGTAGACTCGCTTCACAACATCCACATCACAACGCAATACGCAAACTCAACTATTGGCTAACTTCGCTCCTCCCCGTTAGTATCGGCCGCATAACAAACGGACTGCTCGTGCACCTCGCCGAGACCGTCGACATCGTTGAGCCCATCACAAAGTTCACTTCCGTGCTCCGCGACCAACCTGGAATCGGCACTATCTACTCCGTGGGACTTGAGGCCTGGTCTCCACCCCCAGAGGTCCGCTATGATCTGATCTGGAATCAATGGTGCTTAGGCCATTTGACGGATGCACAGTTAGTTGAGTATTTAGTTAAATGTGGGAATGTGTTGAAGGAAGGGGGCTATGTGATTGTTAAGGAGAACATGAGTACCCATTTGGAAGGAAAGGATGAGTTTGATCAGGTGGATAATTCGGTTACGAGGTGTGTTATCTATTCTTTCTTTGGTTGTGAGAGTGGAAGAGAGGAAGTGGTGTAGGTTTGCGTGTGAGGGAGGGGTGGATATGTGCAAGCAGCGCAGATAGAGAAAGGAATATGCCAACTAACCACATACTAGGGCTGATCAAAGTTTCCGAAAGATCTTCGAGAAAGCTGGGTTGATTATCAAGAAGACTGAGTTGGCAAAAGGATTTCCAGCGGGATTGTGTCCTGTACGGATTTATGCATTGCAACCAAAATGAGTGCTGCGGGAAGCAAGTATTGTTCTTCTCAAGAAATGGTATCTTTGGGCAAGCTAAAGTTGATGAAACAGTCTTGCTAGCTGATGACCATAAGACTGCAAAAAGCCTCCTATGCGGAGAAGCAAACCGGGAGTGTGATTTTGTTTGCAGCACAATTCAGGCTCTAGACCTACTGCTAGAAAATGATATAGAACGGTTACATGATTTGCATGCGAAACGTCGAGGAGTTTCATTAATATAACTGTGTATTCCACCGCACGAAAGATATTCCAGGAGTATCAATGATGCCGAATCTTCTCAAGGAAGTCCCGAAGAAGAAGCGACAACATGGTGATCTCCCACAAAGGCAAGAGCAGCCCGGCTACACGTGTTGATCTAGGTTTGGAAGGACATAGCATTTGTTCTCCGCGCGTCTCTTCTCTTTCTACTCCCATACTATTTCATTCTTTCGTTTCCTCATCCCATTTCTGCATCTATTGTATTATTTCTTACCAAAATACTTCGTACACCGAAAGCCTGCCATCTTGCCACTGGACTCTCCATCGGTAATACTTGATTTTTTCCGAGTCTCGAATTGGAAGGCCAACCGCAGTGAGATATATTAACCAGTTGGATACAATACACAGTCTTGAAAGCGAGGGGTGAACCCATTCCGATTTCCTTCTAACCACGCAATTCTTGAGAGACCCACGTGATGAACAATTTCATCTTGGTGGTGTTTTTGTTTTTGTTTCTTCTAGGGCAATTCGTATTCCAGAATCCCTTCTTGCTTGGCTTTTGGCACTGGATCTAGTGGTGAGTTTGGTTCTTGTTCATACACTGCGAGACAACTGATTGTGTGATATGATGGCTGATTTTCAAAGCTTCTTCAGTGCGTCTTGTTGGTGGTATATCGACCTTGGCATCTGCGGTGGGGGGGTAAAATTCTCGCGCCTGAGATCAGTTGATTCGGATTGGAGCTATAGCTTTCGTTGGATATGTCCGTCGAGAAGAGGAAGAGAGATGTGGAGGATATTGGGAGTCCTGGCGGCGGAGCACGTCGAATGTCTGTTCAGATCATGCTGAGAGCAGTGATGTTCGTCTCTCTATCGAAAAAGGAGAAGAATACACAAAGATGCGGGTCATCATCCCTCGCCCTGCAACAGTTACAGACGAAGATGGCACGGAACGCCAAGCTATAATTTCAAGCCGCCCCTCAGCCAACAGATCCAGCACACAACAATCCAGTACGAGTCTCTCAGCGTCGTCTACTCCAGGAACGAAATCCAGCAATACGTCTCATCAATCCAGTCCCACTTCTGATGACGTTGAGATGAAAGGTGACTCCACCAAGCAGAACTCCAACAACGAAAGCGAGACTCTCATGGTACAAATTGAAGATTTGGCGTGGCGGAGAAAATCCTCACCTCAGAAATCCCCGAGAAAGTAGTTTGATATGCGGAAGGATGCGGAAGGGTGGGTTTTGTTTCATCTCATGTGTGAGTCCCGTCTGGATGCAATAGCTGCGCTTATGCCGAAACATCCATCGAGGGAATTGGTTAGGAATAGGAGGATGTCGCTGTCAGGCAAATCTAGGAATGTGGGGAGATTAGGAGAGGCGAGAATTGCAGGATTGGTGCCGGTGAGGGTGAAGAAGAAATTGGGGAGGATGTCCCGTTGAACTTGGATGCTAGCATAGGATAAGTGGTAGTTTTGGGCTTGGGTCTTAGTCTATGGGCTTCTATGATCTAGCCTAGGAGAAAGAGTTGGTATGATATATATGGTGTCCGAATCACCTTTCAGCAAGCGGACTAGGTATTCATAAAACAAGCACTTCCTTCTCTTCCCTTTTCACCACGCATCAATATCCACCCTCATGTAACTAATCTCACCCACGATCCTACCCTCGAGCGCTTTCATTACTCGCTCACTCGCAGTATTTCCTTCGTATACATCCCCATGCACAAACCCACTATCTCCACTATACCCCATATCAGCAAACCCACCTTTCCCAAGTTTTCTGACTAGTTCTCTTGCAACATATGTTGCTAGTCCCTTTCCCCGATACTCAGGCATTACGTATAACGTTGCGAGCGAGCCGTCGAGACCAATAAAAGCCCATGCTACGAGTGAGCCGTCTGGGGCGAGGAGTCCGAGAGAGGGTTGCAGCATGAGGTTTGCGACGGAGCGTGGGATGCTGGATGTGCTGATTACGAGGGGGAGATGAGAGGCGAGGACCCGGGTTACAGTGAAGGGTTCGGGAGGCGGAATGGGTCCTGATTCGAGGAGTGATGGGGTCTTGGTGGGTACTATGAAGTGGTTCCATGCGCTGTTGTAGGTGATGAGAGGACGTGATGGGTCACGAGATGGGAGGGAGACAAGAGTGGAGGTGATTCGTGAGTGGAAGCATCCCAAGTAGAGAGTAGGGTCGAAAGGGTGACCTGGTGCTTCAGGAATGACGGTATTCTTTAAGAAGGTGAGAAGGGAGGATACGTGGGTTGTGAGGAGCTCCGTCTGGGCAGGTGATAGAGGGTCCCCGTATGTGGGGTTCGACAGGGAGTTGAAAGCCCATATTTGAGTCTCGTTACGACGGGAACGGTCAGAGAAGACGATAGTATATATTTCAGGAATAGGTTCCGAGTCTGGCGGGAAAGTGGCGGCGAAGAGACAGTGCCGATCCGGGGTGTTGTGAGGGGCTTGAAAGCGGTTATAGATGGGGTTGCTAATAGGGAGCTGGAGACGGAGGATGGGGAGGAGGAGCTCGAGAGCGAGGGCTTGGGGATAAGCATAGAACGGGATAGTCTCTGATAGCGTAGATGAAGGGACCAGAGATGTGGCGGTTGAGCCAGACTCTGAGTTTCCACCAGACACCATTGCTTCTCCTGGTGCCATGATCCGATTCGTCGAACTCGTTGCTGCAAGATCTCAAGGAACTTCCTTATCTCTACTCAGTACCTCTACCCAAAGGCCCGAAGAAAGCAACTACAATCGACGATAAGGGATGACACGGACGGTGATATCGCACTGCAGAAGAAGCCTGGAACATATAGTATGAGAAGGAGCACAATCCTAGAGCTGGAACACGGAGAATTGAACCGATGAAATATTGAAAAGAGTGGCAAAAGCATTGCTTTTTATACCTTACCTTGTTGTATATACCGTTCTTGACTTCCGTTTGTTGATACTCAGTTCTGAGTCATTGTATGTATGCGTCGAGCAGTCACAAAACAAACATGATTGTAAACCCCAAAACTCCGAAACTATACCGAGGTTGGGGTTTAGAGGCTCAACATGTAACTGGCTGCTTATGTAAGGCAAGACCTTCATTCGTCGGTAGATCTCATGACGACGAACGACAACGACAAACAATATCGCTCGTTGCCGAGTTTGATCCAACAACCAGAATATATCAAACAAGCAACTTGACATGCTTCAAACTCTTAGGGTCCCGCGATTGGTTCAATGCTAGGCTTGTCCATGATGACGTCCATGTCAAGGCGGTCGGTCGCGGATAGGGCAACTCTCGCCATCTTGAATCTTGGATGCCTAGCAGAGCAATTCTTGTGTTTCTATACTCAATTGATACCGATGCAGCAGGCTGGATGAAGGTCTGTAGCCATTCGCAATCTGTTTATGAGCACAGGTGAAGCAGGTATCAGGGAATCGCGGTGTTTGTCGCTACGCCCTTGGGTAATATGAGTTGCCTGATATTGTATCTCGAAATGTCTTCTGAGGCATTTCTCGGATCAGGACACGCTTATGGAGAGTTTGGCTTACGAAGCATACAACCTCGTCTTGTTTACTGTTGTGGTTCACCTTTTGTTTCTACGGATCATCAAACCAATTAACCCCACACAGCCCGTATGAGCCGATCAATGGGTGTCAGAACGCGATGGGCACTTCGGCGGTTGCAATCATGAATACGATATGGCTCAATCATGTTTCCCTGAGATCGGAGTGTCGGATGTCTCATTGAACCGTAAATGGTTGAATTACACTGACTTATTTGTGGTTATCGTGTAGCTTGGGCAGAGATTTCTCAAGCATTCATTATTTGATAACTCAGATGCCTATTCAGCAATGCTTATCATATACCCAGTGGATATGGCATGAAGGTGTGTCCGTTCATTCTATAATCAAGTACGCCTTGTGGTCTGGCCAACTGACAATAATGCTACTGCTTTAGGAAGAACAAGAGACCGAGTATGGCCGATTCCGGGCATCACTTCATGACTTTGATTGATAGCCTTGGATGTCTTCGTAGCTACTACCAGTGCTCCCCACCCATGTCAAGGCTCGGTCTCTGACCAGGAGTTCATCTGGTTCTATCTTGACGGTTGGGAAGCTGACAGTGCGATCTTCGACCTTGTTATATGTTCATGACACAGTACAGACACTCTTCAGGATCATAGGCTTTGTGGACACCTCAATACCGCGACGACTGTACCCAAGATGACTCATTCTACACGAATGGCTGTTATCCATGACTTTCCAAATCTGTTGAAGGCACGCGACAGCCCCGGTTTACTATTTTGTCAGGCGACAATATATTCACATGATATCCACAGCATGACAGCACAAAACCTCTTTTCATTCTCATGCCACGAAAGCATACTCATGTTCCATGAAAATTTTCTCGCTCGCTCCAGAGTAATCTTCTGATTTGGGATATGTTTCGTATTTATTTGTTCAGTCCCAATTGTTCTAGACCGAGGACCCATGTAGTGTAGTGGCGGGTGCCCTACGAATGTGGTCGAGCAATTCTATTGATGTCCATTCCAGATGACCGAGTGGATCACCGTAGGACTTCCAGGAACAAAAGCGTCTTGCAGTGCCGATCTGGATCGTATTGGTAAGGCAGGAGTGTCGACTTTAATGGAATTGTGGATATGCGAAACTTCAAGTTCTCAGCGTCGAACGACAGAATTTTCTCAGCGCTTCTATGAATGGAAGTTCAGGTATTGGTGCAAGAATCTTCTGGGTCAGCGAAGTATTCTTAGTACGGTCCAGTCTAGCTCTGCATAATTGCACTCAAGTAACGATCTAGAGAGAACAGTGGCTCTCGCCCCATGTTACCCGGTATGGAAGAATATCTACGTACCCCAGTATATCCTGAGGGAGTCTTCACAACAACTGTCTCTGCGCTGTTATCCTTACATTGGCACGTCTCACTGTTATTCTTTCACTAAACCGTCCTTAACCGGCTCCAGGATGCGTTACTAGACAGGCATCAAAATGCGATGATAGCTCTCGTGTTTCGACAAATTGAAGACACGGGCACCTCTGCCCTGCTTATTCTGCCCCCGTAAGATCCAGCAACAGCATAGGGCTTTTTGCAGATGGAACCACGCTTCCGCCAATCTCTGCGTGTCCTGAAATTTTATGGCATTGTGCGAGTACACTGATCCCCGTCTTAAACTTGCGGAAAGTTCAGCCGTTCCTGACTAGACCGTGATGTCTCCACTTCCCGCTTGCACTTACATTACATGATCCTAAGACGCATTAGATAAACTCCTGGGCTAGGTCTAATATTTTGCTTGAATATTTTTCTGCGATAATTTGGGGTTAATTCGTCCGCGCGACGTTGAGATGTCTGGAGACTAGCATGGTCGTTAGCCGCCCACATCTCCCGGAAGAAACTTTTCTAGGTCTTTCATGACTTGCAAGGCAGTCGTCGGTTTCGAAGCCACAGTGTGGATGATTTCTTCATGGACATAGACACGGAAGGAATACCTCTCGTGATCTTGGAAGTTGCATGTTTTCTAGAGCTTGCAGAAGCGTTTGATATACTATGCCCAAGTACTTGTTGAGCATGCGTCACTCACCGAATTTGAAATCTTTCATTCCACAAATAACGGGTCTGTTACCCTGGTTCGTGATGCAGTCACCTTGGTCGTAGTCGACTCCATATTGCTGAGCCGTCGAAAGCCCGGAGCATAGGTCGCGTGGTCAATTTCGGTACGAGAGATAATTCTCCATGGAGCAGCTTGCATTTTCAGGCAGCTTGGTGCTTAACTTTATTCCAAGTTCCTTTCCAGAAAGATACGAAACTTATAAGAACTCCACATATAAACCTTACCTGTACCAATAAATTAAAGAGTCGGTGTAAGGAATACAAACAGGCAAATACCCTTTCATCCATCTGTGGTGGGAATCTGCCAGCTTTTGAAAGAAATTTTCTTCAGACTTCCAAGATTATTTTTACTAGCGTATCATGAACTCGGCAGTGGATAACTCTGGAGGCTAGGGGAGATCTTGAGCTCAGGATCCGGCTACCAATAGGAAGACTCTGAGAGGGTATTTACCAATTCTCTCCTGCAAAATGGTCGGCTGAGGGGCTTGGAGGGGCCTGGAGGGGCAAGGTTTTGAGGGTAAATTTTCTTAGGCGATTTCTTAGCGTATATACTTCACAGGGCTGAGACTTCTGGACGGCGTAGCCTCATGCCCAAAATAATATGTCCGCAAGGGTATTTGTTCTAGAATTTTGCATGCATTTCTGTGGACTTGATCAGACTGGTTCGTCGATATGTTGAAGGATTTACCTTGCATAAGTGGAGATCAAGCGATTGGACGCAAAGTGCAATTTTACAGAAGCCCGCTTTCAATAGACAGCGGCTTAGAACGACATGGCTGACTGCAATGTGAAGAGATACTAAAACGCATACATGGCCGTACAACGTTGAAGAAGTTCCAGCGAATCAGAAAGTATGGAGGGTAAATTGACATGAATTAGCATGGCGCTGGTAGGTTGTTTAGTTGGCAGGCGAGCTGGGGCCTAGCGAGACGGTCGAAGCTCTGCGTTTCCTCTTTGCAGAACCGCGAACACTTTCCAATTTCTATAACATTGGCTACAAATTTACTGGCGGTGAATACAGCTTCCTTCCCTGCAATATTGAAGTGGAACCGCTGGAGTGGGTTACCCGCAGCTTGATGCGGGAATTTTATCGGACACACGGACTCCATTGGCAGCTCGGAACCTTGTTCTTGGGCAGCCTTCTCAAGAGCCTGTCGTGGCTGGGACCGCAGTTTCTGTATTGCATCTCAAAAATTTGTGTTTATTATGGGATTTGGGAATCTAGAGCTTCCATCGATGAACATGCGAAAGGTTACAAGAAGGGGTCTCTACCCGCCTTGGTAGAGGAATTGAAACCTGCATAGTCATTCTCTCTGTTTATACAATCTTTTGAAAGTTTACGAGTAACGAACATTCTTTTGTTTTTGGAACGACGGAAAGAAAGTTAATCGACTAATACATTAATCAAAACTACCTCCAAAACTACCGAATTGCATCTATCGAGAAACCGAAAAACTTCCCGGTCTCGATCTCTCAATTCTCACAACTCAAGACCAAGGCTGTCGAGGTACTCTCTTGGCCCAGACATACATGGCGGGACCCAAAATCCTCTGCATAGACGACAACCACGACGACCGCGGCGTCTTCGTGCAAGCCTACCTCGAATGTCTCCGGCTCTGGCTCGCCAACTGCACTGATTCCCGGCGCTGGCTCTTCAGCGACGTCACCTCCTGCGGGCTCTACATCGAGACGCCCTTCAGCAAAAACAACAAAAAAGCCTTCCCCCGCACCCTGCAGCTGGCGCGGCAATCCGAGCGCACAAACCGCACTCTCCACGTCCTGCAGCAGTGCCGCGCGCTCGACAGCTCCGAGAAGCGCGGCATTCTGGCGCGCGTCGGCTCCCGCGAACTGCGCGGCTTGTATGCAGATGACTTTCAGAGCAGGGATATAATTATCTGTTTTGATCGCGAGACGGTGGAGTTGTTGTGCTATTTAAGGAGCGAGGCGGAGAGGGATACGCATGAGGTGTCGAGGGCGAGGATCTATTATCTTCCGCTGGGGAAGGGGTGGGAATATGATAAAGAGGCGTTTGGGCATGCGAGGAAGAATGTGAGGATTTGGGCGGAGCGGGTTTTAGGGTTCAGGCAGCCGGGGGAAGCGATTAGGGAGGGGATGTGGAGGACGGCGCAGGTGGTCGTTAATGAGTATGAGTGGTGGGCGTTGGTGAAGGATGGGGAGAGAAGGAGGAAGAGGATTGAGGAGAAGACGGGGGTGAGGCTCTTTTTTGGGAGGGCGGAGGGTGGGAAGTGTGTTAGTGTTGTGGGGGATAGGGATAGGGTGCAGATGGCGGCGAGGTTAGTTTCGGAGACTTTTTGAGGGGTGGATGGGCGGGAGGTGAGGGAGAGGTCTTGCTTGAGGTTAGTGACCTGAAGAGGAAGAGGAGGAGGAAGGATTCGCTCACTCGCTTGATGCATGGAACCACTCGTCTTGACGACGATGTGTGAAAGAAAAGAGGACTGTTCAACTATAACCCGCATAAAAGTTTTTGCTTCTCCTTTCTTTCAATTGCTTGGACTAGTCTACTAGCAAAGAGCATGGTCTCAAAGCTCGGGTTAGACATAGGCTTAGATAGACTTTTCTTTTCTTTTCATATTTTCATTCCACTTAGTCTGAGATTACAAGATCCCAGGAAAGAGGTGGCGGTGTTTGTTTAAACGGATGGATGGACGGGAAAAGTTTTGTCTGGGTCATGCAGATGTCCTATTTTTAACAACCAGCAACATCTAGGGGATCTCAGCACCCGATGAAGGCTACATAAAAGTTTGGGTTTGATTTGGGATTGGGGGATATATAGAATAGACGGTGGGAATTAGATTAGATTATAGAACATAGAATATAGAATGGAAATGGAGGTTTTTGGGAAAACTTTATCTCCCGGAGATTGATTGAACTTGGTTGTGATTTTCTCTACATCGAGAGATATAGAGAAATATATGCCGACTCGCCGCATTGCACAAGAAGTGAACTTCTTCAGCATACAAAAGACATAAAACAATCCTAAACAAAAACTCCTCACCATCCCACTCCAACCCAAATAACAGCATCCATTCCCTCGGATTCGTGCAATACAATCCACGTACAGCAGTTACGTAAAAGTGCCTCATCCCCATCCTCATCCTCATCGTCCCGGCTCCCCGGTTCCGTAGCTCCAGATCGTAATATAAGGTTAAATCTGACTTGGCACGCCCAGCAAGGATCCAACTTATCCTCACGCGCGCAATTTGTTTGTCTCGGCGGCGGGATGTAACGTATAAGCAACTGTTATAGCTCTAAGAGTCTTGGGAGATTCGGATAATTCTGCACTTGCGGGGTTAGATCTCGGGGTTAAATGTGAAGTGATGCGATGTGATGTAATGTGGTCTTGGATGTGATATATGTGGACATCGCCAGTGGTGGAAGTAGTTGTGTCTATTGAGGGAATGGACGGTGTGAAGAAGGTGACTTGGTATAGTATAGTGTAAATATGACATAAAACATCCTGTTTACCCAACATCCTAACGCCGGATATCCAATTGAACCATTCCGAGCATAGCCATGCGTACGTATCCTTTCCTGTGTCTCCCTGATGAGATATAAGTTAATCCATCGCTAATATAACAAAAATAAATCGTACATAGTCTAGACCAGGAACCCTAACGCCCGAATCATACACTCAACGACCTCGTGCTTATCACGCCGTATCCGGTAGCTCAGGAGGAGGAGAATTCGAAGTCACAATCTCCCCCATCTTATTATCTCCCTGGCATCTTTCCCTCTCTAACTTCATCGGCATTATCATGACGACTTCCGGACAGTAGTCGAATATCTTTTTGCGCTTCTGAGGATCCTTCCACACGGCATCTGGAAGCACTTCCCCTCCATCTCGGACGTGGTAGCCCATTGGTTCGTCATGATAGAGATTTTCTACGGAAAAGTGGTCTTCTTGCTCTCCGCTCGCGACTCTTGCGCCTGGTAATATCGTGATTCGTTTACCGAACCATTCGTCTTCTGCGTCTGTGTTGTTGTATCGTGATTGAAATCCTAGGACTTTTCGAACGGCCGATATTCTTCGGAGGGATAGTCCACCGTTGCCGGCAAAGCGGTCGCCTTTAGTTCTATGGAGAGAAGTGAATGATTAGCAGTTGTACTTCACTAAATCCTCATAATCCTTCACTATCCAAGCCTTTCAGATGATATATCCCAACATACCTAGGAGCACCAGCCCAATCATAATCCAACCAATCGTTCAAGCTCTCGGCCGAATTCCCACACATAATCGAATCGGCCTCATACTTCAACAACCACTCGACACCTGGCAGAAACTCATCATAGAACCTCACATCCGTTAGCAGCCGGAACACATCCTCCTTACTATCCACCTTCCACGGTTTCGGCAGAATCATCAAATCCAGCTTCCCATTCGCCTGCTGATACTGCGTCGCGAAACTTCGTCGCACCGTCGTGACGCTCTTGTTTGTGCCAATGAACACGAATCGCCAGTCGGGTGGCACCACGGATATCATATGCAAAAGCTGCGGAACGAGATGAGGTAGCGGCCGGCCTTCGATTAGCAGGGCGACTTTGGAGGCGTTGAATTGGGCGCGTGGATCGCGGTTCGGATACCAGTCGACTTTGAGAGAGGGGATCTTATCGCTTGCGGAGTTGAAACTGTCTTTGATGTGTTGCTGGATACCGGGTGTGTAGCGGGGTGTGAAGTGTGCGATTGTCCATCTTTTCGATCATGTTAGTACTTCTGATCATGGCATGTGAAAAGGAAAAGGAAAATAAATTAGAAGTTTTAAAGAACAAACTTACGTCGCTATCAGGGAAAATAGCACCAGCAGTCTGGTTTTATTTACCACCACACTCCCAACACCCAGCACACTGGGACCGGTATGCGTGGCAGACATGCTTTATCTTGCTCGAGCACAGCGTGCAGCAATGCAGAGAGCCGTGCTTCGGGGCGAGACGTAGGTTATGTATGTATATTCTCCGATGGTCTTGAGCGTGATACAGTGGTCGACAACTTGGGATGGTGACGACAGATAGAGATAGAGATACAGACACGCACTACAGAGTCGTAACCATGCGATATGCAGTAGCTCACTGTAGCCAGGTACCTACATGGAAAAGCTTGTGTGAATGGGTAACGCTGATTTACTATGGCATGGCATAAATCCGCATGATGACTGGGGAAGGATGAGATGGCCAAGAGACGGTTGGAAGACGGAAAATGGAATTAGAATAATTGTAGATAGGGCGAAGCAGAGGTAGGCTTGCAACGAGGAGCTGAATGGAATAATTCTTTATGGTTCAAAAGAGGTTCGAAACGTGCTTGTGGCATTTGAGATTATGGGGAGGGAGTGAGCTTATCCGATATAAATTGCCCCAAGCAGAATGATTTCGCCATTCTGGGCCTATCACAATTGTGTAATTCTATGAGACAAATGATTTATTGGAGGAATGTGGAAATACCCTTAATCAAAATATTGCCCTTGCACGATAAGCTTTCAGCCCCTCGATGGAATTTCCTCGAATCAGGCTTGTACGAGATGAGATGTTGTGAGATTACTGAGATGTCATCGAAGGAAGTAGCACCTCCGAAGGAAATAACTCAGGTGATATCAAGCAGGTTCAATTCAGCTATCTAGTCATCATCTAACTCCAAGCAGTGATGTATCGTATCTTACAGACCAAATTTGCACATGAAATCGTACAAAGATCTACCTGGCTGCGTGTGCTGTATCTACCAAGACAGTTTTCCATTCCCCAAAGTAGCAGCGTTGCCTGTCTTTTTCACAGAACATAACTTGTACTCTGGACACCAATCGTCCAATTTCCCCATCTGATCCTCCTTCCACTTGTGTACTCGATGTAATCCTAGTGGATGTGGGTAGTCGATTGATTCCACACTGAATGTTTGGGCTATCTCCGACGTAGGTAGATTGATAGCTCCCTCATCTTCCGGGTCGATACCCTCATTGCTTTCATCCTCTTGTAGTTTCCGTAGCCTGTAGGCTTGTTAGAGTCCTGGGAAAGAGTAGGATATGGTTATACAAACTTCTCGTGGAACCAGTGATCCTCCGATATTTGTTCATCCTCCCTGCGTTTCGTCTCCTCGAATTCCCAGTTTTCGAGTACCCTCAAAACACTAGACCTCTTCCTCAGACTCAATCCGCCTCGGTGCCCCTTATCCTGGACTGGCAGGCCCACCAGATCGTACTTGAAGAAGTCCTCGACACTTTTCGCAGCATTCCCACAGAGCATGCTATCGCTATGAAATAGCAAGATATGTTCCGCCGGCGCAAGACTCTCCCATATCCAAGTATCCGTCATAAACTTATTCCTGGTTCTGAGATCCGTGAAAAGCACAGATTGTGGAAGCGTGCGCACTTGAATCAGACCTGGTTCGAGGTATCGAGAAAGTGCTGCAGAAGAAGAAAATGAAGGGACAGATTCTATCGAGGTATAGACGATGACAGGCCATGTAGAACCCAGGACAATACTGAAATGCAGTATGAGGGGAACTACTTCCGGTCGATAACTATCCTCAATTATCACAGCCACCTTGTTGAAAACTGATCCATTGAAGTAGTCTCCTTCATGCGAACTTCCCAGCTTGGGTTTACTTGTTGGTCTTGGCTTTCCACCATCTTCTCCTGACGACGAGGCATATAGATTCGAAGAATGCAACGTTTTGTTCCGACCGGTATAGGGACTGAGCAGGGTGAAGTCAGGATGCGAGAGTTTGTATGTCCAAGTAGTTATGAGGAACAGAATGGCCGCGAGGACGATGTTGCGTAAACGTCGCTGGCGGTCCTCAACAGACGGTGCCATCATCGGTGTGCTCTAGCAGCGCTGGGAAGATGTTCTCTGGCATGAGAGGATAAATTTCACTCGCAAGACCTTTGGAATGCATGCTCAAAGGTCTAGTTGCCAACTTGCTACGGAATCACATCCGGCAGCTCCCCGTGTGGCAAAAAGGGAGGATGCATTGTTTCTCAGAAATGTGATAATGGTCCTTTCCACGCCTACGAAATATCCCTTCATAAGAAATTTTTGTGACACCATCTGGTACCTGCATCAATGAAAAGGCCACACTGGTGGCACTGCATCTGAAAAATAACGGACAGTAAGGAAAGTATTGATGGAGCTAGCTGTTGTGATATAACATTTGACGCAGTTATACAATTTGCTGCATTTGTTTTGCTGATGACCCCCAAAAAAGCAGCTGGAATGACGAGGGCATTTAAGATACTGCGGGCTTCTCCCCCAGCCCCCTAGCCCTTGCGTACCCCTCCTTGGCGTACATCCCACTGCATCCTTACCTGCATCCGAGTACCGATTTTTCGATAGTGCTCTCAGTACTGTAACGCGTGACAAACATCACCAATATATCTTATAATACGACGCCGAGTTACGAATCACGCCGGCAGGAAAGGATAGGTAGGTCTTACAGTCAGCTCGGATAGTCTACGTACAGGGCAGCCGTATACGAGAATAGCAGTCGAATATAATGCGAGTTAGAGAAAGTTAGAAGGATTTTCATTCTCTCACACCCTCTGGAATCTGGAACGCGTAGCTGATTCTAAGGATTGGATGCCAAACTGCTTAAGTGCGGGGGGGTATTGATACTGTACCCGGCCCGGGAAGGGACCGAGGACAAGGGACGGGAGGGATCAGCCTACTATATTTACTTTTGTGTTTTGGGTTTTTTATGTTAACCAAGTTAGTTATAGTAACTTACAGTGTTTCAATTAATCGCGGAACGTTTAGCTAGTGCTTGATCGACCTTCCTGGCTATTTACAGTATTACGTGGCTGCTGGGAAATAAGAACATACCCAGAACTTGGGAATCTACCTAGTAGGCCTAGTAGGGAATCTGATGTTTCAATACCACCTAATTTAGCATGGCCTCCCTTCTAACTTCTCAGCTCCCTTTGTTCCCGCCCGCCTGAGGAACGAACGAACAGACCTATCCTATCGTCTGCTTCGTCGTCACTCTAGATGAGTTGACTGAATCGCATTCGCTGGTAGTGCTTCATTCCCTATTGTTAATTTCGGTTGCTGCACTTTTTCGCATCCTGAATCCGTATATCAATTCTACTTCACGAACATCGTCATATACCCACTTCTAATCGGATCGTACTATCTCCAGAGCGGAGCTATCGTGAGTCGGGATAGCGATAGCACGAGCCAATTTCAACGACGCGCCCCACTGCGGCCGAACGGTAAAAGTTCGTTCGCAATCATGGCGACCTCGTCGCTGAACAATGGCATGACGATAGAAGATGTATGGGAAACGACTCGATCCACCATGATGGTAGCATGGTCGAGAACTACGCGACGGATGCGTGCTGTGGGGGGAATCGTTGCATTTTTGTGAGTATAAAAATTACCAAACTCTTTGCGCATGCTCGTTCTCCAAAAGAAAAAGATGCATGAGAAAGATCCCCATCATTTACAAACAATATACTAACGCACCGCTCCCTCCAGCATTGTCTCTCTCCTCCTCTTCCGCCCCTCCATCCCCGACCGGCCCTCCCTCCCCCAAATCCCCAAAGTAACCCTCGACTACCACACCACCGCCCCCTCCCAATTTAACGCATCCAAAGTCGCCCTCCTAATCGAAAACCGCGTCAACCCGATCCTCTCCCCCCTCCTCCTTCACTTCATGTCCGTCGTCCCCCCCGACTGGCGCTTCCGCTTCATGGGCAGCTACGAATCCGTCGCCGCCGTCAACACCAGCCGGGCCATCCGCCAGCACGTCGCGAGCGGGAAGCTCGACCTCACCTACATCCCAGCCAACATGACAACCGGCTCACAAGAGGAAATCAGCCGGTTCCTGACCACCCTCTGGCTGTATGAGACCATCCTGCAGCCCGCGGAATGGCTGCTGGTTTTCCAGACCGATAGCATGCTGTGTGCGAATAGCAGGCAGAGTTTGAATAATTGGCTCGAATACGACTGGGTAGGCGCGCCATGGAATCCCAACGGGCGATTCGGTGGAAACGGGGGCTTGAGTCTGCGGCGCGTGAGCGCCATAATCGACGTCCTCCGCTACCAAGTGCGGGAGCCGCACTCCGAGCCCGAAGATGTATGGCTCTCAGACCGATTGGGGCATCGCCCGAACGCGAAGCTGGCGAATGGAACGATGTCGTTGACGTTTTCGGGGGAGATGTATTCGGGGGAGGTGGAGCGGGTGGCGGCGGAGAAGAAGAAGGGGAAGGGGGGTGATGGGATTAAGGCCGGGGGACTCATTAAGGGGATTGATGATTGGAGGGAGGGGTTCTATGAGCCGATGGGGTATCATACGGGGGGGAGTGGGAGCACGTTGCATGGGGGGATTTGGGGCACGCCGCAGATGAGGAAACATATTTGGGATTACTGCCCCGAGGTGAAGATGATGCTAAAGATGGATGCGGCGAAGTATGTGCCGGGGGATTGTCATTCGAATTGGAAGAGATGGGATATGGGGGAGGAGGGGATGGGGGGCATGCAGACAGAGGTTATTGATGGGGTGGAATATCCTATGTTACCTGATGAATTGGTGCCTTGGTAGATTTTGTTGTTATTTTCTGTTGTCATTTTCATGCTATATCAGAGCTTATGCATAGGAGTTTATTTCTATCATATAGACTATCTTTATCTGAGCTGGTATTTCTTGGGTCAAAAAGGCGTTTTTCGAATGTACAACAAGAAAAAGCTATTTCCATCATTAGCTGTATAGGTTTCTTCGGTCAGGTGTACTGTACAATAAGAAAAGGCTATTCCCAAAATCACATCACATCATACTATCGAAAATTCTCCGCCACTCGAAAAGCAAGGAGGAACTAAAGAATGCAAGGTAGCGGACAGCTGGGCTTGGCTGGGGGCCTGGGGCGCGGTTGTTGTTTTTTGGGGGGGGGGAGGGGGGAGCAAGGGATAATGATTAGTATGAGGTGAGCGCGGGTATGGGGTTGAGGTGAGGCGGGTATTAGGATTTGGGGCTGAGATATCGGATCGGGTACGGGGTTTGCATTTATAATACCGCTTTGAGTAGTTCGCTCGCTAGGAGGAGAGGGATGAGGTGAGTTATAGTCGTGTGATTGATATTACTGATGTGATGTAAGTATACATACAGTAGGAAGACAGAAGTTTCTACTGTAAGATTAACTTGCTGTGCTGTACTGTAAAGTAGAATAGGTAGACTCGCTGGCTCTCTACCATATCGATCATTCATAGAGGGACATCAAATGAGCCGAGCATAGGGGAAGACGAAGATATGTTATAATCCTTTGTGAATTCGTAAAATCAAAAGCTTCTCCCTCTCCTCCTGGTCATTATCAAAAGAAGCGAGAAGTCCCCCCTCGTCGACGAGAATTCTCCTCAAACCGTTGAATGTCACAATCGTATCTCTATCACCACCCCCAACGGCAGCTCTAATCCAGGGTTAGAACCACTACATCCAGATCCTCAAACCAACCCAAGGAATTCCCAGACAGACTATCTGTGCTAGAACTTGATGATGAAAAGACGTAAAGTGACATATATCCAGTCCAAGAGCTTGCAAGCAACCCCTCTCTCGTCAGTTCAGGGGGAAATGGCATGGCAAGGCAAGGAAGAAAACATGCCGCCGGGATTGAGTTGGAAATTGAGAAGCACATGTGATATGAAGGTGAGGAGCTCCTCTACGAATTCACTGAATTCGAGCGCAAGTTGATGCTGACAGCGGAGGATTTGCTTTTATATCGAAGCTGCAACCAAACACAGATATGTATTGATGAGTGTAATGGATATGATCATTCCGCAAGATGAGCAGAAGCCCTAGAAAAGATGTTATACTCGTAATATACTCCAACTCCTTTTTCGCCATGTCGAAAAATACAAAAGTCATCCAAATTTTCCCAATCCTTGCACTACTCGCACACGATTTCTCTCTATTCGGGTATACAAACAATATCTGTCGGGATATAAATCCACGATCCAAAATGATAAACCAAACTGTACCAACAGTTGCACGGGTGGGGCAGAAAGAAATGCCTGCCAGCTAAAATCCCAGGTACCCCGCTATCGAGATTTTAATATTTTATGCTTTTGGTGCATATGCACGAAAGCAATGATTGCGTGGCAGGCGCATACTTTGAATCCAAAATATGTTCAAGATTTGTTTTGACTCTTGTGCTTGAGCATCACAATCGAGTACCTGTTTGCAAGCGTACGTCAGTGACCTGCGTTTGAAGGGGTGTTGATTACGCATCAGGGTATCCGGGGCCCGGGCTAAAGTTGGTTCGAAACTTCGAAAAAAAAAGCTTCGGCGCCGTTGATACAGGTACAGTAGCCCCGTCGCTAGGGATGAGACGATAACGGCATGAATTGAACCGAAGGAAAGGAAAGGAAAGGAAAGACTTACGCAATAATTCCTCCGATTGCAACGAGCACTCCCATGACGGACTTGTCGCCCACAGCTCGGCCAGAGGTAGCCCATCCCAGGGCAACAATGGAGCAGGTTTTTACATGGCCGACAACCGTACTCGAGACCGGGCCGGTTTGGGCAATGATGAAGAATTGCGACATGTTAATCAGCGATGCGAAGAGGCCGGACTGGGAAATTAGGTTAGCTGATGGCTGCATATACGAACGTGATATTGGTATTGATTGATACAACGTACCATCATAATCATCACCCATCGATTGACCGGAACCTCGGACCAGACAGGGAAGGTGTCTACAAATGGAATCACATATAGCAACATGAAGGCTGCTAACGGTGCTTGGCTAAATAGGAGCTGCATGCTGCTTGCTTGCAGCTTTTTGTGGAAGCTGGCGATCCATACAGTGTAGAGGGAGCTGGCGAAAATGCCAGAGAAGGCGAAAATGACTCCGAGCGTACTGGTGGTTTTGACGTTCGCGTCGGCCGTAGGGAGAGAATCGTAGTAGGAGACCATGCCGACTCCAATGCATGCGGGAATCAGAGCAATGATGGCGTTTCTAGGGAGCGTTGATCTGTACAGGACAAAATTCATAACAGCAACAGTAGGCGTAAGTAGAATTCGAGCTACTTGGTAAAATGTGACGGACGAAAATGCGAGCGAAAGATTGGGCAGGATGACATTCAGAGCCATGGCGATTGCAAGGGGGAAAATGTCCTTGATCGCTATTCTCTTCGGTATGAACATCGCAAACCGTGGGCGCGACAGCGTGTACAACGTGAGCCATGTTACAACGAAGTGAAAGGCCGCGAATGTAAGTTGTGCCAGTTTTAGGGATGGGTCTGAGAAGATGGCTTTGTTGGTAAAAACCTAGAAATAAAATGTGAGTTGATTTTGCCAGAGCTGCGCAGATGTGATTCTAGGAAGAACTCACGATACCGATGGTCGCCAGCGTGTTTACTACCATCCAAACCGCTGCACTTCTCAACCCGGCGTCTGGGGCCTTGGGTTTTTCTTCCACCGGCGGAGGTGCAAGTAAGTCTGCTCGTTCGACATCGTCGCCCAGGTCGTCGAGCTCCTCTGGTGCTCTTAATTTGTATTCCTCGTCATTGGGGGTCATCAAAGTGCGCTTTTCGGTTTTCTCATTGAAAGCGTCCGCTTCCGTCGACGCAGAACTGACAGAACCTGTACGCTCTCTTGTACTTCCTGCCATGATGCCCGGTTTCTTGCAGATTCCAAAATTCGAACGCGAACGCAATCAGATAGCAACGGGATTGTGATGTTCAAGAATTAGAAAAATAGGTTGGTGGTCGCATTCCTGGAGGCCCTGGGTCAGATATGATGCTTAGAATTCTCCGTGCCCGATCCTAAAAATGAAGCCCAGCCTCACAGACGCTATCCTGTATATGACAGGGCAGGGCAGGCAATGATTCTCTAGAACGCAATTAGATCTACTCGGGCTACTGTGGCCACATCGATTCCCTTACAGAAAAGGAATTTGGAAACACTATAGACGCGACTCCTCTGGGGGAGGGGGAGCAGGGGGCAGCCGAGGGGTTGTAGCATGGTCAAGCAAGGTTGCAAAAAGAAATTCCAAGTCAAGCCCTCGAAAAGGTACATTAGATTTCAGAGCTGAAAGAGGATGAAAGGCGCTGGCGAAGGAGATGGTGCGTCTGTAGTAAACGGTGGCATAGAAGATTTTCTGGGCTAGGATGACATGGACTCGTAATCATGGACCCTTTTCTGGTACACGGTGGTGTGGATATGTTTGGATTTTCGACGATCTTGTAACATATTTAGCTTCCCGATAACGGTCTGAGATAAGTAGTTCGTAGCTATCATCAAACTCTCGTGTCAGACTCGATCGGCGCTTGACCCGTGAACTGCGTTCTATCCACTTGCCGCAGCTAACAGTTGGCTCCAGCCCGTTTCATGGTCCGGTTTACATGATCGACGTTTTCGCTTCTTTTCGTGGGGGACTCGTAATCCAATGCGCACACGTGCGGTCGATGAACCGACGGGAAGAATCCATTTTCATAGCGGCTGAGAATGAATGATATGGGTATCTCGGCGAGTCTCACGAGAGTTCAATAGTAGCCGACGGACTAACTGACTTTCTGACAGATTTGAAAGCCTATGACACTTCCGCCGTAATGCCATTATTGTCTATTGAGAATTTGAGCCATTGCTTACCTGGGCATCTCATATAGGGCATCTCGTATTGAATTCGTATGGCCGATAGTGTTTGTACCTCGCCCGTATTGTCTCTATTTGGATCGGGTTTATCAGATTAGACATCTTAGTCAGTTCTCATTTCTCACATCACATCATACCCCATCACCTCACCTCCACACCAAAAGCAAAAAATCTGGATTTTTCCCAGTTTCACCCCATTTTATCGGTCTTGATCCATTTCGCCAGGGGCCGACGCGATCAGCCACCATCTGTTGATCCATGCATTTGATGTTTCTGCTTCTCTAACCGGTTAATCATCATCTAATTTTGCATCTTGTCAGCTCGCGGAACCTAAAAAGCGCACACCTTCCCGGCACTCACCACCAACCACACCACAGAGAAAGAAGAAGGGTCTTCTAATTCTCTCGTATGCTACCTTGCATTGCTATTACTGCTGCTACGTCCGTATCTACACTGACCCTGCTACTTTCTTACTCACCTGAGATCGCGAGTACACCTCTCCTATTGCCTGAACGTGTCTATCAATGGCATTCGGGAAGGCCGTTTTCCATCTAGAAAAGAACTCCCCCATTTGTATTACTCCCGTTTCGTCTCATCTTCCTTCTCGAACATCTACACACTCCTACGCATCTGTGCTCTCCTGAGCATCCTAACATTGGGGACTAGGGACACTTCTCCTTGCATATCCTGTCGTACTGATTAAAGACGCCTTGCCTAGGATTGGACATTCTCAAGCTGGGCGGAACCACCTTCCGATTTCTGTCGCATTGTTCTTCTAAAAGTTAATAATACCCTACATCCTATTCCTATCTCCCTACATCCGCCAAGTGGTTTGCTCTTCGAACACATTGGCCACTACTAGCTCTCTCATTGCACCTCGAAATAAATCTTCTCTGAAACCCGTCTCACAAACATACTCCTACAACTGGTCTTTCTATCCATCCTGTCAATCTTTCATTTCAGACTTCTGCCATCTACTCGAGCTCATATTCCATTTCACAAGTTTCAATTGCAGCGCATTCCTTACACATCAACCATAATGGCATCAAAACATACACAAGGAGGCCCTCCAAGTAAGCGTCGTTCCACAACTCTCGAGAATTACCACTAATCTCTCGTCTACAGCTCCATCCTCTACCAATGGAGAGAGTAAATTTTTCGAGGATTATGGCGTTTGGAAAGAAGCTCCTATCCTCACCGGAAGCACAAAATACACTCCATTGCCGGAAGTAAAGAACATAATGATAACAGGAGGGGCTGGATTTATGTATGGCCACAGTTTGTGCGAACCACTGAAATAGCTTCTGACTCGTTATAGTGCTTGTTGGCTGGTACGACATTTGACACTGACCTACCCTGACGCCTACAATATTGTCTCGTTTGACAAACTCGACTATTGTTCGTCTCTGAATAACACCCGAGTCCTCAACGACAAGCGCAATTTCTCCTTCTACCACGGAGATATCACCAATCCTTCGGAGGTGGTGGATTGTCTCGAACGACACAACATTGACACAATCTTTCATTTCGCGGCACAATCTCATGTTGATTTAAGTTTTGGAAATTCGTATGCCTTCACCCACACAAATGTGTATGGCACTCACGTCCTCCTCGAGAGTGCCAAGAAGGTTGGCATCAAGCGATTCATTCACATCTCCACGGATGAAGTTTACGGAGAAGTCAAAGATGACGATGATGATCTTTTGGAGACCAGCATTCTGGCACCCACAAACCCTTACGCGGCGAGCAAGGCAGCAGCTGAAATGCTGGTGCATTCTTACCAGAAGAGTTTCAAATTGCCCGTGATCATTGTGCGCAGTAACAATGTGTATGGCCCGCATCAATATCCCGAGAGTGAGTGCCAAGTCCCTGGGCATTTATGCAACAGCTAACAGTAATCACTTAGAAATCATCCCTAAATTCAGCTGCTTACTTCAGCGAGGTCAGCCTGTAGTTTTGCACGGAGATGGCACGCCTACTCGGCGATACCTCTTTGCCGGCGACGCAGCAGATGCCTTCGATACCATCCTTCACAAAGGCTCAATTGGTCAAGTCTACAACGTGGGATCATACGATGAAATCTCCAATCTAACCTTATGCGCAAAACTGCTCTCGTATCTTAACATTCCTCACTCGACCCAAGAGGAGCTTCACAAGTGGGTCAAGCACACTCACGACCGCCCCTTCAACGACCATCGATATGCAGTTGATGGCACCAAGTTACGGAACTTGGGATGGGAGCAAAAGACCAGTTTTGAGGACGGCCTGGCCATCACAGTCGACTGGTACAAGCAATTCGGCGAGAGATGGTGGGGCGACATCAGCAAAGTTCTTACGCCGTTCCCTACGGTCGCAGGAACTGAAGTTATCGCCAGCAATGTCGTGGTCGACGAAGTCAAGGACGATATGGTGGTTGACAGCCATGACAACATGACGTTGGGGAAAAAGCGGAAGCTCAACGGTGCATCTCATCAACAGGCGGTGAATGTTTGAGAAGGGCACTTTGGTTTATCTACTTGGAATTTTCCTTTTGGTTATCGTTATTTCTGGTGGGCGCACTGAAAAATTGAAGGGTTTGGGACAGAGGGAGCCCTTGATGAATGGGTGATTTCATGGAACTGGAGCTCTTTTATTTATACTCCCCTGTGGCTGCGGCTCGTGTTTTTCATACAGCGTAGAATGCACGCATGTGTTATGTTTATTTTTTCATGTTAGGCAAAAGCGGGTTGGGGGATTGGGATGTTTTGGATACCTAGGCAGTTAAGACCTTTGGGTTCAGTTTTTGGATACGATAGATGGGGATGGGATTGTGGTTAGTTACATATTTATTCATCCGTACAGTATAGTGTTCTGTCTGGGGCCGATGTATGTGGGATGTTGTGAATTGTAGATGGATATGTGAAGTTTGGATAGAACCCTTGGAAGCGGGGATCCGAGGAAGGGGAGGGAGGGGTTAGAGTGGTCGGTTCGTGGAAGATGGGGGTGAGGTGACCACTGACTGACCTATCTAGCCTTGGGAAAAGTAGTTCCATTTGTTTGAGCCTTAGTAGGTAGGTGTAACCGATGTGAGATATGAGATGTGATAGATTTATATATTCATGTTTTGTACCGACGGAAGAAAGCGGTAGTTGAATGGATAAATATAACTGACTAACCTATGCCGCTCTCACATGCACGGCGGCGGGAGTTCGGGGTGTTTGATATTTGTTTGCGTGTAAATGTGTATATATAGCCTTTTAGTGTATACCCGATATACTTTTTCTATTTTAAATTCTCCAGTAAGGCGAGGTGAGCGGAGAGGGGCTGAGGATGAATGGATATCCGTTGGTTTGGAGGCATTTTCTGGAGAAAGGGAAGAAAGCAACTTTTGACCCTACTATTATTGTAAACAGCTTTACTGTAAGTTATAAACTTCAGAAACCCCCGAGGCAGCGGACCTACAGTAAGTACTGAGTGCGTTACGGCTGTACGTAAGTTGTCGTCTGTATCGTATCATATCGTATCGTATCGATACCGGCAGGCCCCAAAATCCCCACTTTCCGGGCCTGGGACCCAAACGCAATTGATGTATGTACTGTACCGGGGGCATGGACACGGATACGGATGGAAGACTTACCGAAGGAATGGTAGATGCAGATTGTGATTGTATTGGTCTTCCCTGGCCTATATGTGTATGGATTGTATGTATTGTATGCTCACTCACCGCTTCCTTTCCTTTCTTCTGTGGCGCGCTGGCGTTGCTTCCAGATAGAAGGGGCTTCTGTTTGTGGTTGCGTGCATATTTCTGTATCAAGGGATGAATGCGCGGAGGGAGTATTGTGGTTCGTGGAAAGGTTAGGGTGAAAGTAAGATTAAGCATGTGCTGGAAAGTGGTACCACTTCTGCAGTAGGTTGGAATTGCAGTGTGGGCTGAGGGATGTAGGAGGAGGGATGAAGAATCAATTATATTGTGTTGTGTATAGCTTTGATATTGTAAAGGGAGGAAGGGAAAATACTGTGTCAGTACCAGGAAATAGAAAGATAGAGGGATTGCAAAAGTACCTACCTGATATTTCTAATTTACAAATTGGCTGTATCGGATTGGTGCTACTGTACAGTGTGAAGCACAAACTACTGTACCATCCTCCCAAAGTCAATTTACTGGGGCAGACGGTACATAGCTCGTCTAACCTACAGTAGGGAATTCCGGCTCCATGGCCATGGTCTTGTCACGGCCACGGCCACGGCTCCAATAAGCGAAAGAGCGGGCGGGCGGGCTGACGGACGGTACGAAACTTTTTCTGGTAGCTGGGATCCGGTGCGTGGTGCGAACCTGCACGTTAGCTGGATTGGGTTTGTTGGGTCCGGTTGGATGGATTTTATTGGTTGGTTTTGGGGAGGAGAGTTTGAAAGGGGGGTTTTTCTTGGGATTGAGATGCGCTGCACTGCACTGCTTTTCTTGGGTGCGCTACTACTGCATGGAGAGGAAAGTTACCGCCAACTAGGGAGGGAGAGAGGGCAGGTGCAGGTATGATCTGATGATGTTGTACATTTACTTTTATATTTCCTCGTGCCTTTCTTGCGAGGAAGACAACTTGGCTTGGGTAATTGATCTAATCCATCCATCCCTCCATCCATCCACAGTACGTACAGTGCAGTGCAGCGCATGTATACATATGAAAAGCTCCCGTCATCGTCTCTCTTCATCTCCTAACAATCCATTACAAACTCTTTTCTTTTCTTTTTCCCAAAGACTCGACTTGTCTCGACCCGGCCCATTCATTGATGGTGGTCCCAGCTTTCTCTGCTTGAGGATCGGATCACAGCACGATCATTACGACCCAACTAGCAAGCATCTGTGCGGATCGGACGATTAAAATTATTAATTGATATCCATCCCATCCGCGGGCGGACGACGTGCGCTTCGATTTATGTTTACTTGCTCGAGCGCGATAAGGAGTGAATGAATGAACGAGGAAGAATCTGAATCTGAATCGCGAGGTTGAATGTGCAGTTATTGCGTATGCGACAAACGTCTATTGTGCCTTGCTGCCTATATATACTTACGTATGTGAATGGCGACACTTCGGTCGACGAGCACCTCGAGTTTGATAATTGAGCTGGACAAGTGGCGAGGCGCGGAGAGATTGGATGAGTTTGGGTTTTGAAAGAAGAAAAAGAATATACATAAATGGGAGATTACTGCGCGGATATATCGGAGCATATGGGAGAACAAATCGGCCGGGAAGATGGAGGAGGGATGGTGCTGGGAAATGGAAATGGGGGGAGTTTACCAGAACAAGATGAGCCTCATCTATACCCGGGGTTTCCTCTGGTGCCGGACGATGACGACGACGAGGACATGGAGAATGCTGCCATGGAGGCAAAGGAGACGATGGAGAGGGAAATTGAAGAACATAGAAGACATGCCGCGTATGCGAAGTCGGTATTTCGCCGTCCGCAGACGGATCAGGATACAGTGTGAGTAGTTCAAGCAGCTCATCATCCATACATGCTTTCCACAATCCGCTAACGACAAACACGTACAGAAACTCCACCCGCTCGCTCTACGACTCCGACGTCGTCTATATAAAAAAACACGGCCGCACCTACGTCGGCGACTACTACATGCCAATCGACGAAGAAGAGCTCGACCGGCTGCGCATCATCCACCAAATCTACCTCCAAATCTTCGACAACAACCTCAGCACCGTGCCCCTACACTCCCCGACCCGCATCCTGGACATCGGCACCGGCAGCGGCGACTGGGCCATGGGCATGGGCGATCAATGGCCGGACGCCGAAATCATCGGCACGGATATAGCAAAAGTGCAACCAACCGCCGTGCCGCTGAACGTCTTTTTCGAAATCGACGACGCGGAAGAAGAAGGCGGGTGGACGTGGCCCGCGAATGAATTCGACCTGGTGCATTTGAGGAATATGGCGGGCGCGTTCAGTAATTGGGATAATATCTATGCGGAAGCGTTCGTACACCTTAAACCGGGCGGCTGGATCGAAGTCATGGATTTCGACGACCATCGCGCGTTTCTGGAGTTCTTCGACCCGGAATCGTGTGTGCCCCGTATGGTGCAGTTTATGGGGGAAGCGGCGCGGAAGTCGGGGCGGCCGAGAGGGGTTCAGCATTTGGAGCCGGAGATGCTGATTAAGCAGGGGTTTGTGGATGTTCAGGTGAGGGAGTTTGGCATTCCGATGGGGCCGTGGCCGGAAGAGCGCGGGCTGAAAACGGTGGGGAAGTTGTGGTTGGTGGCGATGTTGAGTTCGTTGGAGGCGTATACGTTGAGGTTGTTGGTTAGGGAACTGGGGTGGGAGGAGGGGGAGGTGAGGAAGTTGTGTGGGGAGTTTGAGGCGGAGTTGAAGAGGGTGGCGTTGGATGGGGAGAGGGCGAGGGGGATGCAGTCGAGGATGAGGGTGTTGACGGGGAGGAAACCGGGTGGGGAGGAGGAGGAGGAGGAGGAGGAGGAGGAGGAGGAGGAGGAGGATGCGGATGCGGATGCGGATGGGGATAGTATGACGACGGGGATGGGCACGCCGACGGTGAATCCGGGGGATTAAGTAATATATGCACATTTTTTCGGGACAGAGATCAGGCGACGGAGCGGGCGGGTTGATATTTTGTTCACATCCAGATGAATTGCATTTTGGGCAAGCGGGGGCGGGGGACTTATTTCTATATATATCATGTTTTTCAGCACAGCACGGCAAGCGCGGGCATTTTGATTTCTGAAGATGAGATGAGGAAGAACGGGAGGGAGGAGGAAAAAGTCTTTATTCCCTTGTTTTTTTGAGCTGCGTTTTATATCTATCTATCTAGATAAAACGATATAACTTTTACGAGTTGGGCGGGAGAAATGAGGGCGAGAAGAGAGAAATAGGATGGTGGGGGGAGGATTTTGTTATTTACGAGGAAGAAGAAAAGAGAAGAGAAGGGAAGATGGAGAGAGAGAGGTCTATTGAATGAGTGAATGAGAGGAAGTGCGCAAGAAGGGCAAAGTACTGAATCAGTAAACTAAATTAACTAAATTAAATCAAATAACTTGATACCCCCATACCAATAACGAAGAAGAGTTCTGTTTCTGTTTTCTATGGTTTATATGTGGACTATTGTCTGGGTTGGGCTGGTGGTCTATTTCCATTCTCCGGTAAGATGGATATTCGAGAAAAATCGCCCCGGCCTGACGTCTAGCTGTAGTACTTCTTTCCACAACGGCGGACGAGAGGGCATGCAACAAGCACAAGCATCGCATGATTCCGTAGTCAAGCCATCTGCATTTTACATGGTTTCAAACTCCATCTAGTTATGAACTGACGGACTGACTGACTGTAAGCTCCGAGATAAGCTGCATGAGAGTCATGTATGAAGAGACTTTCATTTCACAATGCTATATAATCATTAACATATCTCGTAAGTTATTATCATCCAAACATCACCATCACCATCGCCGTCATGAGCACATATTAGACTACCCAATCTTCGCCCCTCAATCTCCTTCATCAACAACCCCCGATAAAAAAACAAACCACCTACCCGCTAACCCTCCCTCCCCTCCTCCTCCAAAACCCTAACATACGGCGCCGGAAATAACCCCTTCTTCCCCATATAACACCCCCAAAACCAATCCCCATTAACATCCCTTACCTCCCTCAGCTCCGCCCCCCTTGGAAACATCAATTCATCCGTTGCCTCCTCCCCCGGCCACCAGCTCCAAACCGCTAGACACGCCATTCCGACGCCTCCATCGGGCGGGAACGCTTTTTCAATCGCAAACCCGGGCACGCTGGTCGGAGCTGTTTTTGAAGGATCGATTGTGACTAGTTTATGATACTGCATATCGGGATTTTCACCCCAGCTCCATTTTTGTAGTTCTGGCGCGGAATGATCTGCGGATGGGTATATCATAGATTCAACATTCAAACTATTCCCCCCCACCAAATCACGAATGATAACCCGGCGCTGCCCGCCGCGATCGTCTTCGAATCCGACAATCACCATCCGATGACCCTGCAAACAGCGTCTCCAACCATTATGCCCGTTTTCCGGGCTAATACGCCGCGAGGTAACGAGTTTCGGGTAGCAGGTAGTACAGATATCGTAGTCGCCAGCCTGGGTATTGGGCACTGCGCTGGTGCAGGAGTAGCAGTGGTAGCGGGTAGAGGAGGGCTGGATGGGGTAGTGGCAGATATCGCAGTTGGTGGAGAAGGTGAGAGGTTTGAAGTTTCCTACGTCGATGACGCCTGGGCCTTTGAGGATGGTGGCTGAGGCGGGGATTTGCTGGTCCCGGGTGGGGGATAGTGGGGGGCTGTAGGATTCTGAGGGTTTGTAGGTGAGGGGTAAGAGAGAGTGGGCGCATGATCGCCCTTGGTTTACGCAGAGATTGCAGAATCCCCAGTCTCCGTGGAGGCAGATATCGCAACGCCAGTAACATTCGTTGGCCCAGGCGAGGCAGCTCGCACAGAACGCACCGCTTTGTAAACGTTTGGAAGGATCGTCTGTGGTGAGAGTCTTTCGACCATCGGCTCCTCCAGCAGATGATCTTGGCGCTATGTAACGGTTGGCTGTGAGCATGTGTGGTCTATCTGCACCTTCGGGTATCTTTCCAGATTGCATCTGGTTCTCCCAGTTGGTCCATGCGGCATATCCAAATCCGAACCAATGCAGACATCCTGCGCCTGAACGGTAACATGAAAGACATATGTTGTAGTTACCGCGTAAGCAAAGAGCACAGTTGTAATGCAAGTCATACTCGATGTGAGGTTTCGAGCATCTTCTGCATGCTATTGATGGTTCTGGATAGAGTTGGGATCGAGGTCTTGAGCCTACGGAATGCGAGGAACTTGGTCTACTGCCGCTTGATAACGCTGTAGCTTTGTCAAAAAGTGACAAGTGATGGGTAGTTGGCGTGTGCGGTGTGAGAGGCGCCGGAACAAGTGACTCATCCATGTAGGGTATAGAACCATGAACGGGAGGGGCGACGAATATATCTGCGGGAGGAGCAGCGCGAGTGCTTGGAGTTCCAGGCGTATTGTCTTCTGGAATATTCTCAACAACATTGCCGCTAGATGTCCTTGGTGTTGAGACGGTGATTGTCCCTGGAACGTTATTGGTCGAGCTCCTAGGTGTCGAGTTTCTAGATGACTGTAGATCTCTCGAAGCGGGCATGTCGCGTAGTCGTTGCACGTTCGAATCAGTACTCCTTCTCGCATGTGCTCTAGAACTTTGAGTGGCACCTGTAGCTCGAGGGGCAATACTTAGGTCGGTTTGTGATCGGGCGGTAGGCCTTGCCTCAGGCGCAGCCACCACAGTAGGCTCAGTTGCACTCCGTGAAGCACTAGAGGTCCTCCTTCGTCGCCGGCCTTCGTCGCCCGAGCTTACCTCTAAATGGGCCGACTGAGTTGCGCTTATTGATTGTGGTGGGCGGCTTGGACCAGTCTGACCAGGTGACCTTGGTGAAGCCGAATGAGTCCTACGGCTTGTGGATACCCGAGTTGTATCACTTCCTGGTACTTCTCTTGCCGAATTTGTAGGCGAAACTCGTGGCGACGGTCCATGCCTCTCATTTCTGTCGTTCCTATTTGCAGCTTCGTGTCTCGACCTTTCTCGTTGCGATAATTCTTGCTGCCTTCGCCTGAATGCCTCCGCTATCCTCTCACTGATTTGATCTTCCTGGTTAACATCGATATTTTCAAGGTCGATACCATCCAATAAGCCCTCTTCCCTAATCTGACGTAGAATTTCTTCTTCCATTTCCCTGGAATCAATATCGGAAGAGCTGATAAGTGATCGCAAAGATGACTGATGCTCAATCTGGCGTGCTGCCGATCGGCTTGTCTCTTCATGTCTTCTGCTTGTCTCGGCATCGCTATGCCGTCTGGGTAGATTCTCTTCGCCGCGGTGCTCAGGTCGCAAAGCATCAGAACCATGCCGGGGTCTTCTTCGATCGTGATGTTCTTCCCTTCGCCGCCTTCGCTCCGCATCGTCCGTATTCCTACCATCCCTACTACTGTCCCTGCTGGCATGATGTCTCGAGCCGTGCGACCTCTCCCCGTCCCTTTCTCGTCTTCTTCTTTCCCTCCTCGCCTCGGAGCTTTCCACTCCCACCTCTCTCAAGCTCATATCCCTCACTTCATCCATTAGTCTTCTATCCTCGTCTTCCAACCTCCGTTCCCTCGAAGACTTCTCTCGCTGTTCCAGCTTCGGTATTACATCATCTCCAGGTTTGTATTTCCCGCGAGCTTCTTCCTTCTCTTCCTCCGACCTATCCTTTTCCGGGCTCAACGCCAGAAACATTTCCAACAATGTCGCTATCGTAGAGCTGTGCTTCGTATCTCGGACCGGTGCGCGACATGATGGGCATGTGTATGGAGTACCGCCGGGTGGAAGGGCAGGTTGTGCATTCTGCGCCGAAATAAGCTGCCACGAGAACCATTCTTTCAAACAGGAGCCGCAGAACGTGTGCAGGCAGTCCAATAGTGTCAAAGGTTGATATAAAACTTCTGTACAGATCTGGATCCAATTTCGTCAGCGTCGTGCTTTCCATACTCGAGTACTACCAGCAGCGTTCCTTCCATCCAGCCAAGGCTTGCGGGGTACTGCCTTTGAAAGATGCATAGAACTTAGAACTTAGAACTTAGCACTTAGCACTTACAGAACAAGTCAACTCCTTCTCAAGATCGAGACCGCGGTTCCCTCCTCCAGATTCCATGCTTTGGTGCAAAATATCGGTGGAAAGTGGAGTTGCGAAGAATAGGTCATGATTGCGCTGAGCAATGGTAGAAAAGTGGTTACTGTGTGGCACGCTGCGATACGATAGTATGGTAATTTTGCGACCACGGACCTGCATGCACGGATGACGAGGCGAAAGCTACTGTATGGAAATTTTGCGTCGTCTTGTCAGACTTTACGAGGGATTACATGAGATTAACTTATTCTACATGGCGCGGACTGAATTTGGTTTTATGTTTATGTTTCTAGGTACTCGAGGAGCAAAGCATTGAAAACAGTGTGTTTACAGTAGTGCTGGGAAGTAACCTTATCCTTCGAAGTCTTCTAGAAACTTTCCGCAAAGAGCGAAGGATGATGACCGCTGCCCCGAATACGAGGTTGGACGTACTTTGTACAGCTTCGATCAACACGACGTACGACACACTAAGTAGTGGTGAAGAATCTACAGAGTAAAGATACGTCGCTTTCGCTCAACAGCCGGGCTTCAATTACTCAAAGTCTTACACCCTCAGAATCCTACTTGCGCCCCTATATCGAAGTAACTGGCTGAAAGTGCGAATCGATGAGACATCACAACGATCCATCCTCCAAAGAATCGTATACTCAATCAATTTCAATCACTATATTTGGATTGTTGGTATTACTTTTATGGTATTCCCGATTCCATTATCATTGAAACATTATCGCCTAATATGCATATACACCAAAAATAAATTTTAATCATCCAACCATCCACCCTCTCTTTGCACCTAGCAACTCTTACGAGCAAGTGCCAAATCCGGATTGACAGTTATTGGAGGCTGAGCAGTAGTCTGTTGTGCTTCCACAATATCCATACTGGCTGCAGCAGTTCCCAAACTCGCTTCCTTGGCAGGTCTTCTTCGTAGTTCCTCCACAAGTAGCATCGTCGCTGACGGTGAGGCCGGATGTGGAAGTAGGGGCTGGCGCAGAGGATGTAGTAGTCGAGGACGCAGTGCAATTTCCGCTAGCGGACTGGCAGCCCGCTCCGCAGTATGCGTCGGTGGATCCGCACCATCCTGCAGCGGAGCAGCAGTTCCCGAACTCAGATCCGAGACAGGTGATGTCAGCGTTGCAAGTACCATCGTCGGAAATTTGCTGAGACGCAGGAGGAACGGGTGCGCTAGCATTGCCTGAACGGTACCAGTTTGCGGATGGGTCACCTAGACATTCTCCAACAGTAACCGATTTGTATCCCAGGCTGTACATTGAAGCTAAGATGTAGTCTGTGAGGTTGTAAACAGTTTGGTAATGGATGTCGTGCTCAATCTCAAGGAAGCCGTCCGTGGCGGGGTTTGAGCCAGCTAGAGCGGCGTCCCAGATGTTCTTGGAGTTTTGGATAAGGGTAGGGCTGTCATTCAGGTAGCCAGCAGTATCAATATCGAAGTCTAGGGGAGCGTTAGTGTATGTACGAAAGCGGCTCAATCACTGGAGGATACATACAAATTACGTGGTATCCAAGAGTTGAAAGAATGTCACCGCAAGTGGAGTTGCATTCAGAGTAAGGAGGTCTATCATGTTGGTCAGTAAAGATGCTCAAGTCATGCGAATACATTTAAGGAAAAATCAAATTACCTCATGTACGTTGGGAAGTATCCCAAGATGTTCCTGAAAGCCATTTCATTATAAATCATCTGTTTGTTGAAGGTGGCTGGGTCGAGATCAGTCAAGTTCTGGTGAGACCAGGTGTGGGATGCGATCTGATGTCCCTCTGAGGCCATTCGCTATTCAGTCGTCAGTATATCCCCCCAAATACGTTTTGAGGAGCGCTTACTTTGATGACTGTGCTCCATTGGGCGGTGGTATCAATAGGTCCCTTTCCCAGGTTGTTGCCAGCTAGAGTCGGTGTTAACTTTTGTTCAGGTGATTTGTGACCTAGATGAACATACTGATCATGAAAGTTGCCTTGGCATTGTAGACGGCAAGTTTGTCAAGAAGGTCGTTGGTGTAAAGGTATGGGCCGTCATCGAATGTGAAAGCAATTTCTTGAGAAAATGGTCAGCCATTTGACGTCTATGTACGGAAGCAGACATCTTACCTCCAGGGTTAACACAATCATAGATTCCAGCGCCACCATATGGGACGGAGCCAATGTGCGGTCTTTCGATGTTTGCCGTGGACGCACCAGAAGGTGCAATGTTGGCATCACAGAGAGGACCGTATCTGAATTGGCAATCAGGGGCCGCACAATATTCTTCGGTAGTACCGCAGTATCTACAAACGTGTTAGCTTGGATTCCGCAATATAATTCTATGTAACTTACCCTTCTGCCGAACAGCAGGCGTTCACACAACTTCCGATACCTGGACCGCACGTCTCTGGATCGGCTCTTGTGTCCAGAACATTGGATGCTCTCTCTTCCACGTGGACGGTCGATTTCACTAAAGACGCAGGGAGCGCATGACGAGCCTTAAGATCTGACAAGAACCTTCTGCCACCCATCAATTTTGGTCCGGAGACCTCCCCAGAGCCATGGGCGCTGGTCAATGTGGCTAACGCCACGGCGAGAAGTGTAGCAGACTTCATTGTGAAGACCTTTGAGTGATAAATGATGTGCTTGAGCTTGGTATGATTGTTGCGAGAAGGGTGTCTATAAAACAGCGACTGTATATACAAACTCGACTGACTAGGTGTCGACTAGAGGGTAGTGATTAACGAAAGACTGAGAGTGTTCAAGCGAGTGTGATGGATTATGGAAATCCGTTGGGAGCTACGAAGTAGAACGAAGACTTCGTGTTAAACCTAATGACTCGGAACTATGTGAATGAGATTCAGCAAACATATATATATTTTCTGGGGTAAAAAAATCAATCATAGAACGGATCGAGGGTGGGATACAGGGTGACCCATCATTGCATGCATGCCACAGCAAGGATGCAGGATCTGTGCGTCCATTGCATCGCTACTAGCTAGGGAGACGAATGTCCAATTTCTCTCCAAACTTTTTTTCAACCCGTTTGACAGAGTCCCAAGGCACTAGTCATGCGGATGAAAGGCAAGTCTCAATGCATACCAAGCCGTGGCAAGCACCGAAGCAAGAAGATACAATGAGCTGTTGTCATGAAAGTGGATATGACGGCCTTTCATTAGAGTATGCATCTAAAGTGCAGGGCTGCCGGCAAAGAACATGGCTCGGGTCCGATGGGAAGGGATCCTTCTTGGGCAGCATAAGCCGACATTCACCCTAAAGGAGAGGAGGTATTCACGAATGGCTCGTTACACCTGACTCGAAGAAGGAGTTTTATGATAGGTGACACAAATCATACCATCCTCTGCAATGCTGCATATGGAAAGCTAGCTGCCGACGGACCTTGACCACAATCCCGTAAAAAGGCCAAGCGGAGCCAGCATCCAGCGCAGCAGTTTGCTTCTTCTAGACATTGTCCCCTCTCAAATGTCCGTAAGCGGAGGAAATTAGTTCGCGACTGTGAAGAAAAAGAAGCTTGGATGGTCCAAACAAGGTAAAGCCTAACAGTTAAGCTTGGCATCCGCAGCTGCAACGCACGAACCCTTTCGCCCCTTAATCCCATCGTGGTGCATTACTCCTTGTAGATGCGGGGACTCTGGAAGTTCGGATGCATCGTTTTTCGGTGTGGATCCATTTCTCGTATTCAGAAGCAATACTTTGTTGACAAGCAAACACAAAAAGCATTGAGTTCATTGTTCATCGAATAGCATTCATGCTCGGTGTATCAATGACCAGATTTCTACCAATGCTAAGAAATGGCTCTCTGCAGTAAACGCATGGCACGGATGCAAACAGCCGCACCTGTCGTACTGGTGCTAATATTCCGTCTTTGCATGGGTTTTATTATTAGCACTGCCATTTTCCTTCTGAGATCGTCGCGTCCCGCCTCACCTCCGAACATTAAGTGCCTTCGCTTCGTGCCACAGGGTGCTACATCATTAGGTATCTACATACTTGCCGACTAGACAGTTCGTTCGTTACACATAGAAACAACTTCAAAATGTCTCACCGTTCGGACTCAGATTCCAGATCCGAGGAAACCGATATGAGGCCCATGTGCTAGAGACATTCGCGCAATAGGAGTCAACTCCATAATCTTCCCTTCCCGTCCCGTCCCATGCCCTACTTAGTCGGTTCCGCCGTCTGCAAAAACTACGTAGTTTCCTGGCCGAAAAACAAACAAACAGCGTGTAGCCCATCAGCTCGGCGAGATTAGATTGCGTTGAAAAGCGGAGCATTTCCTATACATTTCCAATCGCTGTAGAAGACGAAATTCAGCTGAAAACACTCGCGTCGTCATCTAAGAATTTTCCTCGGCGCCGGCAGCGTCTCATAGAAATGCTTTTCCAAGAGGCTAACTGGTGGCCCGCGTCTTGAGAAGCTCTAGTCGTTCAAAGAGATGAGACTATGAATAGTTATATCTCATCGAATAAGAGTATACGATCGATTAACGAGAACGGCTGTAGAGACGGCAATGAATAACGCAACCAAAGACTTTCGATCTGATGGCGATCGATACAGTACTCGGAGTCGAAGCTATGGGAACCATTAATGACTCGAGCGTTTGCAAACTATGTCTGTGAGCATGATTCATCGAACGCAATTTATGAATCAAGTCAGATCGCAGACCAGACGTCAAGGCCGTCAGCGGCAAAGTGAGAGAACATTCCTGTGATCAGACCGAGCAGCCAAGAACAGTGACAGGCCGCACGGTTGGCAGCCGCTGTCTCAAAGTCAGGTTCTTCGAGAAACGTGCGCCAAGCTACGGCAACGGGCACGGTAAACCGGTGGCGGTTAGCGAAGCTACATAGGGGAAGACAGCAAGACTTCAGTCAAGTCATCTTTGGTCCAGTGGTCCAAATACGAGTGCTGCCCAGACTTATTTTTCAAGAAACCCACATGTTTTCACATGTTACTTCTGAGGGGGAATACTCAGCGTGCGCTCGATCGATAATGAATTCTTCTGAACTATTTGGGACTTCTAGCGGTAGAGTTGTGTGGACACCCAAAGACGACATTCAGATTGTTTGCTGCAGCGTGAACCGGCGTCTGTGGATTTACTCGAGAAGCTCCGTGTTGTGATCGCTGGAAGTTCCTGATATGCGGTATGAATGGCCTTTCACTTGTCCCTTCATCACCGCCGTGGATACATCTATACAAGCAGACCTGAAATTAAGTCTTACATTGTCCTCCGTCGGTTGATTGATAGAATAAAGGCAGCATCTTCGACGCAGACGTTCTTCTTCGTATAGTCTTGCTTGGAATCAGCTTCTTTGATTGAACTATGCCAGGTATGTGATGATGGTGCACTTCCTAGAGGTAGCGCGCCCCCACTGGCAACTCCTATTCTGAAGGGTATTGCAGCGCATGTTGAAGGACTCAGTTGGGATTTTGGATCTGCAAGTGATATTGAAAAACCAGCGGATGGAACGTTGCAGCTCCCACTATCGGAGTCTACTAGTCTCAGACTGAATGTCGAAGCATTGTCGACAATCGTGAAGACAAACATGTCAGATTTAGGCAAGCCGTTCACAAGTCGCACACAGTTTCACTGGAGCTCGTTTAATGCTTGAGAAGCTGGATGATAAGATTCTCTCTGTGCTAATTTCATGCATATTATATTTCGAATGTATAAAAGAAGAAATACACATCTATATCTAGCTATGTGTTCGTCAACAACTCCAAATCAGTGCGTCACCCCTAACGCTTCATTCTCCTGAACATATTTGTAATACCTGCCCTTCGTCTTATCTCTCCAACTCTTACCCCATTTCACCACAGCCAAAAAGGTCAAAACTTGGGCAAGACCAGCAAACGCCGCTGTAATGAAAGCATTCTGATATCCCATATCCGTAACCCACGGCGTAATACCATAGCCCAAAGCAAAGCTCATCGTATTCCGAATGATGATCACCGTAGCCATAGCTTCACCACTCAGGTCCTTGTAGGAATCGATACAGTACGAAACGGACAGTTGGACACCAATGCAGTTAGAAGCTGCGATGACGAACATGGCGAAAATGAGACCAAACCAATGGATGTGGTGAGCTGCTCCTACACCCCAGAGGAGGAGTGAGCCCGGGATGAGGATTATGGATACGCTGAATAGCCACAGGCGATGTTCGGCTTCTAGAACTCCTTTGTTGCGACGGGCTAGCCATAGGACGATTTTGTCGCCAATGACTCCGGAATAGAATGACGCACAAGCGACGCCGAGCAAGGGGGAAACGTATGATAGTCCGACCATTGAAGAAGAAAAGTTGTAAGGCGGCGCACTTAGAATCAGAGACGCTGTTCCGTTGAGGACGTTGAACCAGATCAGATTACTTCCGTAAGAAAACCCGGCATAGACGATGGAAGGAAATGAGAAAAACAGAAGGGGGCGAATCATCATGCGGAAAAGACGAAAGTCTCTTTTCTTGTCCATGAGAGCTAGCTTTTGGACGTATGTTTTCGGCTTATACGTAATGATACCAGGTAGACCTGCTGAATCTATCTGGCTTGGAGTCTCAAGCGAGGGTGCCTTCTCTGGATCTGCTAATTTTTCAGGGGACGAAACCACTTCCTTTGTGTTGGAGTCATTTGGTGTAGAGTTTCCAGGTGTGCTTTTCTCCGAGACAACCATTTCTAAGGGAGCCCTGTCATAGTTCGTCTCTTCCATGAGAAAGAAGCAGAACACGAAACCGACACCGAGAAATATTGCGCACCAATACATCACCCATCTCCATCCTTGCCCGTCGTTGATGAAGCCAGCCTGTCAACATGTGAGCGAGAACACAGAGTAGAAAATATAACCAGCAACTTACGAGAACTGGGGCAAGAAAGTTGGATCCTGCTAGCATGAAAGCATAAAGTCCCATGTATGTCCCCCGCTCATGCGTAAAGTAGATATCTGTGATTGAAACCTCACATAAAGATTCAATGGGTGCTCCAACAGCACCTTGGAGGATCTTGCTCCCGATCCATGCACCGTTGGTGGTCGCATGCGGCACCCATATCATTATGCTATCGGGACTTTAATGCTTAACCACAAGACAAGAGCAGAGAGATTACTCACCCCAAGGTTGCCAACATCGAAAACAAATAGACTGGCCGTTTGCCATACTGCAGCGCAATCGGTTGCGCAATGAGACATCCCCACTGCGGTCAGAATAATATATCAGTCTACATTCTCTCTGTAATATTTCCGGGAGATGAAGGATTAACAAGGTATCGGTTGTGTAGAGCAGTGCCCTGATGGAATTTGGCTGAAACTGAATACAACGAAGAAACTCCGAAGCCGTTTGGCAATGTCGCAGGTATCATACCAACCGGACGGACACTGGGCTTCTTGTTGTTGAGAGGTTCGAGTGGAAACTCTCGATGGGGGATTTCTACTCACTCCGAAGAATAGAAACATGTATCCAGTACCAGAATTCAACTGGTCTAGTGTCAAACCAGTATCCTCGCTGATAGGTTCCAGCACACTGTATATCGCAGCGGAAGCGATCCCAACCATCAAAGTATACATCGACATGCATGCCGTAGACAGCATCTTACGCTTCGGACTCCAATTGAGAGGATCGTCTGGATCATTGGAGGGTGCCGGTATGAGAACAACATCATTCAATTGTGGTCCAGAGGCGTGCTGCCCCCGCATCACGCCTTCAAGGTCAACAAGATGTATTGTACCCGGAATTGCTCGGGTGTCGAGGTGACCATGGTCATCGGCGGCCTCCATCTTGTACTATTGAGTGAACGTAGTATCAGCAAGAAAGAACAGAGGGACAGCAAGATGAAATGATCATGAAGTGGTTGTTTTAGGTGCACAACATGAGTTACATGGTGAGATGGCCCAGCACTTTTGTAGCACATATGCGGGGCGCGACTGCCGGGGAAGGGTGTCATTCCCAGTCATGTATATGAATCAATGTCTGATATGAGATAACGCGGGAGCATGGTAGATACCAAAGGGTCCCCACTCCGATACACCAGATGGTAAGCTCTCATGCAGCGATGAGTTGATAACAGCAAGAATTGAGGCCTTATTGGATAGCAACCCCATCTTGCACACAAAGCTTGACTGGTGATCAACAGTGCAAACAAACTCTGGATGGCAAACCGCGATAACGGAAATCCTACGTTCCCCGATACTGAAGATGATAACATAAGTAGACGCCTTATCATCCATAGCAAGCGTGGAATACAGCGCATTATCTTTCCCTTAGTACTTAAGCTTTCGGCGAGTTATAGTAGGTGATGACCGCAGATGCGACGTTCCTCAATGCGGCAGGCCGAGCCAACCTGTCCCTGTACTGAGAAACATTTCCACGACACCCCAACCGGCCAGAACATTTGAGTTGCCCGTGCTTGGCCAACGACATCATCGTGTCTACCATACGAAGGTTGCTGTGGAGTGAAAGCTAGTAGCCAAGGATTGATATAGTTGTTATCCAGAGACGGCGAACCTTAAAAGACCGTAGCATCATCCCTAGGCTACACATTCAGTGATTCTTGGAGTTCACGTCGATACCGTTGGTGATTTTGTCACCTTGGATATAATCATGACTCGAGCTCGAGCGGTGAGCTTCATTGGCGGAGACAGAAGTTTTCATGAAAGATAATCATCTACGAAATGAGCAGGCATTTGCTGGCTGGCAAACGCAAATGTTTCTGGGAGGAGAAGGCGAAGCAATGTGAAGCACATGCTTTGAACACCCGGCAAAGTCTGAAATCTTTCTTTGATTGACCTATTATACTGTTATAGCATCTTGTTGTCCCGAATTCTAAGGGCTTTAGTGAAGCTCTGATTTTCTGTTCGTCGAACGAGCCAAGCCATGCAAGGAGATTTGGTCTGCAAGTGAGTGCTGAATCTCCCTTGCTTCGCTCAATAATGCTACTAAAGCTGCCACGTCTCGGTATCATCATGGTCCTTATCATACATACTTTGATGCGCACATCCTTATGGAAATTCTCAAAGATGTACGGATACAAACCGACACCAAGGACGCCTTGGATAACCGCCCTCTGCACCATTCTTCTACTCTGGTCTCTATGGGTCCTTGACGTGCCTGGAGGGAGACACTCAAATGTTAGTCGTGTTATTTCCCAGCGTATTTATTTGCTAACTTGTGTGTAGGAACAAGCAGTAAACTCTTCGGCCGGCGATGAAATCCTGGAACCATCAGTGGCCAATGTATCACCCAAACCTATTGCATTACCCCAACCCATTATATCACCCAAACCCAAGGATCGCCCGCTCATTCTCTATGCCTATACAGAGTCTGACCACTCACGAATCAACCTAAAGTTCTTCATATCTCATGGCCTCCATGCAGCGGCGGATTTCATCTTCATTCTTAACGGAGAAACAAATGCTTCCTCGCTCATACCCAAGGAGGAAAACATCAAATACGTTGAGCGACAGAATGACTGCTACGACTTAGGGTCCTACGCTGAAGTCCTGACAAAGGATAACCTATACAAGAAGTACAAGAAATTCATCATGCTGAACGCCAGCATCCGTGGGCCATATCTTCCTTACTGGGCGCAATCGTGCTGGTCGGATGTCTACCTCGACAGAATCACCGCCACCACGAAACTGGTTGGAATGACCGCCAATTGTCAGCCCGCAATGCACGTTCAAAGCATGATATGGGCGACCGATCTCACCGGCATGGAAACATTACTGTATCCCACAAAAAGCACTATCCAGAATCTACCCGAATTGCCGTATTTTCGCATCACAGGGCCGCAAGATGCACCGGAAGAGCTCCACCCGCCAGGGATCAACAGCTGTTTTCACTCGCGCAACGCCGCAGTCAACGCAGAGATCCGAGCGGCATCGCTGATGAAAGCCGCAGGCTACGAATCAGATGCCATGATGAGTGCATTTCATGGATATGGCATTGCCCACGATTCTCGCTTGAATCCTCAGGAGCCGAAGGGAGCTGACACCAGGAAGAGTTACTTGGAGAGGTGGTGCGATCTCGTGAATACTGGGGATGTCTTGTGGAATGGGGCGTACTTTGGCACAAATGTGCACCCGTTTGAGATGATTTTTGCGAAGTCTCATAGAGACATTGATAACATTGCTTTGGAGAGGTTGACGAGTTGGATGGATGGTAGTGGGTTTAGTAGCTATAAATATTGCAAGGAGTGAGGTAAGGATGAACAGGCCAGGCCAGCTTGAGAGATTTCTAGGATTTAATAAACAAGTTCATGTTGTATAAAAGACATGCTAATTGCCTCGATCCTGTCGGTCTTCAAGAACCTAGTTAAAGTGGACGAACATTGTGCAAGCGTTTGACGCAGTTCATAGAGAAAACTATTTCAGCCAACGGAGTGAGAGGGTATCAAAAGTAGGAATTATATATTGCGAAGCAAATGTAGCAGAACTACAGGTTGAATCTAGTTCTCTTCTTCTCCATGCCAGCCTTCCATTGCCATTGAACCGCATCATCCCCATCACTTCCCGCCCTACCAATCCCTTTATCTATCCTTCTTAACTTCAAGGTAAACCTTGGCCCTAGCTCTTGCAACCCAGCCCTGATACCCTCTACACCTTCCACTATTTTTCCATCTGGCCCAACAACACTCTTTTCGGTCTCCCGCTTTTCTCGGAATACGTATCGATGTCTTCTCACAAAGATGTAATCGCGTTGATTATGCAAAGTAACAACTTGTCTTCCTTGTAATTCCGGCTGCGGTGGGAACAAAGTCAAGAATAATCTCGCAGTGAGCAGACCCAATGGTGTGCGGAAATTGTTCAAAATAAGCTCGGGGTAGTGATTTGTAGGATTTCCATGGCCAGGTAACTTTTTGCCTTCTACCCAATTGGCGATGGAGAAATGGCACGTAGGACCGGATGGTAGATGAACAATGGTCAAGCCAGTGGGCTTCTTGTAGTCTTCTTTGAGAAGTACGACAGAGGTATATTCGCGGTTCGTAGCAAACTTGCAGATTTCTCGGAGAGAATATTTGTAGCCGTATCTGTGTGCGGAGCGGGGAATGTAATTGCTGTTGGGGAAGAGAGTGCAGAGAAGATGGGCTTCCTCGTGAAGAGTGGAGTTTAATGAGGTCGTGAGGAGGATTTTGGGAGATGGAGGAGGTTCGTCGGAAAATAAGGTAGGGAACTTGAGAGATAATGAAGATGGTGTGAGGTCGAGGTTCGTGCTTGTTGTGGACGGCGCATTGCTAACTGCTCGAGGTCGTTCGTTCTCTTCGTCGTCCTCATCGTCGGACCCTTTCTCAGATCCCGAATCCAGCATACTGTCAACATCATCGTCCTTTTCTGGCGCCTCCTCTAAAGCTGCCTGCTCAGCAGACTCTGCGGCCTCAGCCTCTTCTATGCGCCTTCTCTTCAATTGCTCCACATCTACGCTGACATTAAGGTCGTCCCCATCGCCTTCAATCTCGTCCCAGACCCGCTTCCTCTCGATGGTATGTGGAATGTTTTTTGCCAATCGCTGTCTCCTAAGCTCAGGGTCTCTATCTTCTTCTCTCTTTCGTTTGAATCGCTCATCTCTGCGCAGACTGTCGCGAGCCTTCTTTTGTTTAATATGCAGATCTTGTCGCTTGAATTTGTTATCGGTCTTGAATGGCAATGAAGCCTTCGAAGAAATTGGCTTAACTCGTTTGGAACCCATTATGTATTATGTTGTGTGAAGTGCTGAAGATGTCGGAGAACCGAGAAGATCTAGAAATATTTTTTTGGGCCTCACCAGAAGAAGCGGGCGGAGGGCCGCGTGCACGGGCCATACAAAGCTATTCATCCGTCGACGAGTCACACAAAAGAAATTCGGATTCCTAAACAGATATAAAGCTTGCGAAGTTCCCCAGAATACGTGGTGACTCATACCTCTTGTTGGATGAGTCTCAGGTGAATGCGACCTCTTTGCAGCCTTACGAGAAATACACTTTTCAAAGCACGAGTAATTCCTCAACTGACCTGTCGATCCTTCACAGCATCACCCCACCACAACAAATACCAGGTACCAAAAAAGAAGAAAAACGCGGAGATGGCTACCACAACTACCCTTAAGGGGCAGCCCCTTGATCGCCAGGTCCTCGACTCTATGCTGAGGAGGCGGTTGTTCTACACACCTTCGTTCGAAATTTATAATGGTGTCGGTGGTCTGTTTGACTACGGTCCGGTTAGTTGATATTTTGTCTCTTACACGACTTTCTTCATACTTCTATATGCGGGGCTCCCTGGCGCAGAAAAATGGCCGAAGATATCTTCATGAACCATATCAGTATTTAAAATGTGGCAAATGCTCTGGCACATATGCTTAGAACAAGAATGCCCGTGTTGACTAGGACATTGGGCTAGGGGACGTTGTCTTAAGTTTGCGTATTTTGTATGCGCCGAACTGGGATATGGAAGCAGCTGAGGCGGCACTTTTGACAACTTGGACTCCAATTTCTTGTTTAGCTCTGACTTTGGGAAATTTGCTAACAATTTGAAGCCAGGTTGTGCGCTGCAAGCCAATGTTATCGACCAATGGCGCAAACATTTCGTCTTGGAGGAAGATATGCTAGAGTTGGATTGCACAGCATTAACGCCTGCCGAGGTTTTCAAAACCAGTGGCCATGTGGACAAATTCGCAGATTGGATGTGCAAAGACCCGCAGAATGGCGACATCATGCGAGCGGACCATTTTGTCGAGGACATTCTGGAGGCGAGGTTGAAAGGCGACAAAGAAGCTAGAGGTGTGAAGGTCGAGGAAGAGGAGGAGGACCCATCAAAGAAGAAGAAAAAGAAGAAGACCAAGGGCATAGAAGCTGTGAAGCTGGATGATGCCGTTGTTAAGGAATATGAAGAGATCTTAGCTAAGGTATGGTCACTTGGTGCAACCACTCTCACAATGCATACTGACAATACAGATCGACAACTACAATGGCGAGGAGCTAGGGCTATTGATCAAAAAGTATGAATTGAAAAACCCAGAAACTGGCGCTGAGCCTTTACCACCAACAGCATTCAACCTCATGTTCCAGACTTCTATTGGCCCAAGTAGTAATGCCGCTGGCTATCTACGACCCGAGACAGCTCAAGGTCAATTCCTGAACTTTGCAAAACTTCTCGACTACAACCAGCAGCAAATGCCATTTGCCTCTGCGTCTATTGGCAAGTCTTACAGAAACGAAATCTCCCCTCGTGGTGGTCTGCTACGTGTTCGAGAATTCTTGATGGCCGAGATTGAGCATTTCGTTGATCCTCAAGGTGGCAAGAAGCACGACCGTTTCAATGAAGTCAAAGACGTCGAGCTTGTTTTGTTGAACCGTCACACCCAATTGGCTGGTAAAACAGATGTCGAGAAGATTACAATCGGCAAGGCTGTTGCTGATGGCATTGTCGACAACGAGACGCTGGGTTACTTCTTGGCACGAATCCAGCTTTTCCTCGCGAAGATTGGTGTAGACCAATCGAAAGTTAGGTTCAGACAGCACATGGCCAATGAAATGGCTCACTATGCAGCAGATTGCTGGGATGCTGAATTACATACTAGCTCTGGCTGGGTTGAATGTGTTGGCTGTGCAGACAGAAGCGCCTACGATCTCAGTGTTCACGCAAAGAAAACCGGCGCGCCATTGATGGTTCGTCAAAGACTGGATACTCCCATCAGCGTTGACGAGTGGCAAATTGATCTCGACAAGAAGAAGTTCGGTCCAAAATTCAAGAAGGATGGCAAGATCGTTGAGGCTGCTATTGAGGCTCTGTCTCAAGAAAAGAGAGAAGCACTTGCCAAGGATCTCAAGCAAGATGGAAAGATTATTATCGATGTTGATGGTGTGGGCGATGGCAAAGTAGAAGTTGGTAGTGATCTGATCAAGATCGAGTACCGAACACGGGTCGAAAACACAAGAGAATACACTCCAAATGTCATCGAACCTTCTTTCGGTATTGGCAGAATTCTATATGCTTTGATGGAGCACAATTATTGGACTCGCGGCAGTGACGGTGTTGACGAAGCACGTGGTGTAAGTTCTGACAATATTCTTCCTTGGACGGACATGGCTAATATCTGCAGGTTCTCTCATTCCCTCCAATAGTCGCACCCACAAAAGTCTTACTGGTTCCTCTGTCCTCGCATGAGAGCTTCAAGCCTTTCCTCAAGCAGATCTCCCACAAGCTTCGATCAATGGGTATTTCCAGCCGTATCGATGACTCTTCAGCATCTATTGGCAAACGTTACAGCCGAAACGATGAGCTTGGTACCCCTCTTGGTATCACGGTAGACTTCCAAAGTGTCAATGACAAGACGTTTACATTAAGAGATAGAGATTCCACTAAACAGGTCCGTGCGGATGAAGAGACAATCCTGGCGGCTATTAAGGAGCTGGTTAATGGCACAAAAGTCTGGTCCGATATTGAGAAAGAACTGCCAGCGTTCGAAGGTCAAGAGGCTGAGGTTCCTGTTCGTTAAAGATACGAAGTACGTAGAACTTCGTGTCAATAAGAGAATACACAAATCCATCAAGAATCTAGAGCACTCCATAACTGTATCGTGAGCGCGTCTGAGGTCATCTCTGAATCCTCGTAGCGAATTCGTGTGTACATATGAGGATTAACAAAAACAGCATTTAATGGGTGATTTGTGATTAAAAATACAGTAGGATCTTAATAACTTAAAAAAACAGACCAATGTGACATCATACTCTTTGAGAATGGCCAAAGAACTCGGAATTGAAGGCGAAACCTACGTTCGCTTCTGCTGTGATGAGTAAAGGAGAGCGAGCATACCCGGTGTCACGAAGCAGGACAGGGCACTCTGCACGCACGGAAGCATGTACCCTGTAGACACTAAGATCTGGAAGCTTTTCTAGGGAAGACGACAACAAACATCGACTGAACGTGTGCAATTACATCAAGCCGCGAAAAGCATATCTTGGCCATAGAAGTTTCCTCGACCGTGCGGGGGAACTTCTGCTACAAGATCCGCACATTTGGAAACATGACCGTGTACTGCTACTAAACCTTGAAACAAAGGATGCTCCTCATTTGCTTAGTCTACTGGTGTAGCGCCGGGAGGATCAAGGGGGCTGTTGCTTCTTTTTTAATGCTTCTTGAGGGAGCAATGCACGAATCTCCTTGGTTGAGAGGTCCGTTCATGATCGGGATTGACAAAGCATTTTACGTCGATGCAAGAGATGGTTATCCGGCTGAAGAAAGGGTCATCCACGGGCACACTTCATCGGGGGCAGAGCATAGGTTTGAGAGAATCAAAGCTACCCGTGGAAATGTTCTGTTCTATGTCCTAAGGTTAACGTGCCACTTGGTGATAAACTTGAAACAACATGGGTTAAATAAAGTCTTGCTGGGTACACAGAAACAGTGCATCAGATTGATGGACCAGATTGAGTTGTCGAGGGGTAAGACCAGGACCAATACTTACTTTGAACTTTGACCTAATTAAGCAGTAGGAACAGGTACATCACTCATATCATACTTGTATACTGATACCATAGGTCCATAGCTAAGTAGTTTCGACTTCCATTGGGGCTTTTGTTCATCCCTGAGCCAAAGTCTATCGCTCGCGTGCCAGTCGTCTTAGAGACCTACAGTTTGTTTCGAGGGATGGGCATTGGGCAGGCAAATCTGTTGGACAAGATCAAACGCTCATCCTTATCTGCGGTGTCTATCTGTACCATCACTATCTCGGCGAGCTCTGGGGATAGGTGGCGCCTCCCTGGTACGTAGCTTTTCTAGAAGACCGAAGTTCTTGAGATACCGTTCGTTTGACTACTAGAAACTATTAGTTTACCGGACGGACCATATACTACGCAGTAGGTACATCCATTTAGGCTTCTCATGGCCGATGTAATTTTGATCCGGTTGATGCAGTTAATACACTTAAGAAAGCTCAATTGAAAGGCGCACGAGTTTTGGGCAAAAGTGCGATGCTATTTATGTAAGTCTTACTGGAAAATGGGAGAATAGCCAGGAGGTCCCAGGTACAAAGCACTTTGTGCACTAAAAAGGGATTTGCCTTTGTCAGTCCATCAGTCCTGAAGTCCGCACCCACCGATCCACAAGTCAGTGTCCCCTGTTACCCTGTAGTTACCGCTCGCTCGAACAAAAGGCGCGCTACCCTACCGCAAGACCTCAAACCCAACACCTTCAAAGTCTCACTTTCGACAGCGACGGCTCCCAACTTTATCAACTGTCAACACCACATAAATTTTCTTTGAGAACTTCGCGTTCTTCTTCCGCCGTCCAGCGACATCGCACTAAATTGGTACAATACAAAATACACGAACAGGCGGATCACAAGACATCGTATCAATAACGGACGCTGGACGTTGTGCGACCGCAGCACTTCTGGCTCGCGCCTCCGTCTGTCTCCCCTGGCTCGCGACCTCGACTTTGCATCGATCTTCACGAGAGATAGGGTGTTCTAAGACATCATTCACGGCCAGACCATAATATGTAAGTGTTTTGCGGCCAGCCATTCGTGCAGTGAATATCTGCTAACCATTGTAAAACCTATAGTTCTTTCCAATAGTTTCTTTCAGAGATACCCCGCTGTCACAAATCTACTCATTCCTTTCAGAAATCTGCATACACCAGCATAACTGTAATTCTGCATCTCTGCCAATATGGCTTCTCAAAATAGGTATGGAGTTGCCCCTTGTTTCTCATTAGCCGCACAGATCGCCCTGTTGGAACGACTTTAGATGCTAAGAGTTTCCGAACTTCGCTCATTGATACACCTTACTTCGAACGTTGTCCAAATTTCATGTTGTGTTCTGCAGTTGAATCACCAGCCTTATTTCATCCCCTTTCATGAATCCTCCTCATCAGAAACTAACTCTCATCGTTCGCAAGTAGTATTTACACTCCAGGTCAATTTATGAACCCTGGTCCAGCTCCTCGACCACCTGCAGGACCTCGACTTAATTACACCCCAACCACGGCCAATCTACCAGGCAACATGTCGCCTGGTCAAATATCGCAATTAAGCATCAACTCGCCGATTACTCGAACGGCTACGTCAACCTACACCGGCTCGACGGTCTCTCTGCCTCTCGCACGGCACCAAACTAACGTGGATGGCCAAGGGGGTGTCGCCGTGATAAAGGAGGGCTGGGCTACAGTAAAGGAGGGAAAGAATTTTATAAGCCCTTGGAAGCAGAAGTGGCTCATCCTGCGAAAAGAAGCCCTGGATTTCCACAAGACCGAAGGTGGCAAGGTTGCATACCAAATTGTGTTGAAAGATGTCCTCGGTGTCTCTCGTGTGGAGGCTGCGGGCACTATATTTGAAATCAAACGCAGTCTGAATGGATCTTCGACTAATCCAGGAGATGACGACGGAATCTCTAGAACATTGCAAATCAAAGTTAAGGGCGATGATGATTTATATGAGTGGATCGATTTTATTTATGCCCGCTGTCCTGGAATGGGTGGTGTCAGCAACCCGACGAACTTCAGCCATTCTGTTCATGTAGGATTCGACCCTCAGACTGGAGAATTCGTTGGTCTTCCACCGGAGTGGTCTAAATTGCTCAATTCTTCTGCTATTACTAAGGAGGATTATGAGCGAAATCCACAAGCCGTCTTCGAGGTTTTGGAGTTCTACTCTGATATCACAAAGAGACAAGAGAACCCTCAACAATTCTCAAGTTTGACGCCCACACCACCAGTTACCTCCAACCAAAACAAACAGCTTGGATATGGTGGATCTGGTAACTCGATTGCTCCTCCGCGACCTCTTCAAGGTCAACAAAGAAATAATAGTTATGGAAGTCCACAGCAGCAGCCCCGCAGACCAACCCCTCCCGAGCAAAGCCAACAACGGAATCAAATGCAGCCAATGGGCTCTAATTATAATAGTCCTGATGCTCGAGAAGAACAGAGGCAAAAGCAGTTGGAAGCGCAGAGGCAACGAGAGCGGGAAATCGAAGAACAAAACCGTCGGGATATGGAAGCTTACAATGCTTCTATTCCCCAGTCCCGGCCTCCGATGGCCCAGCAAGAGATTGGTGGATTCTCAAGCAGCCCGGCTCAAGATCGTTACAATCCATCGAGAGTGGCACCATCAGCTCCTCGAGCACAACAAAACCAGCAAGCGGCAGCGCAGCGACCAGCACAAAGACAAGCACCTTCTGCACCTACTTCAAACGGTGCTTCTCGACCTCCTATCAACACCCAGCAAAGCTCCTCCTCTGTCCGGAACCAGAGTTCAGAAAGATCGCCAGTCAGATCGGATAGGCAAGACCCTAGATATCCCAATGGCTCGGCCTCCAACGGCTCCCAAGCTGCAAGACCTCCACAACAACAACCTTCCCGACTCCCAGCGCCAGTCAATCCCGTCAAGCCTCTCAACGTTGCTCCCAAGCCATCTGCGTCGGCTAACAACGGCGCTCAACAAGCTGATGGTGTCAAAGCAGCAGAAGCTGCTCTCACTGCTAAGCCATCAGCCTCGGAACGACAGAAGGATGTTAGAATGTCAACAATGACTGAGAATGAAGTTATGGCCAAATTGAAGGAGGCAGTTTCCAAGGACGATCCCAACTTGTCATACTCTAAGCAGAAGAAGATTGGTCAAGGTGCATCTGGTTCGGTTTATGTCGCTAAGGTTAAGGAAAATCCAGCATCACTTGTTGCACGAGAGGTTGTGCGACAACAAGGTAGCAAGGCTCAAGTTGCTATCAAGCAGATGGATCTTGCCCATCAACCAAGAAAGGAATTGATCGTGAACGAAATCATGGTCATGAAAGACAGCAAGCATCGAAACATTGTCAATTTCCTAGACGCTTTCTTACGAAACAACTATACCGAGCTTTGGGTTGTCATGGAGTACATGGAGGGTGGTGCTTTAACTGATGTTATTGATAACAACCCTACAATCACTGAGGACCAGATTTCCACTATTTGTCTTGAGGTACGATTTCAACTACTAATATACCCACCTCATGTTTACTAACTATTATTAGACTTGTCGTGGACTTGAGCATCTCCATCAACAAAGTATTATCCATCGTGATATCAAGAGTGACAACGTCTTGCTTGATGCACGTGGTAATGTCAAGATCAGTACGTACTTCTTCTCCCGTCTTCACGCTTTATCTTGCTAACATAAATTTAGCCGATTTCGGATTCTGCGCCAAACTCACCGAATCTAAATCCAAGCGTGCCACCATGGTCGGCACTCCTTACTGGATGGCCCCTGAAGTTGTCAAGCAAAAGGAATACGGCCCCAAGGTCGATATCTGGTCTCTTGGTATCATGGCGATAGAGATGATTGAGTCCGAGCCACCTTATCTGAACGAGGAGCCGTTGAAGGCATTGTACCTCATTGCCACCAACGGTACCCCAAGATTGAAGAAGCCTGAGAAACTCAGCAAAGAGCTCAAAGCATTCTTGTCCGTCTGCCTGTGTGTCGATATCCGAAGCAGAGCCTCGGCCGATGAGCTCTTGCAACACGATTTCCTGAAGCACGGATGTGCTCTGTCGAGTTTGTCGGAGTTGCTTGCGTTCCGCAAGCATGCAAAATAAGCGATCAGTCGACACGAGCGTGTGTTAATGAAGACAGCTATTTATGAAAAGCGAGTGTTTGGTGGTCCTTTCACGTCGTATTTGAAATATTGGTTTAATTGATTGCTCTTATCAACATATTGCAGGTTAAATCATGGACATTTTGGTAGTCATATCTTCAGCATGAATCCCTGGCGTTGTGGGAGTCTTTGGCTTTTCTGCGTTTCATTCAGCAAGATCCGATTCATTGTGGATGCATCTAGAGGTATGAAGAGAAGGACCAAAAGGCCAAATCGCCCTGTCTTCTGCTTTGCCTACTTACTCAAGTTTCTTGACACTTTTTGAGATTTGCGGATATCCTTCAACGTCTCGGAAGCGATCTGGACCTCAGAATGAGGATGCGATACGCTTTATGAGATGATTGGAATGAATAAATGGCGTTAAATAGAACTGTTCGGTGGAAATAAAAGGAAGATCTTGTAATTAAATCCGAAAATCCAACGATATGCTTGAGGAATAGGAGAATGATTGTGAACCTTGATGTTTGAAGTGATAATGAGTGAGTGTTATTAAGTCGATGTTACATGATATCACTAGATATTAGCACATCAGCTCAAACATATAAAACAAACCTTGGTTCCGCAGAGGTCTATCAAAAATAAACGGGACCGACCCCGGAATCCGAGATCTGGCCTTGCGTATAATTCTGGTAGCCTTGCGCTTTCAACCTTGTACATAAACCGCGCCAACTAACTCCCTTGTCCAGATACACATTTTCTTTCGCTCGAGGATTCCAGTTTTGAGAAAACAGTTCTAAGTATGGCACCTTTAATACCGTCAGCAAAAGCGACACTATCGTATCCTCTATATGCCTGCGATTTCGATCCTACAGATTCGTCAAGATTGGTGGTTGGTGGGGGAGGAGGTGCTGGAAGGACAGGTGTGGGAAATAAGATTGTGAGTTCCGAGACTGTTTGCTGCTGAGACGGCATTAAACTATCTAGCAGTATAGTTTGGAGAAAAAGTCACTAATTTTGTTACTTTATAGACGGTTTTAGACACGTCAAAACCAGATGAGCTTGTGGAAGCGGCCGAAATAGAGCTCAGCAAAGAAGAAGACAATGTTACTAGTCTTGCTGTAGGCCAAAGCCCAGAAAAGAAGACCCTTGTGTTCGCAGGTGTGAATTCGAGTCCAGAGCAACTGGAGAAGGGAAAGAATGCGCATTTTCGAGTGTTCCAGGTAGAAGCGGCTGCGAAGAAAGCCACCAAGAGCAATGCGACGGGGAAGATTTCTGAAGTGTCGCGAACGTCGATGTTTACGAAGACTGAGAAGGATCTATATCAAAGAGTTACCCGACTATCCAGACTATATCCAGGCCAATCACAACTGGGCGCTGTTGCGACAGGACTTGCGAAGAAGTCTGAGATAGTAATATTCGACACGGCGCAAAGCAAGTCACCTACTCCGAAAGAAACCATACAAGTTGATAAGGAGCCTGTGGATATGGATTTTGTACAGACTGGAACAGACGAATATCTATTTGCCTACTGCGATGAGCACGATATATACGTCAAGAAGCTGGGTTCGAAAGACGGCGAAGAGAAGCCAGAATGTGTATACATCACACCAGCATCCAGAAGCCACGAGAAAGTCACTATCCCGGCATTCAGAGCCCTTAGATGGCTGACAAAGGACTTCATACTCATGCTCACCAACATCCACAGCCGAGGCGGAGTAGTTCTTCAGATCCTGCGTCTCCCCCCAAGCGGAAAAGGTCAATGCCGCATCGCGCAATCTCATCGTCTCCCCTCCAACATAAGCAAAGCCACCGGTCTCGCCGTCTCCAACCTCACTCCACCAGTCACCCCCTCCAGCCCACAAGACTACACACAATACGTGGTCGCCGTCGCCGGCCATGACATCTCCATCTCCCTTTTCAAAGTCGATCTGCAACACATAAACAACGTCTACATGGTCGCACCCATCAAGCCCTTCCGCACCTTCCGCAACGTGCACCCCCTCCAAATCACCGGCATTGCCTTCTCCCTCTTCACACCCCCCGCGCACCCCATCACCGCCAGCACCCCTCCGCAGTCCCTCAAGCTCGCCAGCGTTGGCGTCAGCAACACCGTCATCGTGCACACTCTCCCCCTCTTCCCTGTGCCCCTCTCCGTCAAAAGAGGGCAATCCCGCACCCCCCGCTACGTCGTCGCGCTCCCCTCCAGCAAAGCCATCTACTCCTTCGGCATCATCCTCTCAATCCTCGCCGCGCTGCTCACAGCCATCGTCTTCCAGAGCATCCTCGAGGTGCGCGGCATGGTGAAACCGCAGCTCGGCGCAGCAAACTACCTGCCTCTTCCACTGCAGGAAGCTCTCGGAAAACCATACGTCTTCCCCTCAGACTACCAAGCTCTGCAATCCGCGTCGGAAGTCCTGCCATCGCCTATCCCGTCGGCGATCCCGCCGTCTGCGCCTTCCCCGTCGTTTTTCTCGCATCTGCGTGGAGAGGGGAAGTTGTTTGTGCATCATGCGCCGGAGGAAGAGGTGGTGAAAGCGGTGACGCATGATGAGGAGGTGCATGGGGAGGGGAAGGAGTGGGAACATCTTAGTGAGGAGCAGAAGGAGGGGTGGAAGGAGAAGTTGAAGACGGCGGGGCATTGGGCGGAGGGGATGGGGGAGGGTATTTTTAAGGGTGTGGTGTTTGGAGAATTGGGGGCGTTGGTGGGAGGGGTGGCGGCGGCGGCAGTGGGGGGTGTGTAGAGGTTTGTATGGGGGGAGAGAGACGGGGTTGCTGAGGGATGGGGGATGCTGGGATAAGAGATGGGATGGGATGGGATGGGATGGATGAGCAGTTTTGTGGAATGAGGAGGGGTTGTGAAGGTTGTAAGATTCTCTCTATTCATTTATCCAGGCTTGGTGTAGGGAAGCAAGAGAAACAAGAGGGAGACTCCGACAGATTTGTATACTAAGCGTATCTAGAAAGAAGGGAAAGTAGTAGACGGTGAGGCAAGGTGCTGAAAGTATTTCAGATAATGGACATGTGTTTATATGCACGATGGAAACGAATTCATGGATGGAAATACAGTCTTCTTTCTCTCTTCCTATCTTTCTTTCTTGCTTTCCTCTTTCTTGATTCTTTATATGTACTTACAGCGGTGGGATCAGGCTGGGTAGATGTAGATGTTCCATAGGATCCCTTGTTCAAAAGCATGAAATATTCGCAACTGAGCATGAATCAGAAAGTCACAGATATAAAGCAAAGTCGAAACAGAATCTATTCTTCCATTTTATTCATTCATTATTCCATTGAATCCTTTTTATCATTTGCTCATTCATTCATTCATTTCTCCATCATTTCAGCAAATGCACCCCAACACATCATCCATCAACCATCACCCATCATCTATCTTCAAACAAATTTCCATTCCCCGCTCCCAATCGCTCGCTCGCTCTCTCGCTTCCCTAAATCCCATTCATGTGCATCATCCATTACGCCTATGCCGCCCAAACAAAAGAACCAAAAACACACAGACAAAAAAAGTTACGAAATCAGCACCAAATAATCCGCTACAATGCTCGCTCCTCCGCTCTACAAAATCTCCTTCAAAACCCTCTTCTGCTCCGACGTCAAAGTCGTCGGGAACTTGACATTATACTTGATGATGAAATTACCCCTCGTATCCGGCTTCTTACTTATCGGCATACCGAGATCAGGGTATGAGTCTGAAGAGTTGGGTTGTGTGGGACCGGCTTTCTCGACGGAGATGTTCTTGCCGTCGATGGTCGTGACGGTGCGTTTCCAGCCCGTGAGCGCTTCTTTGAGGTCCAGGTCGAGGGTCATTATTATGTCGTCGCCGTCGCGGGTGTAGAGTGGGTGGGGTTTCTGTGAACGGAATGTTAGTATATGTGTTTTGGAATAGTTGGCAAAGTTGAGTAAGCTAGAGAAAGGGGGTTTCTTACCTCTTCGATAATGAAATGTAGATCTTGTTGACCACCTTCTTCCTGGTCTCCAACACCCTTGAACTTAATCTTCGATCCCTTCTTCAATCCCGGCTTGATATCCATCTCTAATATACGATCGGTAGTTTGTCTCTTGCCCGTTTGAGGATCGAACGTCTTCCGCTTAATCTTCATCTTCTTATGACATCCCTTGAACAATTCTTCCAGCGTCAAAGCCAGCGGCTTCTCCACCGTCGTAACTTCAGGCGTTTCCGCTCTTGGTCTCGCCGGTTCCGCACCTGCGAATTGAGAACGTGCCGTTCGTGATCGTCCACCGGCTCCGCCCGGACTTGATCGAGGCATGCCACCACCCATACTGCCGAAGATATCATTCATATCGTCACCACCCATACCACCTCCTCCTCCGCCTTGCGCTCTGAAGAACTCGCTGAAAATCGATTCAGGATTGCTGAAACTGAATCCTCCTCCGCCGCCGCCAGGTCCACCCGAGGTACTGAAGTGGAATGTCTTGCTCCGTGGCATACCACCGGCAGAACCAAATCCATCGAATCCGTCAAATCCACCAGGCATGCCTCCCGCGCCCGCGAATGGATTTCCACCACCCGTCGAACCAGGCTCTGGTGGTGGTGGTCCGCCTCTTAGCATGAATTCTAATCCATATTGGTCGTATGTTTTTCTTTTTTCGGGATCGGAGAGGATTTCGTAGGCTTGGGAGACTTCCTTGAACTTCTCTCCTGCCGATGGGTTATCCTTGTTCTTATCTGGATGGTGTTTTAAAGCCATTGCTCTGTCGGATTGTCAGCTTCCCGTGTGTTATGATAGGATTATAGGGGTATCTGAGATGCAGTGATTCACTTACCGGTATGCTTTCTTGATGTCTTGCTGATTAGCATCAGGCTTAATGCCTAGGGCATCGTAAAGTTTGGTTTCTGCGACCATGGTTGCGACTGGTCCTGAGTCACAAAAGGAACGAAATGATAAAATTCAGTTGTCGGATAAACTGTGTTACTTATGTTGTCGCACAGTTATGTCTTTTTCAGTGGAAGGCGCAAATGTGTCGTGAGGTATTATCGTGAGGTGTGCCAACCACAAGCTGAAGGTATGTCGTCAGTTACCAGGATTGCAAGGAAAATGTGATAATTTGGGTTGCGTTGTAGAACGCCAGTCGAAAAACTCGAAAGAGGTCGAAAAAGGTCAAATATAAGGTCTATCCCCTTTCCTGTTTGTTTTTTCCAGCCAAATACTGTGAATGGCAATTGTCGGTTGATGATGGAGAAAGTATGACAGAAAAGAAAGGTTGGTTGAAAGGATTTGACCTACTGTGAATGTGTAGTGTAGTATACACACCACTGCCTTCTCTCTCGTGATGGCTATTCTTGTTCCCACTTTTGCCTTCCTTCGATGTCAGGAATCAGGATGCGTTGTCTGCAGCGAATGAAGTAAAGTCTGTGTCGTGTTTTCGCGAACAGAAGTCTATCCTCTGGCTTCTTGGTGTATAATTGGCCAATGAATGTGAATGTGCAAATTGAATTAGGAATTGAAGTTGTCACTTGGAGTAAAAGCGTTGTCGAGTAAACGTATAGCGTCGTAAAGTAGAAAAAGTACAGTACTTGTGGATTGTGGTAAGGTTGAGTAGGTGGTTTTAGTAGATTTCAAGTCGTGTTGTAGCAAATGGATAAATACGTCTCGCTCTTCTAGATCAGTCGTTCTTGTACTCACACACTTCTAGACGTCGCCAGAATCCAACAATCAAGAATCTTCCATCCCATTACTTTCGTAAACTCCCCGCCATTTGGCCGTGACGTTTTATGGTGGGGTTTTAGCAGTTTGGGCCAATCTCCTTAGAGTGACATAGGGGCTTCTCGAACCTTCCATGGCAGCTGGCCAATGAGAAGAGACTATTCACGGCAGTAAGATGTATTTTGAGGTTATTCATTAAAAAAGCACCTGATCGTATATCAGGATATGTATTGTACAGTGTGCAGATTCTACATATTAATTCCATGCATGGTAATTGTATATTCCTTTAGAAATGCTGCCGTTACGTCTATTCTGCGAACCCCACATGCTTGACTGCAGCGCTTTCTTTCTGGATATCCTCATCATTCATAATCTCGTTGATCTCCATGCTATCGTTTGCGGTGCTTTGCTTGCTCGCATTGCCAACAAGATGAGTTAGCATGCTATTGCCACCTCGTTCTTGCATTTCCGGTCCGGGCGGGACATTGCCATCGGTGACCGGGTCAACTCCCATTATAACATCACCGTTCTGAGAAAGGCGACTTTGTAGAGCCGAAGAGGCGGCAATCGCTTCCGAAGCCACCATACGTTTATCGTTATCAGTTTTGTACTGCTCTTCGGCCTCAGTAGAACCTGAAGACGAGCACTGGTCATATTTGCGCTTTGGGGGCGATTTGGGCGACGAGACAGAGTCTATTGAGTGGTCGGTGGGAGACAATTCTTTGCGGAAGGCAATGTTGTCCTCGCGTACAAAAGCCTGATAAATTTAATACTATAAGACGGACAGTAAGGGATCAACTTACCTCAAGCGAAAGTGGTAGTGGATTTGTATTTGGCTCCATGGCTCTTTCGCTTGCATACACAAGAATGACTTTGCCAGCTTCGGCGTCAACATCCTCGATGACTTTCTCGGGAGTTGTTTTCTATCCTTAATATCAGCACGTGCATTCGATCCTTGATTGAGAACACCCACCTCAACAGATACAGGAGTAGGCGATGAAGTGCTGTAGTTAATTCTCCACCACTGTCCCTCGCTCTGAGATTGATCGTCATCAGTAAGCTGCATATCAATGAGATCTGGTTCTACAGCCCTGCAGAGATATGTCGTTTCTTTATTCAAGCTGACGCCTCGAAGTGTGTATTTGTGCAATGGCCGAGATGAAGTAGCGGGGTCTGTATAGAGATTTGACAGCTCTCTCCAAGCAGCTTTGGCTTTCTCCTTCTCTTCTTCCAGAGCTTTTCCACGTCAGTGAGATTCAAAAGCAGAATAATTTCGAGCTATCTTACCCTTAAGCTTGTTGTTAATGTCACTCATGACCTTGCTCAGTTTCGCCGATAAATCCCCTTTCGGTGGCTGTGTAAATTCAGAGTCGTCGTCGAGAACATCTGATACATGCCTATTGTCGGGTAGCGCGCCTTGATCATGTTTGAGTGAGATTTTGAAAATATCCTCTACTTTCAAAGTCTTCCCATTCTTGTCAGTATGATATGTCAAGAAATTTTCCCTTTCCGTGATACGCTTAATCCTCTCTTCTACCGCAGCTTTCTTAATACGCATATCTAATACCTCTTTCCGAGCCGATTCAAGATATCTATCAGGGTACCACACCAGAGGTATATGAACTGGCTTCTGATCTTCCCATTTATTTGCACCTTCAAGTCTGAAAGAAATGATTTGGCCAATATGCTCCAGATAGGAGCTATTGGAAAGCTTGAAGTCTCGGCCATACCAAAGTGTTTCATCAGCAACATCATAAAGGGTTTCGCAGAGAGAATCCTTATTGGGAAGTTGAAGATCTAGGATCGCAAATGTTTTGGGCTCTTGGGTTTGCTCATTGTCCGCGCCAGGGACGCCGGTAGAGAAGAGATGTTTCAAGGAGCCATGGCTGCCCATGTAATTTTGCCAAGCCAAGAAAAACTTGGACTCTACCGTGAACTCGGCCTGTTCCGTCAAAAACGGCAGATTTGCGATAACATCAGCGGAGCCGTAGCTGCGATCCGTCCTGTCCAAGAAAGCCATGACCCTTTGTAGCTCTTGGCCGAACCTTTTGTCTTCATCGACAAGATACTGATCCTCACGCACAGAAGAGATTGGTTTTGAAATCGGTTTCCCAGTCCACCATTCGGGTTCATGTGGATAATATGCCTCCTGGCTCAGTCGGTTCAGAAATATTTCCTTTGCCATAGGGATGCTATGGTAAATAGTAAGAAGCGCGCCTAGCCTATGATCCTCCAAACCGGGTTTCAGAAAGGCAGGTACTTGGTTGACGACATCGCGTTGACGATCTGCGGGTTCGGGATCGAGGAGAATCTCCTGGACAGACGATATAGGAACCAGATCCCATCTACCATGCTCATATTCAGTTCGAGTAGCAGGTCCGAAATGGACCTGATCAGTTCCAATAACGCCAGTTTGTTGCGGGGGCAAACCGGCGTCCGCCATCGAGGCTGCAAGAGCTTGTTGCAATTCTTTGTCGCCATTATCGGAGTAATTTGTAAATGCATTGCTGGGATCTGCTATATCATGTTAGAACATGAATTTATAGGTCCGCGGAAAGGTTGTAGTACCTTGTTCTGTTGTCAAATCGATCACCTTACTCAAAGGTGACTTGTTGTTGCTTGTTCTGGATGGAGGCCTTGATGGTGCGCCGTCAAACCGACTGTATGGTCCTGGGTCATCAGGGCCTTGTACGTTAAAAGCTTGTTTCATATAATTAGCAAGAAGATCCAGTCTGCCGGCGGTAAATCATTTGAAATTACCAATTCCATGGTTGCTATCCCCACTGAAGGGTGTCTCGTCCCATCGATACTTGGATAAGCTATTAACAAATTGTATTGCAGGTGACCCATGCGATCAGCATATTCGCACTTACTCGGTTGGTATTCCCCGTCTCCATGTCATCAAAGTATTCGTTGACTGCCTGCTGGACATTGTTGTTGTTGCCCTGCACGCATCAGCTTAATCGTCTCGAATTGTCTGCCATAAACCCCACCTTCAATCTCTGTAGAACTTCATTGCGATCCATGGATCCCACCATCTCCAGGAAACCCCGCACATCTTGCTCCGTAGGTTGCGCCGCCATTTCGGCTTCGCAAGGTGTAAAGCTGGAAGTGAAAGCCAACCGTCTGCTTCCTGCTTCTGCTACGACGTAAACGATCTATCGCCGATGCTTTCGCGGATCATAGAAGCAGAAAGTAGCGAGAGCCAGGAGGTGTCGCAAAGTGTTATGGGAGGAATTGCATCAATCTGCCATAAGATCTGAAGCCAAACTGTACTTAAAATTCTTGATTACTGAGATGGGGAAACTTCTGAGTTCATGACAAGCGCAGACGCGGAGCTTCAATGATAATCTTGAGGAAATCCCTGCCGCATGGCCCGAGCGTTTGCGGGATAAGGCCTGGGGCTGCACGGCTGTGGCACCATGTGATCGCCCCAATGCGCCCCTCATCGATGGATAACAAGGATATTTTGCCTGGCACTGAGAGGAATAGCCGTCTGAACATTTCCAGGAGACTGTTTCATGGCACAACTAAGATGAAAAATGCTCAGTATGTGAATTTCTGTATCTAAAATCTACTATTGCAAACTCCCAGCCAAGATTACGCCAACAACCTCCCTAAATAATGCCAGTCTTCCAATATTCGCCAAGAAAACACCAGATTCGGAGCATCGTAACGAAAAGAAAGAAACGCCGCATAGATGCAAGCCTACATCAAACGACCAGTTGCGCCCCTTTGACCCAAGCAGGTCGTCGCTATGCTGTTGCAATATGTGAAAAAGAAAACTATAAATAAAACCACCCGTCGTTCAGTCGCGGTCCGGCTAATAATGCGTATGCTGGAAGTGCGCGAGTTGAGTGAGATTCAAGCAGTCAAGGCCGTATTTACGTCAGACCCTTGAAGCTTGTCCGTAATCTCTCATCAGTCTTCCATTTCTTCGTCCTCATCCTCGTCCTCGTCCTCTTCCTCCTCTTGTTCCTCCCCATCATCCTCGTCTTCATCCATACCGAAATCCTCCCCAGAACTATCACTGGCCCCAAAGTCATTCTCCTCATCACTCTCAGCCCAGAATGCATCGTCGTCTACGACTTTCGCAGGCGGGGCGGTTTCGAGAGTGGTGGGCATCTCAAAGTCCTCCGGAATATCTTGCTTTGACGCAGCAACAGCCTCCTTGGCCTTTTGATTGTATTGGCCTCGGTTATCACGATACATTACGCCAGCGTCGACGTTGGCAGGCGAATTGATCTCGGGATCGTCCAGAAGAAGTAAGATGGACCGAAGCACAGATTCAACACCTTGTAACGGCGACCACCGCTCACTCGCAGATTCTCCCGACTGTTCGTCCTCTCCAGGAGGGTGTAAAATCGATATGCACAACTTGCCGTCGGGATAGATGTTCGGATGGAAGATCGGTCGAAGGAACTTGAAAGTAGGAGGGTTGTAAGGATAGTTGTCGGTGAAGGTCATCTCCGCCTACATTGTTGAGTCAGCAAACATCAGTACACTTGTAGTTGAAATTCCTCACCTTGAAATATGCTCCATTGAACGCACTCTCAGAATTGATAACCATCAGACCGATCGTCCATTTGAAAAGAGCACCTTCATTTAACTGTGATTGGAGTCAGTACGCTGAACATGAGTGCAACGGACGGAGAGATGTTACCTCGACGTTAACCCACTTCTCTTTGACGAGCCCCTTGTACTCGCTCATCAAACGATTCTTCGCAGCAGCCGCAGACATTGTGCCTTTCGGTGGTAAAGGTGAATGAATCAAAAGATGGTAGGTGTTGGTAAAGACTGGAAATAGTTGTGTGCAAACTTAAAAAGCCTAGGGAGATCCCGATCAACAAGTAGTGTAGTTGGCTGTAGCGTGAGAATAAGTGAGACAAATAATTGCAGCGGCGAGAGACGTAAGATTTGTCAAGACACCTGATGAAGTAACGAGTTTATCCTTGGGCGAATTTCGGATTGGGAGGCGACCGACCTGGGCCGAGTGAGGAGGACGAAATGATCAGGTAGGATGACGAGGAAATAAGATCGGAGCTGGTCGTTTGATTCAAGTATCGCGGGAAGGGAGGAGGAGGAAGAAAGAAAAACGGAAAAGATGCGATGGCTATTACTGGGTGTTTCGTGATGTGAGGAGTGAGGTGTAAGTGAGGAGTGAAGAGCGAGGAGTGACGTTCAAATAGTTTCTGGCTGGCAAATAACCATTTGGGGCTTTACGGATACTCCGATTCAATACTCTACTTTCGTACGGAAGTACTTAAGGGCTGTCCTCGGGCGTCAAAAATGAATCGTGCCTAGCCAACTCATTACTCAGTCAACATCGAAACTTCGCCTGTCCATGAAATAGTACCGCTGTTTGCTAATGCGCCTTAAGCCTTTCGGATTGGTATTAGTCTGTTACTTGTGAATGTGGTAGATGATTCGATGCGCGGTTATGCTCCAAAAATAGTCCCCGAGTTCCACGAATGGATGTATCATGAAACGACGAGGCATGCAAGTGTAGGTACTGCTACCATAAAGGCTTAAGGGATAGCGTGCGTTATGGGCAAACCCTGAAGTTTGAGTTGACCTCAAACCGTCCTACACAAGCTACAATACTGCTGTAGAATTGAGACTTCGCTCAAGGTTAATATCGAGGTATTCCTCAGCTTGTTGTCATCGGCACTACTACGATAAGATAAGGAGACCAGAATGAGGTGGCGTGGTGGCGTAGCTCTCCGGCGTAGATATAACAGGCCGACAATAATTCCTCAGAGACAGTTGGACAATGAATATATTATATTACATTGAATCAGCTAGGACATTTATTTGACGACAGTAATCAGCACAACATATTGTCCCAGATCGGCTTGTTTTTTCTCCTCTGGAGAGCGTAGGTGGCACGGATGGGGAGGTGGCGTGGGTCGGAGGCAGTTTGGTGGGTACTCAGGATGATACTATACTTCCGTAATGGTCCAGCTTTTAAGTGAACAAGACGTGACGGAGGACGATACTGTATTCCATGTTCAGACCATCATTCTGGCTGACATTACATTCAAGGAAGGTTGAAAATTCGGCTGCGGGACATTGTTGGGGGTATGATTTGCCCCCTTTCCTTCGTTACCTTTCTTCTTCATACACCATCACATGCAGCAGTACAATATCTCCTTCTTCGGTGACTTAACGGATCACTGTAGCTCCATAAATGCATCCATGGTAAGCCAAAGGCTCGAATTTCTATAGTTTCATCCACTGATGATTCTGCGGCATTACTGCGTATAGAGATAAACGACAGGCAGCTGGAAACGGTAACACCTGACATAGAATATCACATAACTCATACAATACAGTCCTGTCCATTTCTGGAATCTCCGCCAAACACCAAGCGCCGCCTTATATGTGCATCCCTAAGACAATTAGAGGAAAAACCAAATTCATACTCCCAACTCCAAGAAATTCCATTCCAAGTGTGATTCATCGAAAGCTGTTAGTTCCCATCGCCCGTGATTTCTTCTTCTCGCGATCGGCATTCTTTGCCGCTAATCGAGCTGTGGCTGCGGCTACTCTGTCAGGAGGCAAGAAACTTCTTTTTGAGCCGCCGATGCTGGAAAGACGGCTAGAGTTCACCGTGTGACGCGAGGCAGAGACCTCGTTGCTTAACTTAGGCTGATCCACGGTACGGGATCTAGCTATTGTTGCCTTGGGTGGACTGGACGGAATGTTGAACATCTTTGGTCTTGGACTAGCAGCGCATCTGCTCTCATGGCTTTTCCGTGTATGTGGTAGAAGAGGCAATGACGGCTCAGCAGGTGTCAAGTCGAGCTCGCTGGAGTTCAATGACAGGTCGGAGAAACGCTTAGCAAGTGGCGTGTATTCGACTTTTCCAGACTTTTGAAACGCAAGCTTCTCTGATGTAGCATAATTAGTTATCTCAGATAACGCCGCATAAGAAGATCGTCGACCGAGGGCTCTTGCAGATGTCTCCGAATGCGTAGGCTTTGATGGTATTACTGTCTTCGAAGGTCGAGCCGGGGAATGACCTGATGTAGATATCGCACCAGGAAGGGCAGTTTTCTCAGCCGATTTATTAGTAATTCGGAACAGATCTAAGTGATCATAGTCAAGCCCGTTATTGTATGAGTCGGTACCTGTAAAGAGAGCTATTCCCTCTTTCAGTAGAGCAATTTCCTTTTTGTATCCCTCGACAGTCCGTTCGTGTTCCGTGGTCTTGTCATCAAGAGACTGCTGAAGCTCTTGTACTGTTGTCTGTGCGGTCTTTAATGAAGCTATCTCCTTCTTCAAACCCACCGCTTGGTCATGGCGCTGTCTCAAGAGACGTTCCGCCTCTCGGCGATTATTTTTGGCCGTTTGCTTGATATGATCATAATCCTTTTGGAGGCCCTGCAATCGCTCATCTTTCTTGTGACGCTGTTCTTCAGCGAGCTTCAAGCGCTTCTCGCAACTCTCCGTGTGCTTCTCAAATCGTAAATCAGAATGTAGTAGATCCTGAGAAAGCTTGTTGTTCTCTTCTCTTAGCTTGGATACGGTTTTTTCCATACCAGACAAAGCTTGTCGCGCCTTCTCAAGTTCATCCCGCAACTCTTTCACGTCAGAAGGGTCATCTTTTGTGTTTTTATAATCGGCTTTGGGAAGAGCTGCCGCGAGCGTTCCGTCTCCTTCCACGGCCTTTCGGAACTCCTCTACCTGCACACGATATTGAAAAGCGAGGGCGGTTTGACGAGCAAGATCTCGCATCATTTCAGGAGCAGACTCCACATCTACTTTCCCTGCTTCCGAAATCTGTCGCATAAGCTCGCTGATGTTATTCTCCATCGTGGCAACTTTACTCTGCTCCTCCTTCAACTTCTCAGCGAGATCAAGAGCTTCAGCATCTTTCTTCTTAGCATATGACTTTGCCAGTTGCTTGTATCTGACAAGATGCGTCATCTGCTCTTGTGCTTCATCATGGTATTTTTGAAATTCCGATTTCCAAAACTTGCCTGACATAGAGCGAGGATCATTCATATCCACTGTAACGTCTCCATCGTTGTCGGCGTCTGCGGTAAACTGCTTGAAGAGATTACCGTCTTTTGATCGAGCTTTTTTGGCCTCTTTCGTATTGACCTTTGACCGCGTTGTGTCTTTCTCTTTCACCAGACCAGAATTTGGTAATATAGAATGAGCCGTAGACAGTTTATTACGTTCTTTAGATGCGCTGTCGATATCGCGAGAGTCTTCCAATGTCTTCAACAGTGGGGTTTTCCTGATAGGCTGTGACAATTTATCTCTGGTAGAAGTCTCGAGACTTGATGGCTTTCCTGGAGTTGCGGCTCTGTTGATAATCTTTTCAGATGCACTTCGTCCTTCCCTATCGACAACTTCTGAGCCAAACGACACCGTCTTCCTCCGAGTCGCACCAGCCCCTGGGGTCATTAAAATGCCTGTCGGTTTGGTTGGAGAGGTCGAAAAAATATCTATCGGTCGATCGGTTCTACCGCCTCTTATGTCCTCCTTATCAATTCCGTATAGAGTATCATCCTGGGGAAAGCCCGGGGTGCCAAAAAAGGCGCTTTTGAGAGCACGAGCTGCAAATACTGGTGCCGGAGTCTCAGGTGCTTCTGCGTCGGGATCACAGCCTACGGATATGTAAGTATTGCACACAAGTGATATGAGAATGATATGAGAATGAATAATTACCTGGGACGCGCTCTGCGCCATCCACCGGCCGTCCTAACCACCAATTGAGCATATTCAGCAAAGCGAGGCTGCAAGAGACGGAAATGAGGTAGTTCCCATCAAAGAGCGTGTGAATTATTAGTATACACAGCTGACTTAGATTGTTTTTTCGAGGAAGAGCAAATTGTCTAAGCTTTTTGTTTACTTGGTTTGAACGCGCTCCAGCCACAGCAACCACTAGCCCCCCGCATTCCGCACGCGCAAAGCCTAAGAGAAATCGCGACCGCCAATGAACAGAGCATATTCGTTCGCTGGTACCGCTGTTGTGAATGCGACATTGCACAAATATAAAGAAACTACAACAACATCGCACAGCACAATTGATCTCTCTCGATATAATTCTGATGTTTGCTCAAAGATTCTTTAGACGGTCTGCCTTGCGATGAAGCGAAAGGTACAAGCCAATGCAGCAGAAAATGGATCTAGCAAGGAAAACGACATGAAAAGAACTCGAGCCACATCGCGGACTGTTGCGACGACGACCACTTCTCACTCTCGGGGCGTATCACAGTATTTGAAGAAGACCCAGGTCGCAAGAGGGAGGAAAGCAAATGCGGTAGAAAAAGAAAACATTGTCGACGATGAAGGCTCAAGCGAGAACGACGAAAGAGATTCCGAAGAGGTAGCGATTGAGGCAAGCCAATCTGAGCCAGAAACTACCAACGAAGTATCCTCAGTGCGTTCAAAGCTGAGCCCTACCAAGCCTCAACTTCGAACCCCGAATACTATCCGCCATGTGGACAGACTGTTTGCAACACCCACAAAAGCTGCTGGCATCACGGGAACCGACGAAACCCCTCGACTTCGACGAAACATAGATAGATCGGCCAGAAGAAAGAGCACGAGGACTCTTATTGAGCGGACGATTTTAGGTAACATTAGCGATAACGACGACGAAGAGGAAGATATTGCAAACCAGATCTATGAATCAGGGGAAGAGGGCGAACCAGATGCTGAGGACGAGCAAAATACCGTTGGACTTCCAGATGACGTGGGGGAACCATCTACTCCTTCCAAACGTGGACGAGGTCGGGTCAAAGGATCAAAAGCACGGCAGAGATCATTGACACCACCAGAGGAGCTTGCACCGCACGACTTATACTTCTCGCAAAATCGGCCTGGCAGATCCAAGACTGCAAACTCCAATCTTTCTTCTTTGGCTTTGCTCGATCATGAGGAATTCTTCAAACTTGCTCGAGACTACAAGGATCAACATGCCACTGACATGAACTTTTTGCAAGATGTTCATACGAAATCATTCAACCAGTGGCAGTTTGAACTCAGTCAAGACTTCAACATTTGTGTATATGGCTGGGGTTCGAAAAGACCTCTTCTTCTCAAATTTGCAGAGCACATATACGAGAGAATGACTGATCATTCGAGAGAGAAAATAGTAGTGATCAATGGCTATGTGCAGAACCTCACAACCCGAGATGTATTGAATACAGTGGCCGGGGCGATCGCAGGGGCAGGTACAAAACTGGGCTCACAGCCTACTGAGATGCTTGATAATCTTATATCTCTACTCGATGAAGATGAAACACAGCATATTACTTTGGTCATTCATTCAATTGACGGGGCAGTTCTTCGGCGGTCTGCCGCCCAAATGGTACTCTCGCGGCTGAGCTCGCACCCACAGGTACATCTGATTGCCTCGGCGGACCATCCTTCTTTTCCGCTGCTTTGGGATAGTTCTCTTCGCTCGACTTTCAACTTTCTGTTCCATGATTGCACAACGTTTTTACCTTATACAGTCGAGATCGATGTTGTAGATGAAGTGCATGATCTCCTTGGTAGAAGTGGACGAAAGGTAGGGGGTAAGGGCGGTATCAGTTTTGTGCTCAAGAGTTTACCAGAGAATGCAAAAAGTCTGTTCAGGGTTCTGATAGGGGAACAACTGGCAGCTATGGATGAAAATGTTATGGCGGAGGACGAGGAAGGTGATGGCATGACTGGTGGAATCAATAGACGCAGCGAACCCGGTGTGGAATACAGAGTGCTGTACCAAAAGGCGGTGGAGGAATTTATCTGTAGCAATGAGATGAACTTCAGAACATTGCTAAAAGAGTAAGCACTTCCCTCCCAGCATTGCCTACTAAACACACTAACAGTTTATAGATTCCATGACCATCAGATGATCGAGAGTAGAAAGGATGCTTTGGGGACGGAAATGCTCCGTGTGCCTTTCAGAAAAGAGGAATTGGAGAATATACTTGAGGACATTGTATCATAGAACATGTTAGGCATAGTAAATTTGCTTTAGCAGGGCGTTTGGAGTGTAGACAAGCATTTGCAGGACCGCATTTAGAAAGATACCTAAGACTTATTTATACGATATTCATCTTTAGCTGCTTAAGGAATTGTATTCGTCCAACACTATTATATTCGTGAATGTGTAAAGGGTGCAGTTTACTGTCATAATCCCATTGAAGGTGTTGGGCACAAGACAACCCGCTAATGCAAGGCTACAGTACTGTACAAGGCCGCTCGCTGAAACTCCCCGCGCTCTAAAATTTGACCGCTTTCTAGGCCTTCTCCGCATATAACCTCAATGCTGCAACGATTGTTCAGGGTTGTCAGAAATATGACAATGAACATGGGTTTATTGCGTAGAGCTCCGGAGAATCCGGTAATCTTGGTTCTTGGTGCTACGGGGACTGGAAAGTCGCAGGTATATTCGCTGTTCTCCATCACCTAAGTTTGTCGTTTCCTAATCTTTTCGTATACAGCTCGCCGTTGACCTTGCAAAGCGCTTCAACGGCGAAGTGATCAACGGCGATGCTATGCAAATGTACACAGGCTTGCCTATCATTACCAACAAAATCACTCTCAAAGAACAGGAGGGGATACCTCACCATTTGTTGGGAACAATTCCTCTAGAGGCAGAGCCCTGGACAGTCGGAACGTTCAAGGAGAAGGCAAACAACATTATCAGTGAGGTTCAGTCGAGAGGCCGCCTTCCAATAGTTGTAGGTGGCACTCATTATTACATTCAGTCTCTTTTATTCGAAGATGCTCTTGTTTTCGCAGATGATCCAAGCAAAAAGGGCAAAGAACATTTATCCGCAGAGGAATTGTCTAGTCGATTTCCCATACTCAACGCGCCCACCGAAGACATACTAGCTAAACTCAAGGAAGTCGACCCGATTATGGCAGAGCGATGGCATCCCAACGATAGGCGCAAGATCCAGAACTCGCTCCAGATATTCCTAAGGACCGGCAAGAAGGCTTCCGACCTCTACAATGAGCAGAGAGAAGGAAAAGCCAACACGATATCAGGTGCGGAAAGAGGGCAGCCAATTAATAATGCTTTTGAAGTTGGTTCGCCACTACTCTTCTGGGTACACTCGGAGCTTGATTCTCTAAAAATGAGGCTTGATAAAAGGGTTGATAAGATGGTTGAGGCTGGCTTAATGGATGAAGTGACGTCCTTGGATACGATGCTTCAAAAAGACCTTAATAGCGGCCTTGAGGTTGATCTTTCTCGCGGTATATGGGCTTCTATAGGCTGGAAAGAATTCGAACCATACCTCCATGCTCTCCGAGGAGGGGAAGCAAGCCAAAAGCAGCTGGATACTCTTTACGATGAGTCCTTACTTAGGATGAAAGCAGCAACTCGTCAGTATGCAAAACGACAATTTCGGTGGATAAGGCTGAAGCTTATGCCTGAATTAATCAAGCGCGATGCTGTCGAAAGGCTGTTTCTCATGGATGGAACAGATGTTGCATCCTGGGCAAACAGCGTATCTGATCCCGCTATTCGTATTACCGGAGATTTTTTATTGGGAAACAGTCTTCCTAATCCTAGTGAACTGTCTGCTCTCGCCAAAGAATTTCTTAACTATGAGGAGTCACTTGAGCAAGTGCAGAGCAAAGACCGGTGGGTACCTAGGACATGCGACATATGCCATACAATTGTGATGACCGAAAAAGAGTGGCAAGTGCATTTCACAACTCGTGCACACCGACGGATGATGAAGAAATATCAGAAAGCGGCGGCGACCGGGTAGGTCTTTGCACAACAGCTAGAGCGAATTGCCACATTCAAAACGAACCTGAGCGGCCTATTTCCCTTAGCTAATTTATTCACGCGGAGAAAATAACGCAAATTTCTCATATTCGAGGCGCATCACCGCTTCTTATAACTAGCTGCATTCCGATAGCATCATTCGCCGGATAGGGAGACTATTTCCCAAGCATAGCCCCTGAAGATACGAAGATGGCACAAGAACCAAGTAGCACAATATCTAGCATTGGTCCGTCGGGAGAAAGGTGTATGCAGTGCTTCGTTCGGAATATAGGAATTGCAACCATCGGAGCTTTCCCCACGTTGTCTACGATGGTCCAGAGTTCGGAACCCGGTTTTCTACCGAGCAATATCAGCATGCATTACACGTACTGTTTCTACGCCATCTAAATCTCTAGAGCTGTGCAGCACTGGATAACTTGCTATCAGAACTTGCACAGATAGCATCCTGGTTCTGATGAGTTTACAGATTACACTTATATGTGGCTTTCTTACGTTGTACGTGTATCGGCGTATCGCGCCTGGGAAGAGTATTACCTTAAGGCTCAATTCTTCCAGCCATCGCTCAACCATTATCTGTACCGGTCCCCGTCCATCAACCAGGCAAAAGGGACCTCGACTTTTCACATGGACCGTGACATCCCGGCCTTTCTGCGGGACACTCGCTTGGCAACTTTGAAAGCCAGGGCTAAGACATCGGCAAAAAGCTTGAGTTCAACCTACTCGTATTTTCTCCTCGAACGACTCTCGTCAATGAATACGACGTCCTTGATACGTGCAAGTTAACTTGCAACATCTCACTTGCAAGCCGTCTTCGATTCCTATGGGAATGCAAAAGTTAATTGGCGGCTATGACACATAACATCAGCTCAAACCGTTGTACGTCGAGCATAACATATGCCAAGAATAGCACCTAGCTCAGGCGCCCCTGTTCTTCCATGAGGGATTTTTCTCCAACATAACCATAACAAGCTTTTCAGGGCTTGTATCCCGCCACACTTACGCCGGTAGCCAACGCTATCAAAATCAAGGAGCACGTTGATAGTAATTTCAGTACATTTGTATGCGCGATTTGATGGAACGACCAGATACGGCAGTACCATGCTCCTGGCTAGCCCATTTGCGACAATTGAGATTGGTCAATGCCTATTGTTCTGGAGAATCTGCACCGCTGGAATGTGGGTGACTTTCTGTCATCAACTAATCGTATGACAGCAATAGCTTGCCTCGTACTATTCACCAACGGAGATGAGGCGCAATTAGGAAACTTCAGTATAATCTAAGATTCAAAATCCTTTCCTGTGGGTTCTGACGGGCGGCTATCATGTTGCTGGAGACATGAAAGGGTCATCGCTCATATTGCGCTACATTGCAATTGTTTTCTGTCCCGTCTTGCATCGTTGATAGTGCTCGTAATACTGTACTGTACTGGTGGTTCTTTGTGTCTATTTAACTCACTTGTTTTCCAGCTCTCTTCTTCATTATTCCCTTTCTCATATTCGGTTACCTCTCGAGTCCACTCATATTTTCTAATTTCTTCGCTGTTCTCAATTTGCTACACTCAGTATCAGAGTTCCTGCAAGCTACCTTGAGTCCGCACATCGCGCGGTTACTTGTCTGCCGTCGTCAACCCAGACACAGCAAGGCGTCTGCCCACGCTACCCAAGCAGAGGAGCAGCAATTGCATACGGGCCTTGATCACCCTCGACTTTACAAATGAGCATGTCCGAAAAGAAAGTTTCCACCTCCGTAGAAGAAGGAGATGATGATGTATTTCAAGTCGAACCTCGCCCTGGTGCGAGAATCAGATTCGGTGGTCAGGATGAAGAGGCAGGACGAACAGCCAATCATCTTCCTAAGCTAGGTCGAACCATCAGCAACAACTCTCAGATGTCAATAGCTAGCTCGCGGCGTCGCAGAGCCTCCATCGATCCAGCAACTGCTCTTCCAATCACCTATCGAACGGTCTCCTTCGCCATCGAAGAGACGAAAGAGAAACAAAAGGCAGAGGCTGTTCGTGTAAAGAAAGATGCGGCTGCGGAGCTAGGAGACTTGGAGTGGCACACATTACCGGTGCACGAGGTCGAAAGATCTCTGTCGACGTCACTTGTCACTGGTCTTTCCAAAGAACAAGTCGACATCAAGGCTAAAGAATTCGGAAAGAACATGCCTTCGAAGCCGCCGTCTGATTTGTTCTCCCGTGGTAAGTCTGACCTTCATTTCTTCTATAGCTTTTTTGTGCAATTCAGTGCTAATTAGCTGCCATTGCATAGTCTTCGGGTACCTCTTCGGTGGGTTCGGTTCGGTCTTATTGATTGGTGGTATTTTGGTCACCATCACATACAAACCTCTCGGAGAACCAAATCCAGCTCAAGCAAACCTGGCTCTCGCTATCGTTCTTTACGCAGTTTTCGTCATTCAAGCGTTATTCAATGCGTGGCAGGACTGGTCTTCCTCGAGGACAATGGCATCGATCTCTGGCATGCTTCCAGACGATTGTTTCGTCCTTCGGAATGGGCATCGCGAAGAACTGCAAGCCGCCGAGTTGGTCCCAGGTGACATTCTCTACATAAAATCCGGCAACAAACTTCCTGCAGATGTACGGTTTGTGGAAATCTCTTCCGATGCGAAATTCGATCGTTCTATCCTCACCGGCGAGTCGCAACCTATTCCTGGCTCCATCGAACATACGGACCTCAACTATCTGGAGACTCATAATATCGGTATGCAAGGTACTCATTGTATAGCTGGTTCTGCTATAGGTATTACCGTCAGTACTGGAGACAAGACAGTCTTTGGGAAAATTGCGAAACTTACGAATACCCCTAAAACTGGTATGACGACGCTGCAGAAAGAAATCTTGAGGTTCATCATTATTATCTGTTCGATTATGATCTTCTTTAACATTGTAGTCCTCGTTGCATGGGGTGCTTGGCTACGAAAAGCTCACCCAGACTGGATTAGCACTGCAGGATTAATCGTGGATATTGTTACGGTGGCAGTGGCATTCATCCCCGAAGGCTTACCAATCGCTCTCACTGCATCCTTGACCATCACAGCGAATATAATGAAGAAGAATCAAGTTCTCTGTAAATCATTGAAAACCGTGGAGACACTCGGCGCTGTGTCGGTAATCTGTTCTGATAAAACAGGTACATTGACAAAAGTAAGACTTCGGTTATCCCCTTTCTCGGAGATCGTTGACGGATAGATTCACTAACTCTCACTTAGAACAAGATGTTTGCCACTGAGTGTTCTATAGCAACGAGAACAATGACTCCCGATCAGGCCGTCGAATTTCAGAGTTCCAACGGGGCAGCAAACAATTCCGTGGCTCAAATGCGTTCTATCGCAGGTTTGTGTAATGCTGGCGAGTTCGATGCTGCGACGCTTCATCTACCTCTTGCCGAACGAAAGATCGCGGGCGATGCCACAGACCAAGCTGTTCTCCGTCTCTCAGAAACCTTTGGAGAGGTCCGATATTTGCACACCCTATGGAGAAAGACTTTTGAACTCGCTTTCAATAGTAAGAACAAATTCATGATTAGGACACTTGCTCTATCGGATTCAGAGGGCCTTCAATTCGCCCTTGCGCCAGCGGAACAAGCATCATGGAAGTCGGATGATCTCCTTTTAACCATCAAGGGAGCTCCAGATATTCTCGTCGAACGCTGTACAAAGTATGTCGGCGAAGACAGTCATTTATACCCGCTAGATTCATCCATGAGAGCAAACATTGAAACCATAAAGAACAAATGGTCTAGCGAGGGAAAACGAGTGATTTTGCTCGCAAGAAAGGTTCTTCCTGGGCATCAATCTCAACACCATCCAGCAAACAATACTTTCGAGGCCGAAATTATACACCAAGGCGGTTCTGACTTAACTTTTGTCGGTCTTGTTGGCATCGTGGATCCTCCTCGCGACGAGATACGAGATGTTGTTTCTATCCTTCGAGGAGCGGGTATTCGAATTTTCATGGTCACTGGCGACTTCAAACTTACTGCTCAAGCAATTGCGATTGACTGTGGCATTATTAGCTGCCCTACTTCAATGATTCACGATGTTTCTATGCTATCTCGAAATGGCGTCGAGTCTCTGGAAAGTCATTCCACTGACGTTAGCCACGAAAAGGATGTAATGTATGTTTCGAGGCATGCTATCACGCTTAGTGGTCCGGAATTAATTACACTAAACGACAATCAATGGGAGCAGCTTTCCAAGTATGATGAAATCGTCTTCGCCCGCACAACCCCAGAGCAGAAGTTGCGTATAGTCAAAGGTATTATGTTCCGATCCGTGTACCCATCTTCCTCAATTGACTAACATCGGCGCAGAATTCCAGAAACGTGAGAATATAGTTGGCATGACTGGAGATGGTGTCAATGATGCCCCGTCTCTGAAAGCTGCCGACATCGGTATCGCACTTGGTAGCGGCTCCGACATTGCCATAGAGGCGGCCGATATGGTACTTCTTGACTCTTTCGGTGCTGTTGTCGAAGCCGTGAAATATGGACGTGTCGTTTTCGACAACCTCAAGAAGACAATTTTGTATCTTCTTCCGGCCGGAACCTTCTGCGAATTTCTGCCCATTATCACAAATGTGCTGCTCGGACTACCACAGATTCTGAGTTCTTTCCTTATGATTATGATCTGTTGTCTTACGGATTGTGCTGCAGCTACGGTGCTTGCGTACGAGAAGCCGGAAGCCGACGTACTCTTGAGGAAACCGAGGAACGTTAAGAAAGACAGACTGGTTGATTGGAAACTTCTCTTCCATGCATACGTCTTCTTGGGTGTCCAAGAAGCTATAGCTTCTTTTGCGATGGCGTACTGGTACTGTCATAAAAAGGGTGTCACTTTCTCGATTCTTTGGCTCGGGTACGGCAAATATCCTGACTACTTAAGCACTGAATATGTCAATCAAGTCCTCGCCGAAGCATCTTCGATCTACTTCGTTACTTTGGTCATTATGCAGTGGTTCAACCTTCTGGTAAGTAACTATCGCCCTGTATTGCTTAATGACGTTGCTAATTCACATCACAGGCCACACGTACAAGACGGTTGTCCATCTTCCAGCAACCGCCGGCGTTCAACAAGGCAACCCAAAATCTATGGCTCTTTCCTGCTATGGTCTTCGCACTGGTTGTCATCTTCATTTTCCTCTACATCCCTGGCCTCACTACTGCGATTGGTTCGTCTGCCATCCCAGTCGAATATTTCTTCTTCCCACTTTGTTTCGGGCTGTGGATCTTGTTCACGGATGAAGTCAGAAAATACTTCGTTCGAAGATATCCGGAGGGTTTCTTGGCTAGGATGGCATGGTAATTTGTAGTTATGAATGTAACGGCCGGTCATTTGTGTATATGTGGTCTTGGGGGCTTTGTAGCGCTGGGTTTGGGAGGGCTTATATGCGAATTACGAGGCATGATGATATACTATATTGATATTTATAGAGCCCATACTCAGGTTGAATCTGCTACTCAAACCTTGGGTTTCCGTTGGAGTAGCTAGTTAAGTGAAGACTTATTTAGTGACTCTTGAATCTAGAGTTCCCGTCTTTCTGACCATAATCTCAACCTCAGGATACTATGTGGTATTCAGAAATTCCTATTCTAAAAACATTGTCCTTTCTACTGCCATTGACCAACCATGAGACGCTGGCACGCTGGCTTCCGGTCTGCTTATTTAGTCCATGTGTTCTCTTTGCATAAAAGGGGTTTGTGCCGTGGTGACATAATAAAGCTGCTGACTAAGCCCCACCAAATTTCCTAGCTAGAAGCCAAAGGCCACATCTTACAATTGAAGCGGCCAGTCCCAAAATTTACTAGCCGAGAACACCTTCGAATTAACTCAAGCTTGGAGATCTGTTCGAACAATTCCTTTCGAACACATCACCCACGCGAGACAAATTTCTGCGACATTTAAGTGAGCAGAGATTCGCTACCTTTTATCGTCGTTCCTTACTTCTCACTGTTCTTCTTATTCACCACTGTGTGAGGTCTTCAGACAACAATCGCCAAGATGAGTGGCCGTAAGTCGCACTGCTTTCTATTTTACAGCTCATCATCATACCTGTCTTTGAGCTTCCAATGTCCGAATTGCTTCTATAGAATACCCAAAGCTAACAATGCGCCTTTCTAGTTCGATTTCTCGATCTCATCAAACCCTTCTCGCCGTTCCTCCCAGAGGTTCAGCAACCCGAGACGAAGGTTCCCTTCAACCAAAAGTTGATGTGGACGGGTTTGACATTATTGATATTTTTGGTAATGAGCCAGATGCCATTGTATGGCATTGTGTCCTCAGATACCTCGGATCCTCTATACTGGTTGAGAATGATGTTGGCAAGTAACAGAGGTACTCTCATGGAATTGGGTATCAGTCCAATTATCTCTTCCGGAATGGTCTTCCAGCTTCTTGCTGGCACCCACTTGATTGACGTCAACCTCGACTTGAAGTCCGATCGTGAGCTCTACCAGACTGCGCAGAAGCTCTTCGCCATCATCTTGTCAATGGGTCAAGCTACCGTATATGTCTTCACTGGATTGTACGGTCAACCATCTGATCTTGGTGCCGGTGTTGTCTGCCTTCTCATCCTCCAATTGGTTGTTGCTGGTTTGATTGTCATTCTTCTTGACGAGCTCCTCCAAAAGGGATACGGTCTCGGAAGTGGTATCTCTCTCTTCATTGCTACCAACATCTGCGAGTCTATCATCTGGAAGGCGTTCTCCCCCACCACCATCAACACTGGTCGTGGTCCAGAATTCGAGGGAGCTGTCATCGCGCTCTTCCACTTGCTTTTGACATGGCCAAACAAGCAACGCGCTCTCCAAGAGGCTTTCTACAGACAAAACCTTCCCAACATCATGAACCTCTTGGCAACTCTCATTGTTTTCTCCGCCGTCATCTACCTTCAAGGTTTCCGTGTTGAGATCCCAGTCAAGTCATCCCGCCAACGTGGTGCTCGTGGATCTTACCCAGTCCGTCTCTTCTATACCTCCAACATGCCTATCATGCTGCAATCCGCCCTCTCATCCAACGTTTTCCTCATCTCCCAGATGTTGTACTCACGCTTCTCCGAGAACTTGCTTGTCCAACTCTTTGGTGTTTGGGAACCCAAGGAGGGATCTGCTCAACTTTTCGCTACCTCTGGTCTTGCATACTACATGTCCCCACCATTGAACTTCACCGATGCTCTTCTCGACCCTATTCACACCGCTGTCTACATTACCTACATGTTGGTCGCATGCGCCATCTTCTCTAAGACCTGGATTGAAGTTTCTGGATCTAGCCCAAGAGATGTTGCTAAGCAATTGAAAGACCAAGGACTTGTTATGGCCGGTCACAGAGAGCAAAGCATGTACAAGGAACTGAAGCGCATCATCCCAACTGCTGCTGCTTTCGGCGGTGCTTGCATTGGTGCTCTCTCTGTCGGAAGTGACCTTCTGGGAGCTCTTGGATCCGGAACTGGTATCCTCTTGGCTGTCACGTAAGTGCTAACTACTCTTCATCATATGTTCTGAAACTAACATTCTCATAGCATCATCTATGGTTACTTTGAGATTGCCGCAAAGGAGGGAGACATGGCAGGCATGAAAGGCATGATTATGGGATAATGATTTTTCATGTCTGGGATCTTTCAACTTCTTCTTGTATGATTGGTTACATAAAAGAAAGAGCAAGGTCTCTGGGTTTGGTGACTGGGGGGGATAAGGTTCAGGGATTGGCCTCTGAGGAATAAAAGAAGACATGGTTTTATCTGCATACTCATGATCTCTGTGTAATATCACGACCTAGGCAGAAGGGGGATCTTGGCGGGTCAGATGTAGGAAAAGTCAAAAAATCTTTAAGCATTGTATGTGAAAAGCCTTTACATAGGATAATTGTATTGTTTGCATCACCTGCTGGCTCAGTTTTATATTCATACATGTTGCGTCTCCCCAATGAACGCCCTCTTCAAAGCCATCGTACATCGATGTCATGTCCTTGGACAAAGAGAAGACATGTGAAGCTCTTTTGATACATCGGAAACTAACAAGCCTAGAAACTATGTGGTTTTGACTCACTGATCGGATTCTCGTATTATACGTAAGATAGTTGCCTAGTATCTGTAATGCTTTCACATCTCTCTAGAGGTCTTGGATGATATGGAGGTCCTCTTTTACAAATAATTTATACATGCCGAGCACTCACTTATGCAGCTGTAAGTCACCTGTGCATATCTCTTATCACAATTCGAGAATTCGAGTCATGATGAGAAAGGATATTTGTTGCGGTCAATTAGATCGGTTCGTGAGCCGTGTCCACATGCGGCTTATACTTCTCGAGACCACCTGCCTGCCTGGGAATGAATTGATATGGTTTGGAGGTGGTAGCATGGCAGCGGGAGAGGCTTCCGATGACTGATAGCAGCGGTATGGAGGAGTGTGGGGATTGAGATATTTTGCTCAGAGAGGAAGGAGAGTTGAATGTTGCAGTAAACTTAGCGGTTTGGGTAAGCTTTTTAGGATGGGGGAATAATGCGGCAGGGGGCGGTAGTTAGTGGTTAAATGGATTCTTCAGTTGTTTGGTTGGTTGGTTGGTTGGTTGGTGGGCGTTGGAGGGTAAGCTTAAGTCCACGGATTGATAGATCAGAAGCACGAAGGGATGCAGTTGCTTCGCGGGGTAGATAAGCTGTGCTGGAGCCCTTGTACGGCGGAAGCTCACAGTGTTGGATTCCTACCTTTGTATAGACGAGGGGTACGCGCTCGTCCAACAGCATAGCATAGCGTAGCGTAGGGGAATTAGCAGTTGTTCCCATAACACGTACCGCCTGTCAGTGTCAGTGACGATTCGTAACCTATTCCCACTGCCAATCTTATTCCAACATGAAGCTTCCTTGCACAGAAAATTTCGTTCTCGTCCGTCTCGTCCGTCCCCCTTCATAAGCGACTGCAAACGCAGGGCAAGCGGCGTGACGCTACCGGAAATCGGAAGAATAATAATTCAAGAGTGGGGCAGCAGCTTTCTATGGAGAATACAGTGCAGACTTGTGCAGGAGAGCACGATGGCTGGAAGGCTGGAAGGTGAACTTATTTCTTCGGACGCTTGACGACGTTGGGTTGGGTTGCCACGATCCACTGATACCACTGATACAGTACTGTTGGTGTCCTCCCTAGTACTTAGTTACGACCTAGCTAATTAGTGTTCCGCCGCCTCCCATTACTATTCTTCCATCATTCTTCTCAATTCCCAGATCAACAACCTCTCATCGACAGATTGGAGTAAGCTGATTTTGGCAGTGACTCAGTCTTGTACATTTTATTTTCACTGCTTCTGCACATATTTTTTGTTTCCTCTTTTTAATTTTTCATTTGCTTTGCGATTGCATTCGTTGTTTGCGCCGGAAATAACAATCTCAGAAATATTTTTGATGGCTTATTAACGGGAGGACTTATCACTTGCATCATCGCTTTCGTATCACGTCGCATCCTCAAAGAGCCAATCCCGCCGTCCAGCACAGCGTGCAAGTAAACATGCTGGGAGACTGTAGTGGGCCAGTATGGCAGATTGACGATGTTCCAAAATGCTATCAGAGAGAGTAAGTCAACTCAGATCGCTGAATTCCGCCTTTTCACATGCACGCGGACTAACGGTGAAGCACAGTTATCTCAAAGTACTTTTCCCATTGATAGCGATCGCACTCTCGTTCCTCTACCTCTCGATATCAGCTATACAGCGAAAATTCAAACGGAAACGGAAGCATAACTACCACCAGATTCCGAGCGAATTAATCGGTGACGGACACATACACAATGGCGGGGCGGAAACCTCAATTGGAAGCAGCAACACAGCTATCGACGAAGAAGATGATGCCTTGACGATGAATGGCGGTGGGCGTTTGGCTCTGACGAAAACTACCACTCAAGCCTCAGTTGCGGCTATCGACAGTCCAAAGGGTCAAACTACCATCAATGTCATTGAGCTACTGGCAGTTCTTGCTGAGGTAGCTGTTCATGTGGCGACATTGGTACTTGGCGCATATGGCTCCAAAGGCTTTGTGGCTGTAGTTTCCGGCATCGTTGTATGGACATATATCTTGGCACTTGCTGGTCTGCGATTCGCTTTCTCCAACTCGCGTTGGAGGATACCGAGAATTTGGAACCACACGGCCACTTTATACACTCTACAATGGATATTCTCGCTCGTCCTCTTCCGTTCTGCGATCATCCATCCACTATCCGGTATCAGCCAAGCTCTTGTTATTACGGATTTCGCTCTCGCTTCACTTGTCTTCGGAATCGCAATCACCACACGCAAGGGGAATAAAACAGTTGTCCTAGAATGGGAGAATGACCTAGAGCCATCAAGAGAACCTCTTGCCAGCTTGTTTTCAATTGTAACTTTTGGCTGGGTTGATACCATTGTGTATCAGGGCTACATTAAAAGCTTTGAAATAAAGGACGTGTGGAATCTAATGCCAAAAGATAAGGCGGCGACAGTGTTAGCTGATTATCGCCAATTCAAGAAGACAACCGCGTTGTCCTGGCACTTGTTACGCTACTTCCGTGGTATCTTCCTTATGCAGTTCGCAATTACCATTTTCTCGTGTACATTCACCTTCGCTCCTACGCTGCTCTTGAAAGCAATCCTGGAATACCTAGAAGAACCAGATGCGGCTCCTCGAAATGTAGTCTGGCTATATGTTATACTTCTCGCCTTCACTGACATTTTACGATCTCTAGTATGTACACAAATATTGCCCTTTCTTTTGTGTCACCCCGCACGTGGCAGCCATGCTTCTTCGTCCTCCCTGAAACACTAGGTTTTAAGACATCCCTAAGACAACATATGCTAATATTGGATAACAGGGCGATAACCAGGCTCTGTGGCTAGGTCGTAAGATTTGCATAAGGCTGCGAGCAATCATCATTGGTGAGATCTATGCGAAAGCCTTAAGACGTAAGGCTGCCTCCGGTAATGACTCAGTCCTTGGAGCAAAATCTCAGCAAAAAGACGAGAAATCTAGTTGGTGGCGACGAGTGCTGAGGCTTAATAAGAAGAAGGAAAGTCAAGCCAACAGCAATGACGAGGCAGCATCTCCCTCTGAGACCAAGAAAGACACGGATGAGCAAGCTAATGTCGGAACTATCATTAATCTCATGTCCGTCGATTCGTTCAAGGTCAGTGAGGTGACTGCATACCTTCACTTCCTGATTGCTTCTGCCCCTACCCAGCTTGTCTGGGCTGTTTACCTGCTCTACCGCATCCTTGGGAAGAGCAGTATCCCAGGCTTGATTGTCATGGTCATTCTTGTCCCGGTCAATATTGGATTTGCGCGTGCATTCGGATCTACCCAGAAGAAGATTATGGCCGCCACGGATAAGAGAATCCACACTACTAATGAGGTGCTGGAGAATATCCGTATTATCAAATATTTCGCATGGGAGCGACGCTTCAACGGCATCGTCAATGATAAGCGAGCGGACGAACTAAAATGTTTGCGCTTGAAGTATATCATTTGGGCATTTGCTGTCGCGGTCTGGAATACTGTACCAGTGGTCATTACTTTCTTCTCTTTCCTTTATTACACAGTGGGCGAGAAGAAACCACTTTATCCTTCTGTCGCATTCACTGCCATCTCACTGTTCAATATCCTTCGTGTTCCTTTGGACCAGTTGGGTGATATGATAGCGCATGTGCAAGAGAGTAAAGTTTCCGTGGACAGAATTGAGGAGTTCTTGAACGAAGAAGAAACTGGCAAATACGAACAACTCGCGCACGAACAAACGGACGAGAACGGCAATCAAATTATTGGTTTCAAGGATGCTACGCTGTCATGGGGCGGCAAAGAAAGTTCGACTGATGACATTTCAGATGCATTCCGCATGATGGATATGGATGTGAAATTCGAGATTGGCGAGCTTAACATCATTGCTGGCCCTACCGGATCGGGAAAGACGTCTCTTCTGATGGGCTTACTCGGTGAGATGACTCTGATCAAGGGACAGGTATATTTACCAGGCGCAAACAGCCGTGAAGATATCCGCGCCGACCCAGAAACTGGACTTGCCGAGACTGTTGCGTACTGCGCTCAGCAGCCATGGTTACTGAACGCCAACATCAAGGAAAACATTCTCTTCTCAGCGCCTATGGATGAAAAGAGGTATAAGGATGTTATTGTCGCTTGTGCTTTGGAACGTGATCTAGAAATCTTGGACGCAGGTGACGAGACGCTTGTTGGTGAAAAGGGAATCAGTCTTTCGGGAGGCCAAAAACAACGTATCTCCCTTGCGAGAGCTCTCTACTCGAATTCGAAGCACGTCCTCCTTGACGACTGTCTTAGCGCTGTCGACTCGCACACGGCAAAATGGATTTTCGACAACTGCATCCGTGGACCTATGATGAACGGACGTACATGCATCTTAGTTACACACAATGTGTCTCTCTGTGTTCCGCACTCTAAATATGTTGTCTGTCTGGATAATGGTAGGATTACTGCTCAAGGCCCCGCAAACGAAGTCATCGCTTCAGGCAAGCTAGGAGAGGAGATCAGCAAATCGCGTCCGGTATCTGCACCGCAATCTCGGATTCCATCTCGTGTTCCATCAAGCGTTGGCGAAGAAAGTGCCGAAACTCTTATTGATGACCAAGCTAATGGCAAGTCCAATGGTGCGAATGGCAAGCCTAAGGCCAAGAAAGCTGTCGAAGCGAAGGATGCCATGGCGGAAACGATGGCTACAGGTGGTGTGAAGTGGAAGGTTGTTGTTCTTTACTTGAAAGCTATGGGTCCTTGGTATGATTCATCTCCTTATTGCTCTTGATCTGAAGCTAATATCAAATCGCAGGTGGTTCTGGGTACTCGCTGTTATGGTCTTTGGTGTTCAACAAGTTGGCGCCCTCGGAGCAAACATCTGGATCAGACAATGGGCAAACCAGTAAGTTGCAAATCAGACAGGAAAACCATGCGTTGTGCTTGTAAGCTAATATTTTACAGATATGATACCGAAGATGTTCGTACTGGTTACTACGTATCGTCAAACACCTTTATGGGCAACAGTATTTCCACGATCAAATCCGCTAGCTCAAAACTTATGCAAGCCCAGCCATTCTTCGACCCCAACAAGACTTCGATCATTGCGCAAGTAGCTCCGAATGTCGACGTTGCTTATTACCTTACGGTATATGCTTTCATTGGACTGGCTTGCATGTTGATTGCGCTGTTCCGAGATTTCTGGCTCTTCTTCGGTTCCTTGACGGCTAGTTGGAAGATTCATAAAGATCTTATGGAGTCTGTTACCCGTGCGAAATTCAAGTTCTTCGATTCCACTCCACTTGGTCAACTCATGAACCGATTCAGTAAGGACTTGGAGGCAGTGGATCAAGAAGTAGCTCCTGTAGCGATTGGCGTCATGTCCTGCGCATTGGCAGTGGTTGTGACCATTGTCTTGATCGCGGTCATCACTCCAGGCTTTTTGATTGCCGCGGTGTTTATCAGTGGCATCTACTTCTTTGTGGGCAAATTCTATCTTCGATCTTCCAGAGACTTGAAGAGACTCGAGTCTATCCAGAGAAGTCCATTGTTCCAGCAGTTCGGAGAGACCCTTAACGGTATCACTACCATCCGTGCATACGGTGATGAAAGACGATTCATCCGCGATAACATGTTACGAATCAACACGCACAACCGACCGTTCATCTACCTCTGGGCAGCAAACAGATGGTTGGCTTTCCGTATCGACGTTATTGGAGATCTAGTGGCGTTCTTCGCAGGTGTGTTTGTGATCATGAAGATTGGCAGCATCGATGCCGGTTCCGCTGGTTTATCTTTAAGTTATGCTATCAGTTTCTCGGAAAATATGCTATGGATGGTGCGACTTTATGCCACCAACGAACAGAACATGAACTCGGTCGAACGTATTAAGGAATATTTAGATGTTGAACAAGAGGCTGCAGAGTACATCGAAGAGACTGAACCGGCCAAGAACTGGCCAAGTTCAGGATCTGTGGAATTTATCAACTACACTACCAGATACAGGCAGGATCTAGAACCTGTCTTACGCAACGTTAGCTTCAAGATTAGACCGCTCGAGAAGGTGGGTATTGTTGGCCGAACGGGTGCTGGAAAGAGTTCTCTTGCGCTTGCATTGTTCCGTGGTCTGGAAGCCGAGGAAGGAAAGATTCTGATCGACGAGGTTGATATTGGTCTCATTGGTCTACGCGATCTCCGAGAGAGAATCACCATCGTACCTCAAGACCCAACTTTATTCACCGGCACCATTCGAAGCAACTTGGATCCTTTCAACCTCTTCACCGACGAGGACATCTTCACCGCTTTACGAAGAGTCCATCTGATCGGTCCCGCAGGTACTTCAGCGGGTCCCTCCACTCCCGCCGTTTCCCGACCCGCCACCCCAGGACTACCCTCCTCCCCAACCGGCAGCAGCACCCCCGCCACCAACAAAAACATCTTCCTGAACCTCTCCTCCCCCGTCTCCGAATCCGGCAACAACCTCTCTCAAGGCCAACGCCAGCTTCTCTGTCTCGCGCGCGCTATGCTCAAACAGCCGAAAGTGCTGATGATGGACGAAGCCACGGCGTCGATTGACTATAACACAGATTCCAAGATCCAGGAAACGATCCGTGAGTTGAAGAGCACGATAATTACCATTGCGCATCGTCTGCAAACGATTGTCGATTATGATAAGGTGTTGGTGTTGGATAAGGGGGAGGTGGTAGAGTTTGGTCATCCGTGGGAGTTGTTGAGGAAGGAGGGGAAGGAGGCCGTTTTTAGGGGCATGTGTGAGATGAGTGGGGATTTGGAGGGGTTGAAAACTACGGCGAAGAAGGCTTGGGAGGGGAAGAGGTTGGTGGATGATGAGTAGAGTGAGAGGGGGGTGGGTTTAATTGGGTCGGGATTTCATTTTGTTATTGTAAATGATGGGTTGGCATCGCTGATCTGCATGCGGTTGACGGATGAGTTTTGGATACCGGCGGCTTATTAGAAGCTGGTTTCGGGTAGGAAAAATGGATGCTGGTTGGATGGAGATGAAAATGGGGGATGATGGTAGATTGTAATGAGGTGGACATGCTTGCTCTAACTAGATGGTTGGTAAAGCACGTATATAAAGGTTACAGCAAATGAAAATAAAAAATATCCAGCGAAACATGTATATATGTCTATGCTAGTCTTTGTGGGAGCGTGGGAATGATTGCATTAGCACCAAGGGGGCGTAGTAATTCATGGATGACTACTACACAAATATCCTAAGCAGGAGGAATTCGAATGCCAGAATGCTCGATTGGGACTGTTCAAGTTTGCCTCACAATGTTGAATGAGTGATGATGCATCGTCGAGATATTTTTCCGGGAGCATATCTCGTCTCATGTCCGTCAATTATGATTTACAATGTGAAGTTTATTTTTCTCTTTCTACATGGATTTAGAAAATCCCCTACTATCCGATCATACCGTTCTCCTTTCCACACCCAAACACCAACTCACAACTCATCCCTCTTCCTCAACCCCGTCTCCACCGGCCTCATCCTAAACATCCTCACCCCATGCGGCTCCACCACCGCCGTCACCGTCCCACTCGGCGCCACCGTCCCCGTCACATTCCCCAACAGCTCAGCGCGTCCCGCCCGCAACCCCTCCGCATAGCTCGTCTCCGTCGCATTATACCTCCCCTCTCCCACCCTCGTCGCATTATACCCCGAAGTCGCGTTCCCCGCGGCCGCACTCGCATCAATAATCGCCTTCGCCGTCTCATTACTCATCCGGTTCGTCCACAAGTCACGCAGTTCCCAGGATACACTGACTTGCGGCGCGGTGCCGGACACTCCGGAATCGATGAATATGTCGGCGAGAGAGGCGTTCATGGTGAGCGGGACGGAGCCCCCGTTTATGAGGAGGAGGACTTGGTCGGAGAAGGGGGAGGAGGTCGTGTTGAGCAGGGAGCCGGACCACATCTGGATGGTGCCGATGGGGTCGTTGGGGGAGGCGGGGTACATCCAGCGCCGGGCGGCGCTGCTGCCGAGGGGGTCTTGGTTGACGGCTATGACGGCGGGGTTGGAGATTATGGCGAGGTCGGCGGGGAGGATCTTGCGGAGGTCGTTGCCGAGAATGAGGGGGGATTTGACGATGGACCCTGGAGGTAGGTGTGTGAGTGAGTGGTGTTGTGTGGTATGAGTGAGGATGAGAAAGGGAAATTGTTGTACTTACACATGCTAAAGTGAGCGACGTATTCAGCGTCGGTCATACCCCCATTACCTACTTCTAACATGTCGAGATCGTTCCAGCCACCGGGTACAGCTTTAGATACCACGAAGGAGGCTTTGTTCATGATGTTGACGATTGAGCACTGTGATGGTGGGTGTTTAGCTTAGGTACTTGAGAGGAAGATATTAAACTCACGTGGAAGCCGGGGAGTACGCAGTTGAAAGCATCTGCACCGTCACAAGGACATCGTGCATCTGGCCTGTCCCATTGGTCATACACATCACCTGTGATTCTCCAGCTGTTGGCTGTGGTTGGACCCCAGTTCCAGGGCGAATCTTCTCCCCAATTGCAAAGGGAGTAGAGGATGGGTCGTCTAGTGGCATTGAGTGCATTTCCCATGACACGATATCTGTTCGTAGTTAATCAGTATGATATCGATACGAGTACGAACTCGGAAATGACTCGTGACCCACCTGTTAGAACTAAGATATTGAGTACCTGCTTGTCCGGTGTTGTAGCAGTTATCATATTTCAGATAATCCACTCCCACCTCGGCGAAAAAATTCGCGTCGACGGTCTCGTAGCCTAAACTTCCGGCGAATCCTCCGCAGGTGTATTCACCCGCGTCGGAATACATGCCGAACCCGAGACCTAGGTCGTGGATGGCGTCGGCTACGGCTTTCATGCCGAGCGGGAACTTGGATGAGTCCGCGATGAGACTGTTGTTGTTGCTGGCGTTGCGGCCAGCGCTCCAACAGTCGTCTAGGATTACATAGTGGTAGCCGAGATCTTTCAGTCCGTAGTCGACGATTAGGTCGGCGGTTTGGAGCAGAAGTTCTTGGGAGACGTCACAGCCGAGTGCGTTCCAGTTGTCCCACTGTTAGATGAGGTCAGTATGTGCATAGAGTATGATGGCTGGTGGGAGAGGTAGTCTCCAGGAAGCCAAAGGACGGATTAGACTCACGCCCATTTGTGGAGTTCTAGCAAGACCATTGTTGATGGCCTCTGCTCCGAGAGCGAGCAATGCCGTAATACTGCCGACCACAACGCTTTTGGTAGACATCGTGGACACTGGATTGAAGATTGGCAACAGGATGAAATGCAAGTGACTGTTTCCTCAAGGGAACTCGCTATTTATACTTTCCTCCGCAATGTACCCCGCGACGGAGGATGTTTACCGTTTGGTGAAATGTTTGGATAATAGCGACCTTCCCATCTCGCACTAATGACTTCATAGGTCAAGCAGGATGTACGAGCATGCCCGTATGTACCACTGTGCAGGTCTCCAGCGGGGTAAATGCTCCCACATTTTGTTGTTCAACATGGGTCATCCGTTATCGAACCATCATTGCCCTGCTTCCTCTGTTTCTCTGACAGAAGTATGGAGATTCTCCTAAGAACCCCAGATACCGGTAAATTGACGGAAAGAAGGTTCCATGCTAGAAGTCATAGAACATCTCCAGATGCGGTGCCAATCAGCGAGGTTTAGAAGTCGTAGCGTGCTTGCAGTGCTGAAGATCTTTGGCCTTTACCAGACAAGACCCGTCGTCCGGCATCGGGGTGGTTGGGGTTGCTGGGGAATGCCATGCTAACAGTAATTTGCCCCGCAAACCTCCGCCAAACCCCGCCTTGGCTCGTTAAAGCTGTCCAACTACCACCTGCGATGAATTTACAGTACGAAATCGTGCATCGGCACCGGTCGGTTCGGCGAAATTAAAAACCGGACGGAGATCGAAGGGCGTGAAGGTGAAGGTGAAGGTGAAGGTGAAGGTGAAGGTGAAGGGGCTTCGCTGGCACGGCTGGCTACTTGGCGTACAGAATGTGTCCCTTGTAAACTGGGAAGGTGCGAACTTATCAAATGCTAAGCGAGAATGTTCTAACTATTTGCTTCTTACATGGCGCTGCCATGGCTATGGTTATCAACAACACGAAATTTTCCAACAGTCTAGGAGTACGACCATCTTTCAAAGACTCATGGATGACTCTACCTATACGCGTGTCTTGATTTTTAAGATCAATATTAGGCCTTAATGGGTGGAATTGTTTCAGGCTCGTTTTCCGTCCTTTGGAATTTTCCACCAGACCCTGTTCTCGAGCTTACGCCGCGTTGCCTGGTACCCAAGCTTGCCGCAGGGAGTTGACAGGAAAGATGCACCATTCTCAGTAAGAACCAACTGTATCGAACAATGTTTGAGGTCATGGTCCATCTTGAGAATATCCAGTCCCAGTTCACCTGCGCTCGAGAGAGTCTCTGGCGACTTCTGGTCTGTCTCTTTCGGGTGAGAACTTTGGTCTGTCATCAAGACCCAAAACCTCCGGGAATACTCCAAAACAAGCTGTTTTGGTCTATATTCCTTTTCATTCAAACATCTTGTTAATTGCCTATCATTCACTGGGAAGAGTCCTCTTATTGTCTTGAGCTGTGCAATTGTTCGTCCAAGGTCGTTTTGTGGCAGTGCAGGACCGTCAATCGCGGCACAAGCGACCTCGTACCGAAAATCTGACTTCCTATGCTGGTTAATTATAGGTTGTTTTTTCTATCTTAAGAGCAATATGTATCCTGAATAAGTTTGTTGTCTTCCGAAGCACTGCGGCTATTTTGTTTCTTATCTGTCCGTTGTTACTCGAAGTGTCAGTGTTATTTTTGCTCGTCATCTTTCTCCATGTAAATGTTTCAGAGGCCCAAGATTCTTTTATGGCGCTGGACATAACGAACGCGAGGGAACAGAAATCCGAAAACATGTCTCGTTAAGCTCCTCCAAAATAAGCTCGAGCGTCGGGTTTAGGAATTGCATCCCTGAGATACTACCCAATTCAAATCAATCCGGAAGGGATCAATTTTCACGGAATATTCGCCCAAACACTCGGGCACGGGAGCGTAAAAGCAGACGAAGCTTTATAAACAAGTCGCCCAAGGACCCATGGCGGTTATTGATTGGCATTCAAGACATCATATCAGCTATGATTGACATCTTTTGTGACGCTCCAGATTCTATTGGATAATGGTACGATGCAAAATATTGCTTCTGTCTGACCGCAGCCCTCAAGTCAAAGTTTTATCGGGGGTGGTCAACATCAATCATTGCCATCGTTCGGCCAAGTTTGGTCAGCTCGATCGATGTGTTGGAGGTAGACTAGGTGTTGGACTAGGTTTGTAATGGCTTCTCCTATATATGTAGTAACTGTTGGAACTCCATATTCTTTAATCTATCACCAAATCATCCACTTTTCATGTTATGTCTAAACCTACATTCATCTGCGTCCCTGGCTTCTGCCACACTTCGGCGATTTTTGACCCCCTTAGAGACTTGCTCGGTTCCTACGGATATGCTGTCCACCCCGTCACTCTTCCATCAATCGTGACCAATGGAACGCCTACATCAAACGATCCAGCTCAGGATATGAGAGCAATTCGAAGCACAGTATCTCGATATGTGGAAGCAGGACACTATGTCATTGTAGTTCTGCACTCATATGCTGGTGTCCCTGGAGGGGATGCTTTGCAAGGTCTGAGTCACTCTGAGAGGGCCCAGAGAGGTCTCCGAGGTGGAGTTCTCCGTGTCGTGTATGTTGTGGGCTGGATAGTCAAAGAGGGATTCAAAATGTGTCAGGAGGGAGATTATAGTTCTTTTCCCCCTTATCTACAAAGCAATACAACCTCACGTGTAAGTACAATCTCTGTATCTTCCCTACCCCTCCAGCATCCTTCTAGGTTCACCTGTGGCTTCCCCACTATCACAACTTCACTTCTTCCTACCTCAATCAAGCAAAATTTTCTGCATTGAGCTTTGGCTTACATTGACTAAACTTCCAGTACAAGGTCGGTACAGTTAGCATTTCTGCTGCATCAGCTGTCCAGACTTTCTACAATGATTTACCGGCTGGCCACGGTGAATATGTAAGCATCTCCCTGGTTTCCACCTTCGATTACGTTGATATTAACATCTTTTCAGTATGCACAACTTCTCCGACCCCAGACTACCTCCGTTCTCTATCACCGAACTACAACAGCGGCGTGGCGCTCCATCCCCACCACATACGTTCTCTGCCCACTAGATAACGTTCTTACTGATCACTATGCACGACTAATGCTGAGCACCGCTCAAGAATCCGGGAGCCTGATCGACAGCATTGAAGTATGTGAGGGGGCCGGAAGCTGCTGTTGGTTGGGGTCCGGAGCAAACTCCTTTGCGGAGGTCTTGCGCAGGGCCGCAGGAGAAAACGTTTGATTATGCATCGGCGTTTAAGGACAGGACTGGGGGAAAAATTGGGATTAGAATAAACCTTGGGGGCGGTCTCATTTTTTTGGACGTTTTTGGAGTTTCGGAGTTGGTGTTGCGCGCTTAAAGGGACCGGCGGGCACTACATACATGCATGGATGGATAGATAAGTCTTTTTTCGATCATTTTGATACAATTTCAATTTTTCACTTGTTAAGTCGTTGTTAATGCGGGAAAAAAATTGTTTGCCAATATGTTGGGTCACTTCGCAGGCGTGTTACGGATGTGAAAGTGACCCGGTCGGAAAATACTTTGCGGCCCAAATGGCAACCCGCCGCAATGTTGGATAATTTGCGCAGTCTTTGCATGTCCTGACCCACTGCGCATGTCTTACTAGTTGACGGCAGTGTCACGCGTGGCATAAGGTCCTAATAATCGTATATGCATGTCTCTCTCTGCACAGGGGATGGATTTGCAATCACGAAATCGTGCTCAGCGTTGGTGTATGGGCGGCCTGCACAAGCCGCTTGCTCGCTCGAGTCCAGGGAATTAATACGTTATACGCTATCTATCTCTTCATCTGTCTAGACACGCGGCCCGGGCTTGATGTTGGGCCGTTTTGTTAAAAAAAATTTAACAGTTTACACGTTCTTTGCTGGCTTTCTTTGCTCGGTGTTGGGATGATACCCATGGAGATGTTGAGCATGACGTTATTTTAGTCCACCCGTTTCTTTCTTTCTTATCTGCCGCCTCTCTGCCGTCTCTGTCGTCGTCTAGGGTACATGCATGCACATTACCCGTTCCATCGCACATGTCTCTCTGCCCAACCGTTGCTTCCAAGTGCGGGTGCAACAGTCTTCTGATAGCGGCAATGGAGTCCGTCTGGGATGTCTGTCTGCCGTCTGGAAGCTGTCTGATTGCATGTAGATGAGTCGTATTCCCGGCGGGAAAGACTCTTATTGAGTCATTGTATATTGTATGATGTCTGGCCAAATGGCCTTGGGCTCGTCTGCACTTTGGACATCTTCCTACTGTACGTGCTTCTTCGGAAGCCGGATGCCGGAAGCCTGCTACCGACTACGCGATTGATATTCTTCTTTACAAGCAGACTACATGATTTTCTAATCCACCGTTGCCTCAGTATATTCTTCTGTTAGGTGCTCGACCAACACTGAATTTTCAATCCCCGGCCCCTCAATTCCACAGTATTCCCCTCCATCCACCACCCCCTTTTCGCCCCTTACAAAAACTTACCCCTCCCCCACACCCACCAACAAGAGTTTTAATTTTCCTGCTGCCTTCGCTATTCAATTCAGCTACAAATCGCAGGATCGCGTCATCTTTTTTTTTCAATATCCTCAGCTCCAGCTCAATAATTGAGCGATTCTCAGCCTCTAGGCACCGCTTACTTTAGTCGATAGCCTGTTCCTTCGCATTGAATGTTTCATCGGAGCTAAAAACTTTATGTTCGCATCCGGTTATGCAGGCTACAGTTATCAGATCTTGGTATTGATTGATCTTGGATACGAGTTTTCGATAGCTTGAGGTGAGAGGAAATTTTTTACTGGCAATTGAGCTGGAGGTGGTTGGGGATTTTTTTTGAGATTGGGGGAGAGTGTCGGATGGTATGGTATGGTGTGGATTCAATAGATGTGTTGGATTGCGTGTACAATTGTTTTGCTTTGCTCCAGCGTGCGCAGGTTTACGACCACCCTGATTTAGTCGAAAATGACGCCAGTTTCCATCCCCAGTCTATCATGTACACCCCTTTCCCAATCACCAGCACCTCTCATCTAGCACCAAGTAATCGTACACAGTCCCCATGCTTCACCACTTCTCCAAGCTTTACAACGCACCCCCTACAACTCCAACAATCCACATCGCAATCCTAACATGCACCCCCACCCTCCTCTCACTACTCTCAAACTCCCTCATCGTCACCTCCCTCGCCCACTCCCCCAACGCATCCCTCTCCTCCCTCAACCTCCCCCTCAACCCCTCATCCGTCGTAACAATCACCACTCCCGTTTCCAGATCCAGGGTATACGATCTCTTCGTGTAATTACTACTCCCCAAGACCGTAATCGCTGGTATTTGCTCCTTTCCTCTCTCTTTCTCCAACCCAGTAATAAAATCAACCCACAGCCCCTTAGCATGATACGTCCAGCCTCCTTCCTCATTAACTGTCCCCTGTCTCCACTCCCGCAGCCGTATATCAGGCTTCGGCACGCGTTTCTCGGCCGCGGCGAGGAATTTCCTACTCAGGAGCGTGTAGGCGGCGGGGAGCATCCCGGATACGCCGGGGGAGTTGTAGAAGCCGTTTGCGTGGGGGGAGGCGGTGAGGACGGTGTTGTTACGGGAGGTGGTGGAGAGGAGGAGGGAGGTGAGTTGCGGGGAGGGGTTGAAGTAGCCGGCTGTGAAGGTCCAGGTCGAAGGGGGGGTGGTGGGTTGTGAGAGGAGTTTGAGGAGATGGGTTAAGAGGGGGAATTCGGTGGAGGGGTCGTTGGCGGCGGGAGGGAAGAGGGGGGTGAATTGTGAGATGGGGTAGATAGCTGTGTTGGTTTTGGAAGGTGTGGATGAAGTGGTAGATGGAGATGCGCTGGGTTGGAGTAGAGGTGTGAGGATGGATGTGGCGTGGGATTTGTATGTGCTGGGATCGGTTAATGGAGATGGACAGTTATTAGATGATGGCCATTCGAGTGTGTATCCAGCTGGTAATTGCGGATCTGGCGTAACGAGGAAGCTCAAACTCGAAACAGCGTTTTGAATTTTGGCAAAATACTCAGTGACCTCTTTAGATGAGAACACATGATATCGATCCTGTCGATTAGTGAAGTAATCACTGGACAGATTTGCCCTTTTCACCCTCCGTCAGTGTTCGGATCTAGCGCAAAGAATCAAGGGCGACACGTACCCAGAAATGATAATCTCATCATCAACTCCGTACAACTTCATATGTTGCAATCCCCAGCCCTCATTGATCCGCTTTGGAATCCACTTCTTCCTCAACCCCGTCAAATTGGGCGTATGGAACATCCTCACCTCAACTCTCTCCGCACCAAACTCCTGCACCAAGGGCGCCAACAGTGACGCACATGATGCATTTGGCGACTCCCTCGTTCCTCTCAATGCATCCGTAAGGATACTCAATTTCAGATGCGGTTTGGCACGAAGCGCTTGTTGCAGCGTTGATATCTACATATTGTGTTATTATATGCATTTAGAAATGAGAGAATTATCTCTATGATGGTTATCATTGGAACTGACTAATTCATGTTCTGTCTTCCCTATATACAACGTCGACAAGAAAATCCGCGTTTCCGCAGCTAGGATTTTACTCTATATCCATGCATCGATCAGCATTCTACCTCCAGCCCTCAAGCAAGTAATCCCGAACCTTCAAAGTATTGTAGAACTCCGCGGGCGTGCGTAGAATCTGGATCTGCGAGGCCTCCACATCGAACCTGGGCGCTATCTTGTCGCATTCATTTGTAAAAGCTCCGAGCATTGATGCGGGTGAGCTACCAGGTGAGGGAGCCGCGCTCGTTGTGGAATTCGTAGATGATGTTGAGTAGCTACTGCGTCGGTTGATGCGCTGGGCAGAGGCTTGTAGTTTGGGTATTTTTCGTATGCGTGCGCATCGCGTTATACTCCGTACAATCATATCTCCTACCTTTCCCCTCAGTTGTGCTCGCCCGCAAACAGAATTGCTATATTGTGAAAGTTGTGCTGTGTGGTGCGCTTGTGAATTCGATGTGGTCAAAATCAAAGTTTCTTGAGTGGTCGGCCGCTAGCTGGGGAGCAAAAGCGGCAAGCCGAACAACGACCGACTTCATGATCTTCAATTCCATCATTGCTGGGAGCGTAGAAACAGCCATTGCAACACCTCCAAGATGTCTACGATTATGCGGACGTTGCGCAACTTGCGCAGAGTGGGTATCAGGGTATGTGTAGTCTTTGCGGTGTGTTGAACAGCTGGCTAATGAATGACTGGTAGGATGCTATGCACCAAATGCAAGTAAGTCAACCTCGAACAAACGAACGGCTTCCCGTTACCATACATGGACTAATGGCGGACTCCAAAATCTAGTATATAGGTATGCAGCGAATGGTCTGGAGGTATGGGAGTTGGAGCTCATAAGAGACAGGTGATACCAAAGCCGGTAAATTGATCGCGACAGATCGCTGGGGTAACAAATACTTCGAGAACATTGAGGAAGAACTACCTCGTACGTTATCTCCTTCTTCTTTCCAGTTGGCGCCGCGCTCACCAGATCTATAGTACGAACCAGATGGGTAGACTACAAAGACAAGGAATTCGATCCGTAAGCAGTCCATCCATGCATCCATCTCTCCCATTACCCCGCGGCATCCCCTTCTAATCAACAAAAACCAGAACGCACATCGAGCCCGGATGGCACGCATGGATTTCATACATGGTTGACAAGCCGCCGACTGAAGATCCGATCTTGAGAACTGGTGTTAGACCTTGGGAGTTGCCGCATCACAGACCGAATTTGACGGCTAGTCGGGCTGCGTACAAGACTTATTCTACGTGAGTAATTTCCAAGAGATGGTGGTCGATCAAGCCTGGAAGCTTGTACTGATAATTTTGGGATAGTGTTAAGCCGAAGATTGAAGCTTGGACACCACAGACTGCTGAGAGGACGGGTTGAGTTGGGATAAAGCAGGTGAATATGGATTGAATTGGGATAAGGCAAAATATGGATTGAATTGTACATATGTGGATGAAATTAAGCATGGAATCAGCATTGCATGTGGACATCCCCCTTTGGCTCGAATGCCGAGATATAGAGTCTCGAGTAGAGGTTCAGTTCGGGATTCATTATGTCCATTCCAACTGAGATGTTCTAAGCTGGCCGCTGGTTTAATTCCAGCTTTCTGCGTTCAAGTTCGATCTCTTTCTCGTGTTGTCTCTCAGTGTACTCCAAGTAAGCAGGCAAGGCGGAACGTGCCATGATGATCATCAAAACCAAAATACTCATAGCAAGGATTAAAACCATGGTACGGAAATTCACTTTCAGAGCCACCATCGCAATTGCACTCCCAAAGAAAAGGACCATAAAGATCCCTTCAAAGCTCGCATTTTGCCACAGCTGATGTAGATTCCAACCTCCAACGATAGGGTAGATTTCGCGAAGTTGTTCTTTAGTCCATATGATTATATCGCGGATATAGTAAAGACAGTACCCAAATACTATATCTACTAGGATAATAATGAGGCCGATAGAAAGAATAATTCTGAAGAAGTTGACCCTAAATATCTCCAGGTTCTCCAGAATGCGATCAAATGCAGACTGTGCAGGTGGAGGAGCCTGTTCCATAGTGGAGTTTTTAGAGTGACTCGGAGCGAGATGCCTACGGGTTTGTTTTTGAAGAAAAGAGTTATTCGATTTTGTTCCGTGCGTTGATGTCAGTCTGTCCCCAGATAGTGGTGATATTGAGATAAACAGTTGGCAAAATACTTGATAGCTTTCGAATCTTTGATGATTTACTTGAAAATAATTGAGATACCACCGAGAGTGATAGCTGCAGATATATATAAACCTTCGATATTGTTCAAAGTCTACTTTTTGTTTGAGATATTGTTCAATATATTGTTTAATATAGAAATATTTAAATATATAATATTGTTTGGAAATGTTCAGATCTATAGTTAATTTAGTAAAATTTGGGAAAAGCTTTATATTCGATTATATTTATTTGTAAATACTATCTTGGATTTGATATTCTGCTTTGGAATAGTTAAGAGATTCGATTGATGTGGCCAAAACATCTTCGATAAGCTATACTTACTATAACGAAAGTATTGGAGTGTATATTTTATGATACTTGACTTCGCCGCCACAGAAAACGGCGCTCAGGACAGCTATCGTTTGACTCCAGAACACAATCAAAATACTTGAGATATAGCAAGGTCGATTCTCTTCACTGCTCAGTTGACACGCCTCTGGGTATTATATATGATATACATACGCTTGATTGACTGGACTCCCACTCCACGGCTTTATCATTATCACAACTGGAACGACTTATTTCCTCTCCTATATACTATATCCTGCAATATTTACCTCGAGCCATTGGCTTTGAGCTCAGTTCTATATTTTTCAAATGGTAAAGGGATTCCTCATGTCCTGTAGTCGCCATTGATGGTGACATATTCGTGACTACGATTGATTAGCCGCTGTCACAGCACAGTCTACAACTCTGGAACACAACTTACCTGAAGTCACAAGTCCAATAGATTGCCTCCTTAGTTCCGATCCCTAAGCTTACTACGATTTCTATATCTTCATGTTCCAGGATCTCAGCAGCACGAGCCTCATCCACAATCTCTGGTTCTCCATTAACCAAAAGTTTAAGCTCCTCAGTGCCGTCAGGGGGTATAAATGAGACACTTGTCTTTTCTGGGATGATCTCGGTTGCATTAATTGGCATGCCTGGTTCCGTGATTTGAGAATACCCCGTAGCGCAGAGAATTCTGCCCCAGTTGGCATCCTTGCCGTACAATGCGGTCTTGACCAGCGGAGACTTTGCGATCGTGCTGGCAACCTTGCGTGCTCCAATTACAGATGGTGCATCTACTACACGGATTGTGACAAATTTGGTGGCTCCTTCACCGTCTCGAACGATGAGCTTGGCAAGGTCGCGGGCAAATTCAGTCAAAGTATGTTGAAACACGGCATAATCCTCAGACGACTCGGAATCAATTTCTTTGCCTCCCGCAGCTCCATTAGCAAGAAGAGCCACTGTGTCGTTCGTAGATGTATCGCCGTCAATAGAGATGCTGTTGAACGACAGATCAACGGCCTTTAGGAGTAATGATGGGAGTACAGCCGGTGCAATAGGAGCATCTGTGGCAATCATTCCTAGCAGTGTCGCCATGTTTGGATGGATCATTCCTGCACCCTTTGTCATTCCAGCTATGCTGTATTCAATCCCAGGGGACGATGGCAGGGAAAATGTTCGAGATGCTAGCTTTGGGAAGGTATCGGTGGTACAAATCGCTTGGGCAGTGGTCAGCCAATGATCGTGGGTGTTTCCTAGGCCATCAAAGGCAGAAGGTATTTTAAGCAATATTTTTTGAATAGGTAACCTAGAATGAACTCAATTAGTATTGCTGCGAATTGAGTATTTGGAAATCAGATGCTCAAACCTTTGGCCAATAACTCCGGTGCTCATAACTATCGTACTTCCACCCTTTCCATCGTCTGGCGCACCGAAGCATTTGTCGGCTTCAGCGCCCATTTTCTCAGCATCCTCCAGTCCACCTTTTCCCGTAACAGCATTTGCGCATCCCGAGTTGACAATGACTGAGCGGATTCCAGCATTTTGCCTTCTCTGTAGCATACTCCTACTTAGCGTAACCGGAGCGGCTTGAAATTTGTTCTTCGTGAAAACTGCTGCGGCTGCACATGGCGTTTCCGACGCAAGAAATGCGAGATCGGGTGTAGTTTTGTTGGTGGGCTTAACGCCTACATGAGTCCCAGACACCAGAAATCCCTTAGGATATGTACCGCTTGTAGGAATGTATTTCGTTTTCGGCGGAGGTATGACGAGACTGCGGAACGCAGAATAACATCGTGTCGAATTTAAGGTGATTTTGAGAGAAGCTGTTGGCCTTATCAGTCGAGGAATTGGAAGTCTTGCGCACGCTTTTGGGGCCATTTTGTTGAAGGGGACGTGAAATCGGTCGATCTTTTCGATGCGTGGCAACAATGAAAGTTCAATTGACCTCTGGAGTCACTTCAATGGAGCTCCTCGACCCTCTCAATTATCAAAGTATAATGGTTGATTGTTGACTCATTTGAGCCTTGTGGGCATAAAGTTTAGATGCGATAGTCGGCGGTATTGTGCACAAAGGGCGCGATTAGCGATACTGCGGGGCAACAAGGGAAGGTGGGGCCTTTCTGCGATGTGATAGGCTCAAGGTTCAGCCTTGCGCTGACCGAAATGTGGTGTAGTTGTCGAGCTCCAAATCCCAAAGCTTTCTGAACCTTTACCACATTTTATACTCTTCTCATTTTTTATTCACAAGTTACCCCAGATGTTTAGAACCAGCGCGTAGAAAGGTGGCTTCGGCCACTGATTTCTTATTTTGAATTATCGAGTCAGACTCATTCCACTAAATCATCAGAAATCAGTCATAATCGCCGCCATGCCACCACCGGGAAAAAAGCCAGTGCGAAAGACTACAGACGCATTTCCCGTATTACACACCGACGTAAATGAAGCCCCCAAGTCTCCCTATGAGGAGACACAGGAAGATGAACTTATCGCCCTTGCCTCGATATACGGCGAAGACTTCCGCCGTATCGCAACTCATCATTCGGCTTGGAAGGTACGCAGTATGGTGAATCAGATAAAGGATTGAGGTTAACTCGCTGTAGAAATCCGAGCCTGCATTTGAAATATGCATCAAGAGTTCCGATGAGGATATTTCCGTTACACTAGGAGTTACACTCACTCTTACATATCCCAAATCGCCCCCTTTGTTAACTCTGAAAGGGGGTAATCGTCTTCGGGAATCCACCAAGTTCAAGCTTCAGACCATCATTGAGACCTTACCGAGACAGCTGGTCAAGGAGGAACAAGCTATGATCATGGAAATCGTCACAGCCTGTCAAGAAGTCCTTGAAGAAGCTGCGGAAGCCAAGGCAGCGGGACGAGAACTACCTAGTCTAGAAGAGGAACGTGCAGCACATGAAGCAGCTGCAGCGAAGTTGGTGGAGGACCAGAAATTAGAGGAAGAAAAGAGAAAGCAGTAAGTAATTATTCGTTTACTCCAGCCCCGCCTGACAGTTCCCCAACCGAAAGAGCCATCAGAATGATTAGTGCCTGAATCTTGTTACATTTTCTATATTTTGCAACCAAAAATGTTCATCAAGTTGCTGCTCATGGGAGACTCCGATGCTCTTCGGGTTGTGTACGGGAGATCGAAAATCTATCCAACTCACTTCGGGGGTGACATCATCTGTCACCGAATAAACGTGAAAACTCACTAAGCTCTTCATAGGCTGGAATCATTGGAGGAAGAAAGAATGCTAGGAGATCTAGTACAGGATGAACTCAAAAGACAGCGAGCAAAGGCGAAAGAGACCAAACGAAAGAATCAGCCCCCTCCCGCCATCGCTGTATCCGATTCAATGCTTGAAAAGATGGCCCAGGATCACGAGATGCTAGATCGTCAGATATCAGTACTAGATAGTGATGGTAATCCCCTCTACTTTCAAGCTGTTACAAACAAATCATTGCTGCGTCGTGGTCCCGTTTCTCGCTGCTATACAGTTAAACCAGCGGTTGGACCTCAAGTTGCGTCTCCCCTTTTGGTGTTGAAACAAACTGTGCTCGACACAAAGTTGAATGATCGCAGTATTAAAGGTCAACTACAAGCGATGGAAGCAGAGCTTGAGAAACTGAGAAATATCAACCACGAGACTGTTCTCAATCTTCTTGATTTCAAAGTTGAGAAAGATTCGTAAGTATTCTTCGCTGTCCATCCATTATGCTAAAGTGAAATCCTGACATGTTCCTGTTCTTCCCAGGAACGAGTCTACCTGGACCGTTAGTATCATCAGTGAGTATGCCGAGAAAGGGTCGCTTGAAGAATTTCTGGATATTGTAGAGCAACTGAATGTCACCAAGGTTCGTTCCTGGACCATCGAGTTGTTGGATGCCTTACGTTTTCTCCACGAAGAACATGGCATAATACATGAGGTAGGTCACAAAACACTGTTGGTGTCCTTGGTACTGAATTTTGAAGGATATCCATGCCGGGAATGTACTTCTGTTCCGAGAGTCAGACGGTCAGGTAAGACCTAAGCTTGCCGATGCAGGTTATCAACGAAAACTGCACACTCTTGGTGCTAGAATCACAAAGAAGCGGACAGACATCGTCGCGGTGGCAAAATCTGCATATTGGCTACCTCCAGAGACTGCCAATTCAGAGGATGTTGTGAAAACGGCCAAGACCGACATTTGGGAGTTTGGCATTCTTTTCCTTCAAATGGTCTTTGGTCTCAACGTCATTCGAAAATACTCTTCGCCGAAGTCAATGATGGAATCTTTGGCCTTATCCGAAGCTTTGCATGATTTCATGCTAAAACTGTTTAATCCGGATCCTAAGAAACGCCCACGAGCGTTCGCGCTCAGTAAGTACATGTTCTATTTATAGCAATCAAGGGCAAAACCTAGTACTCAAAACGTACTTACTGACTCGAATATTTAGGTTCATGCAAGTTCCTAGTCACAGATGCTTCCATTATGGATGAAGAGCCTTCGACCGCAGGATCTAGGCTGGGATCCATGACTTCCTTGACTCCGGTCACCTCAAGGAGACCTAGACGCGATTCGATGAGTGCCGGGGGGCCATTCTCGAGGTACGCTCATGACTTCGTCGAGGAAGGCCGCTTGGGTAAAGGAGGCTTTGGAGAGGTTGTGAAAGCGCGACAGAAACTCGATGGGCAGATATATGCTATCAAGAAAATAACCCAGAAATCTTCTGCTTCTCTAGATGAGATACTCAAAGAAGCGAGGCTACTTTCACAACTAAATCATCCTTCCGTTGTTCGTAAGTCTTGTATTTTATTGTTGTTTCGAGGAATACAATTTTGCGATCCCTGCCTGAAAGCGCAGGTACGAGGCAGTTGCCTCAACAGCTTTCAACTCTATCAAACCTCAGTACTGCAATGGGCATGATGAGTGCCGGGCTCAGGCTCCGCAATTTCATCAATACATGGCGACTTACTTACGACTGAGTAGGATATTTCAGCACTTGGACCGAAGAAGTTCCAGATTCCTCAGAAACAGATGATGACACAACCACAACAGATGCTGCCACTGAAGAATCCCTTAGTCATGTCTCTGGATCGGGACCCAACATTGAATTCGGAACGAGTACAGGTGGACTTGATTTCATGTCTACTAGTGGATATCAAGTCGAGTTCGGGTTCGATGAGACAACTGATAGTGATGATGAAGATGACGAGGAGTCTGCTGAACCTGACGGCAATGATCGTGTAAATGAACATCATGCTCTTGCGTTGAGAAGAAGCAGATCTAATCCACGATCTCGCCCGTTCAGAACAATTCTGTACATATCCATGGAGTACTGTGAGAAGCGAACGCTTCGCGACTTGATTCGACGTAATCTCCATAAAGACAATGATGAGATTTGGCGCCTATTTCGCCAAATATTAGAAGGCCTTGCGCACATCCACAGTCTCAACTTCGTTCATCGAGATCTGAAACCCGAGAACATTTTCATTGACGGGGCCTCGAACGTGAAGATAGGTGATTTAGGTCTTGCTACAAGAGGACAGTACTCTGTGCTTGACAGATCATCGTCCTCTGCGATCCAGAATAGTGGAGATTTAACAAGAAGCATCGGCACATTTTCATACATCGCGCCGGAGATTCGATCATCGGTGGCTAGTGGCCCCTACACTGGCAAAGTAGACATGTACTCGCTTGGTGTTATTTTCTTTGAGATGTGCTACACACCACTTGTGGGCATGGAGCGAGTAAGTTTGCATTCCTTCTACTTACAGACAGTTCACGATTCTCAACTTGGCTTCACATTTGCCTCAAATTTACTTCTAAATGGACAGACGCTAGCCACAAATGCTACTCCACCACAAGATATAATACTGACTATTTGACTAGGCTCAAGTCATCGATGGATTGAGAAATAAACAACCTGTTTTACCAACAAGCTTTGACAAGGCTGGGAAGGCTGTACAAGCCGACATAATTATCTCCTTACTCAATCACAATCCCAAAGAAAGACCTTCGAGCGCCGAGTTACTGCAGAGTCGGAAGTTGCCAGTACAGATGGAAAGTGAGACTATTCGACAGACTTTAGCAGGTTTGTCTGATTCGAAATCTCCTTATCATCAGAAAATGATGAGTGCTCTGTTTTCTCGACCAACTAAACAGGCCAAGAATTTCGCCTGGGATATGGGAGTTCAGCCTCCAAATGGGCACGATCTCTTGCTCCAAGGTCTTGTGAAGCAAAAGCTGACCTCCATTTTCCGTAATCATGGAGCAATTGAGACACCGCGAAGCATTCTTTTCCCTTCCTCCGATCATTATGGACCGAATGCTGTCAAATTATTGGATGCAAGTGGCACTTTGCTACAGCTACCCTACGATCTTACGGTGCCAAATGCTCGTGCTATTGCCAAACATCGCCCACCGACGGAGAGATCCTTCGCTTTCGGAACGGTGTTTCGTGACAAACACGACAGTGCAGCTCCACAAACTTTCGGCGAGGTGGACTTCGATATTGTCTCATCTGACAGTCTAGATCTAGCACTGAAGGAAGCAGAGGTAATCAAGGTTCTGGATGAAATTGTGACTAGCTTCCCATCCCTGCCTTCGTCTCAGATGTGCTTTCACATAAACCACGCCGATCTTCTAGGCATTATCTTCGATTTCTGCCGCATTGAGCCTAGCATTCGGCAAGCAACTGCAGACACTCTGAGTAAGCTCAATGTGCAGCAATGGACCTGGCAGAAGATTCGAGCCGAACTTCGTTCCCCGCTTGTGGGACTATCCGCCACAAGTGCCGAGGATCTTCAGCGCTTTGACTTCAGAGATAGTCCTGCCAAAGCCTTCCATAGACTCAAGGTTATATTCGAAGGCACTGATATGTTTGAGAAAGCATCTTCTTCCATTGCACATTTACGAGATGTCGTCGAGTAGGTTTTTCCATTCATTTCCTAACATTTTACCCGGGCGGCATTTGAATCATGTAAGTCACTTAACTAACACGTAATCACAGATATACAAAGCTATTTGATGTGAAAAGCAAGATATACGTCAACCCTCTTGGTAGTTTGAGAGAGAACTTTTACAAGGGCGGGATATTATTCTCCTGCTTATATGATCGAAAAGTCCGCGACGTGTTTGCAGCTGGAGGACGATATGATTCTTTGATTCGTGAGCACCGCCATCACAAAAGTATTGCCGAAGAGCGTCATGCTGTTGGCTTCAATCTAGCTTGGGAGAAAATGGCTAGACTACCCAAATCCCATGCGAAAACCTTCTTGAAGAAGCCCGAAGAAGAGATACAGGGTATATGGAACACGAAGCGGGTCAGTATTTTAAATTTGTGTATTAAATGCGGAATTGTGTTCTAACTATTTACTTGGGAAGTGCGACGTACTCGTCGCTAGCCACGATGCAGCTATACTACGCTCTACCGGTATTGAACTCGTTCAGACCCTGTGGTCCAATGACATCAGTGCCGAGCTGGCACGCGATTCACGGTCTCCAGAAGATCTTCTTTCGAAATATCGGGACGACAGTTACTCATGGATCGTAATCATCAAGCAAGACTCGGTTGTGCGATGCAAGACTACCGGTCGTAAAGATATTCCAGACGCGGACATTCCTAGTACGCAATTAGTTGGATGGATACGAGGCGAGATGCGCGAGCGAGATCAGCGCGAAGGCATTCATAACCGTACCAAGTGAGTGTTCTTTTAACTGCTCTATACATGTATGTTGAGTTATGGATGGGGACGATGTTGACGTATTTAGGTTGTATCGTCAGCACAGCCAGCCAGAAGCGAGCCCAGTCGATCACGAGCAAGAAGTGCGGGTGCTAGTTGCAGGTACCAGGAGCAAGAAATCAAATAGGAGAAATATAGTAGAACAGGCCCAGGGGCGAGCAGCGACTTGTGAGTATTTCCATGTTATATAGGTGAAGACTGGATGTTGAGAAACTGTATGCTAATCGTATCTTACTTCTGCCAGTGGTACAATCATTCCTCAATGGACCAATAGCTGCCATCGAAACAACTGACCATGTAAGCCATTCCAACACTTCCAATCTCCAAACGCTCAATGACTAATAATTATATACAGGTAATGGAGCTTATTCGAGAGACTAAGCTCTCTGATCCCGAAAGCTGGCGCAAACTTACTCATTCGGTGCCGACGGCAGAGAGACGGTATATTGGCGAGATTCATGATTTGATGAGTGGTTTAGCATTCCAAAATAAAGATATCACGAGGAACGCATTTGTTTACAATTTCCGGACTGGTATGTGTATATATTACGATTTGGGCGCATAGGGAGATGGGGAGTTTGTAGATACCCGATAGAGAATATTATATTTACAAATATGAGCGTGTGCTGCGGGATCTGCTTAGACAACATCTAGTTTATGGGACCGAAGGTCGACAGACGAAGAGATATATTTCTGATAAACTACGTGCTTGATTTAAGATACCACAAACCCGGTGCGCTTGACATCAATTAACAATCAGTTTTCTTCCATGACCGTAGACTCATAAGTAAACCTGACGCTGCTCAATCTTAACTGTCTTCACAATCTTGGAGCCAGCAGTCTCCTGAATATTCTGTGTACTCCCATCTGGTGTAGTCAATCCCGCTCCTCCTTTAACACCAATCATATACGCATTATTTGGTTTCTCCACACCAAGTGTATAGTTACTTCCCTCCTCTAGCTCCAGATATTCGCCTGTCAAAAGGGTATCATCACGAGCGCCACTGATACCACGCGAACCGAATTTAGACTTGGTTTTACGTTTGGAATTTTGAGAAGGACCCAGTCCGTTGGATTCTCCACGGATGCTTTGGGTAGGGCCGCGGTTCTCTCTTTTGCGGAACAAGATGGTGAGGGGTGGGAGGCACACGCATACGAAGCCGGTGGAGACTTCAGCAGTTCTGTAGATGAAGACGTTAGTAAGAGATTCGGGGTTTGAGGTGCAGAAACTTACCCCCAGAGAAGCACCAATGGCTGACCGTACGTTACATCGGGGTTATCGCTAATCTTTTCACGGACAACAAATCCTACCATGCTAAATACCGGTGCACTTAAACGAGTTAATGGTTGACTTGGAAGTGAAGTTTCCAATATATCTATGACTTACATCATGCCAAAAGTAAATATAAGAACCACTTGTAGTTTTCGCTTCTTCGCCATCTTAAGATTCCATACCGACTTGACAGGTACCAATAGGATGAGCACATCCGTGATGAAATTAAAGAGGCCGCTGGTGTTAAGTAACTTCGAGACATCGATACAAGTCCCGGGTAACGCTTTGTTCCATATCCGTGCTCTCGGATTGCATTCCCATATCTTGACGCACGAGATGGCGAAGTAGAATGTGATGAGGATGGCCTCGAAAACTCGTAGGATGATATCAAACTTACTCCATCGGTGAGGTACGAAGACTCGTCGGTAAATACATAGGATCGTAAGTTTGGTGAACATGATTTCGATACCATACTCGATAGAGGTGATGTTAAACCACTGTGGCTCGTTAGATTTTGAAAGAATGTGAGTGTATGACAGTAACTTACGAAGAGAACACCATGGACTTCGTCTTTGGTTAAATCCCATTGATGAACTCCGCCATGTCGACTCATAACAGTAGTCATGAGAGCACAATAGATGACGAATCCAGCCTGTACGTGTATACACATTAGCATTTGTTCACTGCCAACTGATTGAAGTAGAGAAATATGGCAGTGGTTCCTCACCTAAGAAATACATGTCATATCTGCGAAGCGTTAGAAGCTGAACACATCTCTTGAACAGGCTGGTTACTCACAATCTTCCCAGTACCATTCTCGTTTCATGAAAGCACGAACGAAGATTCTGAGAAGAAATAGGGCTGTGGTTATCGTGAGGCATACACTCACACAGAGTACGTTCCATCGCCAGAGTGTATCGTCATTTGTGTCAAAGGCAGTATGTCCAGCGGGCGGAGCTATAGCGGGTACATCGGCCATGATTCAGTGGAGAAGTAATCATGCGCTGCGGAGAAGAAAATGGGGAATAAGTGGAGAAGTCACTCCAAACTATACTTTCGAGGTGTGCCTACAGATAAGATCATTTATACCTCCAGTATTTCTCCGCAAGACATTGGAATGACCCTCGTTGCAGTAAATAAGGAGGTTGAATTGCAGGAATGGCAATCTCCCATGTAAATCGTGCAGACTATCTTGAGAACGTTTTCACTGCACAAAAATCGATTCCGGGGTATGCCATCTTCAATGAAGAAACCCTCTTCTTTCAAAACGCCGCGTTGGCCTTATCAATCCGAAAGACGGCCTTCCTGTATCTGAAATGTACCAACATGATACATGGCGCGGGCATTCATACAGGATTGTATAAGGTATAACTCTCCGGATCCTAGTGAAAGGCGTAGTGCTCCAACTCTCTGACCTTCTGACCGATTTGGAGAAGAGCGCATATTTTTTGATCAACACTCCTGAGTCCCCTCTTTGCCAGAAAGAATACCAACATTTTCATTTCCGACTGTTTCCACCTCTACGCACTGCCGAGTACAATGTACTTCCCAGTAGGGGGCAGTAAAGCAATTCCATGGAAATCAATTATACCCTGTAACTACAGGGTATGATCTAGAGCGACCGCGAGCAACGCAAGAGGGTGGGCGATTGAATTGATACAACATATGAAGACGAGAGACTAGGTGTGCTTATGGAGCAGCTGCTTTAAGAGTACATACAAAGGTCCCGGCCGTGTAATACTCAGGCCAGGCAGTAGCCTCCTTTACCCACCAGGTACCAATACATTTGCTGTGCCGTAAAAAAAACCAACATCAGGATTCATAGTGGTGGAGCCAGTTGGAAATTCGATAACAATTATTGGTGTTCTTCGTGGCGGTTGATGCTTTATGGATGGTAAGGTATGATTGTGCTGAAATATCGCGTTGGGATTAGATTAAAAGTCCTCGTACTGTATTGGACGAGGAGGGTTGCATCTAATGACTATGACCAGGCCGTCGGGTTTTGTGGCGAAGCGCTCGGGCCGACTTGGTAAATGTGAAATCCAGGTAACGAGCCAGCAAAGCTGCGAAGGAACGATACATACCAGAGCCAGTCATACGATGGACTTTAGTCGTGGCATACCCGAATTCTGATACTTCAGAATCACCGGATGGTCCATCGTACAGAGTATCCAATAGAAAGGTGCATAGGGACGACAGGGAACATGGATAAAATGCGTGTCTTGATGATTTAGGAAATCCGGAAAACGATATATGAAATCCTACTATAGTATCCTGAAGGAGGTGGGAAATACCCAGATAGTAAATATCTCCGCGATTTGCACTATGATGGATCTGCACGTCGAAATAAGGTTACACAAGCTCGGGGCTAATACCCCACATATCAAACCGCGATATGCGGGAGCTAGGGTTCAGCTTCCCCGAAGGCTTACCATGGCGAATCCCACACATACCGGAGTGGTTTGCCAGATGTAGTAGGTGCCGGTCAACATCAGCAGCCACAATCTAAGTAAGTTACATGATAGAGGCGTGTCTACCTTGATTGCCATGTGGCTTCTTATAGATCTGGTTAAAACCTTGAATTCCCATCTCTTAACTCTTGGTTTATTCCAACACCGTTCTATGCACCCCAAACCACCATTACGCAAATACGCAATTGATAGAAATCAGCAGCGAGAATGGAACGTCATGGTGAGTGCCTCATCTCTGCGTGTCGAAACGACCCCACTCACTTATTGGTGACACCACCACACAGAACAGAGCAATGATATCGCAAAGCAGAAACCTGGCGGACACATAATGCACGGCTCACTGAGCGATGAGAGCTTGTCATCACCGGCTACACAACTGAGTCCGATCGATGAGAAGGCTTTGGTTAGAAAAATAGATCGGCGGCTGCTGCCAATGCTATTCATCATCTATGTTGCAGCATTTCTTGATCGGTATGTGTCACAAGCTGCAGTAACTATGGTAGCATTAACGATTGTGCCTCATAGGGTCAACATCTCGAATGCCTTAACGATGAGCCTACCAAAGGACTTGAAGCTCGTCGGCAACCAACGGAATGTAGCATTGTGCATATTTTTCGTGCCATACATTCTCTTCGAAATCCCTTCTAATATCTTTATGAAACGATTCAAACCTCATATATGGTGTATGGTTCCATTGTTTTCACGTGATCTTCGTGATATCTGACGATTTATAGTATCAGGATGCATTCTTGCGTTTGGTATCATCATGCTAGCCCAGGGCTTTGGTATGAAGATTCTCATGGTCGAGTCCCTAATTGTTTTCTAAATTCTAATACAAATTCCAGTCAAAAGCTACAGTGGGCTACTTGCTACCAGATTCTTCCTTGGCCTTTGTGAGGCTGGAATTTTCCCTGGGAGTACGTATACACAGCCCAACAAAGCCAATAGCCGCTGACAGTAGTCATTCTAGGTTTCTATTTGATTAGTATCTGGTATAAGCGTGAAGAATCATTGCAACGTTTCACTGTTTACTGGTGTTCAGTCCTCACAGCAAGCGCCTTCGGGGGACTTCTTGCCAGCGCCATCCAAAAAATGGATGGACTTCGTGGCTTACACAATTGGCAGTGGATCTTCATCCTGGAGGGTGTTTTAACTGTTCTTATTGGCTTCTCTGCATTCTTCCTCGTAACTGATTTTCCCGAGGATGCAAAGTGGCTCACTGAAGAGGAAAGAACGTTCATCATTGATAGAGTGGGTGGCATTGAGAAGGATCAAACTATCACCAGTGCCGATGTCTTGAAGTTTTTCAAAAGTCTCAAGAATGTTCTCGGTGGTGTGATGTATCTCTGTAATTAAAACCCTTCCGAATTCTTTGGTAGTGACTAATTATTCTTCATAGGTGTCGTTGTTCCAGTCTACTCTTTCGCCTATTTCACACCCACCATTATCAAAACCTACGGATATTCTGTCGTTGAAACCCAACTGCATACTGTGCCACCCTTCGTCGCGGCCCTTGTGCTATGTTTGATCACAGCCTATGCCTCAGACCGTCTAAAACTGCGTTGGCCATTCGTCATGTTCGGTCTCATCCTTGCAATTGTCGGTCTTGCTATTCTAATGACAATACACCATTCATTCTCCGCGGAATACGCCGGGATCTGCCTAGTCGCAATGGGTATCTTCACAGCAGGTATTGCTGTTGTATGCTGGTACGTGATGAACTTACAGGGTCATGTCGAAAGAGCAATTGGCACAGCTTGGATGATTGGATTCGGTAATGCTGGTGGAATTATTGCGACATTTTCTTTCTTGAGCACAGATGCTCCATTCTATCACACAGGGTATTCAATCTGCATTGGGGCCATGTGCCTTGGTGCTGCAGCCTGCCTTCTGTATGGTGTTTTGGCTGTGTACCATAATAGAACGCTGAGAGAAGCCAACGGAGAGAAGGAAGCCAGGCTCTATTCCTTGTAAGCAGGCAAGGGTATGAGGATAGATAGCAGTCGTGCATTTCATTCTCGGGGTTTCATTTCATTGGCCACTTTACATGTTCTGTAGAGCCTCGTTCGTGTTCCAGTTGATTGGGGGAATTGAAAAACTAGATATCGCGATCGTTTCCATAGATGGTAGAAATTTTTTGAAACGCCGCCGGGAATAGACGCGAATAAGATCAGATAGCAGCGTTACAGTATTAATTTATTCCACCTTCTTCATTTAGCCAGCCACCTGCATTTCCGCATTATGCGAGTTCCTGTGCCGCAAGCTAAAAAGAGTGGTAGCCCAATACACCGCACGTCAATCGAATCAGGGTAAACTGAGGATTTTCCGCAAGAGATACTGGACTCAAATGTAAATTTGTCTTTACATGTGATTTTTGTCATTATGAAGAAGTCACTACTCCAACAGAGCATCTGGAGAATACTTCCTCGGTCTCCCGCTCCTATAGTACCCATTGTCGGACGAGTATCCACGAATCCCGCAACCCACTGGCACTCTAAATATCACGACATAACCTCTCGGGAAACTCAGACTAAAAGATTTTATTCCAGCATTTCTGACCCCATTCCACCTTTCGGGTATCCTCAGACCGTTTCCAAAATGTCGAAGGAGGTAATACCAGAATCTAGTGTATACACGGCATCTGATGCATTTTTTGATGCGTTGGCTGAAGTAGGTGATGAATTATATACCACAAAGTGTATTTTATATTAATGTTAGAATAGTTCGGCATAGAAGCATGTTTCGTAAACTTGGGCTCTGACCATCCAACTCTTATTGAAGCGATGATAAAAGGCCAAACGAAAGCTAACTTTCCTGATATCTATACTTGCCCCAATGAGGTACGCTCCCTCCTAAACCCTCCTTCTCTCCTATCTACTTGGGATCCTCGAATTCAATAGCTGAGCATTTGTCCCTGGCTTAGATGGTGGCGCTTTCCATGGCAGATGGCTGGGCCCGCGCAACTGGGCGCCCCCAAGCTGTCATTGTTCATGTCGACGTAGGAACCCAAGCCCTTGGCGCTGCTATGCATAATGCCAACACGGGACGCGCTCCTATCCTAATCTTCGCTGGTCTCTGCCCCTACTCTGAGACTGGTTCTATAATTGGCGCTCGTACAGAGTATCAACATTAGCTCCAAGACGCTCCGGATCAAAAATCTATCGTAAGACAGTATTGTCGATATGTGGGGGAGTTTCGAACCGCAGAGACCGTAAAACAGACGGTTGCCAGGGCATTACAGTTTGCTAATAGTGATCCCAAGGGTCCAGTCTATCTTGCTGGAGCGAGGGAGGTGATGGCGGAGAGTTTGGAGCCAAGGAAATTGGATGTAGGGAAATATGGTCCAACTGGACCGGGTGCGTTACCACAGTCCGCCGTCGGAACCATTGCACAAGCTTTGTTGGAAGCCAAATCACCGCTTCTCATAACTGGCTACTCTGGGAGAAATCACTTATGTCCTGATCAACTTATTCAACTTTCCGATTTCATTCCAGGTCTACAGGTACTCGATACTGGTGGTTGCGATATGTGTTTTCCAGCCTCGCATCCTGCATATCAAAGGTTTCGCTTAAGTTTCGATCCAGTTACTATGGAAGCGGATATGATATTGGTTGTTGATTGCGATGTGCCTTGGATACCTTCTCGTAATCCTCCTCGCGATGATACAACAATCTATCATATTGATGTTGATCCACTAAATGCTACAATGGGCATATCGTTTTTCCCTGCACATGGCCGGTGGAAAGCAGATAGTTATACTGCCATGGTACAAATCAACGAGTACCTGAAAGCCTCCTCTCGCACAACTAAAGCCTCTCCTGTTTACGAAGAACAAAAGAGACTCCGTGCTGAGAAGCACGAGAAACGCCAATCATCTATCGCTGCTCTTGCAATTCCTCCTTCAGACAGATCTCTCGATATCCACCACGTCGGAGCCACTCTCAGAGATGCAGTACCAAAGGATACGGTATTTGTAGTCGAAGCAGCAACATGTGCTATGGCGTTATCTGATCAACTTCAGGTCAATACTCCAGGTTCATGGATCAACAGTGGTGGGGCGGGACTTGGCTGGAGTGGAGGTGCTGCAATGGGCGTTAAATTAGCTTATGATGCTGCTGGGACACCAAAATTTGTGTGCCAGGTGGTGGGCGATGGAACGTATCTTTTTAGTGTACCGGGAAGTGTGTACTGGACAGCTTCGAGGTACGGGATCCCGGTCTTGACTATTGTGCTTAATAACAGAGGTACGTGAATTGCTTTTCCTGTGAAACGCGAAGACTGAGACATAAGTCTACGGTGAGGTATACTAACTCACTTCAATCAGGCTGGAATGCACCCCGTCAATCCCACAAACTAGTTCACCCCGAAGGTGTTGGCTCCCGAGTCTCAAATAAAGATATGTATATCTCGCTAGAGCCATCACCAAACTACAGCGGTATCGCCGAAGCCGCCGCTGGAGAGAATTTTGGTTCATTGAAAGGGAGATTGTATGCCGCTAGAGTTACTAATACTGAAGATTTAAAGAGGGTGCTAGATGAAGCTGTGAAGGAAGTAAGCAATGGACGTGGTGCCGTGGTCGAGGTTGTTTTAAATGTTGATCAGCAGGGCAATTTCTTGACGCATTCTAAATAGGATGGCAATAGATCTACGGATGAGATGTACGAAACAGATCGTCAATTCAAAAACTAAGGGTTATCATCGAGACTAATAGCGTCCTTGGGCTGATGCCACTCGAATCCCTCCGGCATTTCCACCACCCTCTCCTTGAACCACTCCTGCAAGTGATTCCAGTCAACACATCTATGAATTGTATTACCATTTGGAGTGGGTTGTTGATGGTCTCGTACTCAATATAATGGGATAATAGTAGTATCGAAATTGCACATTAGATACTGTCTGGTATAGTCGACACAATGTTCGTAATGCCTCTCATACATTTCTGCAGCTTGAGCCTTGGTAGCAGCAACTTCTGGAAGAACAGAACTGTAATGATCTTGCCATATATAGTAGAGACAATGAAGGGCGTGTGTCCCAGAGGCGATGGCGGGGTATCCACCCCCAACTGAGGCAGGATATTGTACGGCTGTGAGATTGTGTCCGACACGGAGTATATCAGATCCAGTGACGCGAATTTCACCATCTATAACTTGTCTCAGACTTGGCCATTCAAAGAGAAGGGGGGGTGCAAGTACATTTCATGATATCATGCCACGCTTCATGAACCTCCTGTGTTGGAGGACCTTTGAATGGTGATTTATACCAGAGAGAATATTTGAACTTTACATCTTGAAAAGCATTTTCATCAATGGCGTCCAGTATCGGTGCTACATTTCTATTAATATAAGAGTTCCAATTAAGATGGTAGAGCCTCGGAGGAAGGCATACAGTAAGATTTGAACTTCTCTAGACAGCTTCGAGAAGACTTTGTAGTATCGTGGACAAGTAACGTGAAAATCACGAGGAAAGATGCAAGATGAAGAAGCCAATGCATCAAATTTGACCGTGATCTGAGGCGCTTGGTGTCGGAATTATCCTCTAAGATCTCCGATTCTGGCAAGAAATTTTCAGATTCGGAATAGGAGAGAGAATCATTGGTGGAGACAGAGAAAATTCTCTTATAAATCAACCACCCGAATTGCATGATGTGTTGTATGGAGGTAACTTAAGTAGCTAAATCATACACAAAAAGAAATTCTGAGAGTGATATGGCAAGAAAGACTTAAGAAAGAGAGAAACCGAGATATGATGGATAATTGATGAACAGGTGGGAGCTTTCGCAGCTCCCCGGAAATCTTTAGTCGCCGCAACAACATGGAACTTGTTGGTGTTGGAGATAAATAGACTGCAGATGCATCTCACAAATCGTACATGGTTAGGACTCCGCTTTGGCTCACCGAGTAGCACTCACATCATCGTAAAAGATACCTAATCAAGCACTTGCATCAGATTTTCAGTCGATACTGCAGATCATATCAAGTAGTAGAAGTGAGCCAACAAAGCAGCCTGCGGTGCAGGCAGGCTCGTCGTATTGCAGATGCCCTTGCTTAATGAACGTTCTAGCTAGCTTGCCAATAATACCTACCTATATAGGATATCATATCCTATGATAGGATACAGGATAGCGCTTATTGCGAGCCAACCTCCATAGCCCAGTAGTCATGTAAATTTAGTGTTGGCTCCGTTTATAAGTATCTCTATGATGGATCGGCTCAGTACTTAATCGTAGCTTGATATTTATCTGATATCTTAAATCCCTTTCCACAAACCTGATCTGGTCGATCTACTCACTGGCAGACTACTCTAGTAGCTCCTACGTTTGATATTTTCAAAACCTCCTTCTTCTCTCTTAAAACTATTCAACCCACTTGTCTTTTGATTCGATAACATACATAATGTTGCCTCTCCGTACCATGCTTGTTGCAGGCCTTACAGCTCTTGCTGTTGCGGTGCCAGTCCCTGCGAGTAAGTCCTTCTACTTCTACATAGCACTAAAAGATAAAACTTTGCTGATAATGCGGGAAGACTTCGAAGCCGATCCGATGCTCTCCGTCAGCAATGATGCAGCAGCATCTAGCTATGCCAGCAAGCGCGCAAATTTCGAGGCCGACCTTTCCAAGGTGTACGATATCTGAGTCTGCTGCTCCTATTGCCAGGTTTCAAATTGACAACTCTGAGCAGACTTTTGTTGCTCCGATTCAAGTTTGAAAACTGATCTGTTTCCGAGAGAGCCAACATTACACAGGACGGGTCTAACATGTCAGGCCGTTCCGGCGAAAAGTTTGGCTCCGAGTCTATGAGCGAAACCATCACAGCTGACATCAATGGGACCGGTCCACTGTCCATTCAAGTTATGCCAACTCCCGAAGATCATTCATACCTTTACGACCACTCAAATCCTGCACTCGCTCAGAACTGGTCTTCGGTATGTCCTCATTGATCGGTTTCTCACAGAAACTAACTGCGGTGGACCGTGGTTCTAGGCTAAGAAGTTATTCGTGGCGATAACTGGACTCCTCATAAACTTCAACACATGTCTCAGCGCAGCACTTCCAACGGGTGCACTAGACACCCTTACTTTGGCCTTCAATGTGACTAGCAAACAAGAGAAAGCCCTTCCAGTTGCAGTGTTTTTGATTGGATACATCTTTGGACCCCTAATATTTGGACCTATGAGCGAATCGTTCGGACGAAGAATTTGCTTCTTATCTTCCTTCGGCCTTTACACATTATCGACGCTAGCTTGTGCCCTTGCTCCAAACTGGTCATCATTACTGGTCTTTCGATCCTGGTAGGCATCGGTGCTTCTGCTCCGCAGTACATTCTAGGAGGCTTATACTCAGACATATATCCTAATCTGCTTCATCGAGGGAGAGCAATGATGCTGGCAGGTCTGATGAACAGCTTTGGTCCACTTATTGGTCCAATAATTGCTGGTTATACTTCCATTACCAACTGGCATTGGATGTTTTGGATAGCACTTATCCTAGCTGGATCGAATTGGCCAATGCTGATGTTTCTTCCAGGTAAGAGTAATTGCCAGCAAACTTCAGATGACAATTGAAAGCTGATATAAGGGGACAGAGACATTTGCGCCTGTAATTCTCCGGGGCCTAGAATTAGAGCGAGGCCCAGTTAGCGGAACAAACCCTGCAAGGAGGAACATGCAGGAGCTGGTTAACGTTGCTCTCACGAGACCAATGCGGATGTTTGCTGAGCCATTGGTTCTTTTTTCTGATTTGATTCTAGTATACCAATACAGTATTTACTATCTGTATTTCGAAGCGTATCAGATTATTTTCGAAGGTCCCTATAACATGAGTCTAGGTGAAGTGGCACTAATGCTCCTGCCCGGTGAGTCCTGGTGTGCCAACTGAATTTCGCACATGGCTAACAGAAACCAAGTCGGGGTTGGAGGTATTCTTGCAATGTTCATATTCCTTTGGTACGACCACTTCTTACAAAAAAGCAAAGCCAGCGGGAAGTCATGGGCTCAACAAGAAGAGTACCGCCGTCTACCACTTGCATGCGTTGGCGGCCCACTATACCCAATTTCTCTATTTTGGCTAGGATGGACAGCGCGTCCTAGCATCCACTGTCAGTAATCTACCTCAATAAATACCCATACCTTATGGGTATTGTGATTATTAACAAATCTCAAGGGTCTATACCTGCTCTCTCAGGGGTCGTATTTGGCATCGGCATAGATCTTACATTTATGGCCTTGAACAACTACGTAACTGATGCATATGGAATTTATTCAGCCTCTGCTCTTGCCTCGTCGGTTTTCAGCCGGAATATAGCGGCGGCTTTACTCATCCCTCTGGGAACTTATCGGATGTACAATGTGTTGGGCGTGCCTTGGGCCTGTAGTTTGTTGGGATTCGTTTGTATCATATTGAGTCCGATCCCGTTTGCTTTCATTAAATATGGGCCACAACTTAGAAACAGGAGTAATTTCTGTCAAAGAATTGAAAAAAGGAGAGAGGGAGCTTGATTGAGGAGAGGGGGACGTAAAATAGTCACCGGCAACAGTGGCAAGATAAAGAATACTGCTGTCGGTCCGAATGGAGGCACAGCAATATAAAACATCGGATGATCTTGTACATAGAGGACTATATAGAAGGGCCTTATGCCCTGATTAATATAAATCAGCCTTGATCACCTACACGTTGCTGATGCACCTCTTTGAGTGCATAGTGGGCAATAAGGTGACTCAGGCGACAACTGCTAAACCGATAAACTTGGACAATTCTATATTGGTTATTGTGGTCAAATATAGTTTAAAATGGGATCAATTGTCCTGGGTGGTTCAGACTTTGCAAAGAGATCCATTCGATGTAACAGCCCACTCCTCGGAGCCAACACACGTCGGACAGTACAAAACAGATCCAGGATCATACTTCAATTTTGCAGCTTGAAGCACAGGAAGCTCAGAGCCATAGAAGTCTTGCAAGTAATAAGGATCTTGCCAATCGCTCTCACTCATGTAGACCCCTGTGTCAGGGGCAAACTCCCGCAACGCGCCGCCCTTCTGGTATGTGATATCATGATGAACCGCAGCAACTGTTGAGTAATCCGCTGTATCCAACCATCCACGTGCCGTATATTGATAGGCGTAGCTCTTTCGCCAGACTGGATTGACACCAGAAAATGGATCACTGGAGTTGAAGACCGCGCCGCCGCTCACAAGGCAAAACCCATTGACAGTTCCCTCATACGCAGTGCCCGCCGTGGTGTTTAGCATTTTACGCAGCGCTGCACCTTTCGAGAGATTATCCTTCGTGAAAAGGCGAGAGACAAGAGCAGTGTTTGCGCTAGCAGCGCTGTTAACTCCACTGGTGCTGGAGTAGTAGTCCCAGTAACTTGCATAAGTTGCGTAACTGACAACAATGTTCAGAGCGGTACCATTGTAGACACGGAGCTTTTCAAGAGTAGGTTGAAACAGCGCTTGGACTTCTTGAATTGTCTTCCCTTTGGCGCCAAGGGAATATGATAGAGACGCATTTAGTGTATTCGGGATGCTGTATGAAGTCCACGTGCCGTAACCACTCAAACCTCCGTCGTTAAGCACCGGAAACGCTTCGTAAACAATAGCAACTGCTTCCATAAGCGCAGCCAATGCATCTGCAGAGGCATTGAGAGGGGCCAAGTACAACGCTTGAGATGTATATCTGGAATCCGGATAGGCTTTTATCTTGGCACTGGTGACAATCCCATAAGTTCCCCCACCGCCACCTCGTAACGCTCGGAAAAGGTCACTGTTCTCAGTCGGGCTAGCAAGGACCTTTTGCCCATTAGTGAGTACGACTTGGGCTTCAAGAAGCTGATCCGCTCCCAGACCAAAGTCGCGCGATGCTGGAGAGTGCCCGCCACCTTGCATGTAGCCCCCTATGGCGCCAACATCCTGGATGAATCATCAATAATTGTGTTTATTATCCGGAAGATCAAAATGCAGTAACTCTGAGTAAGCGAGAGGTTGAAGTGAGAAAACATACCGGACAGCCTCCTCCGACAACAATGACTTTATTCGCAACAGCAACCTTGTACACATCACTCCAAGAGTAACCACCATTAACCTCGATGGCGCTGCCAGTCCATAGTGGCGTAGTTCTTTGGTTATACGACGGCGTAGGTACGTAAGTCTTTTCAAAATTCACACCCTGTCTCAAGTGTCGTAACCAGATTTCTAGACTCCCATATCCAGTCGATCGACCGAGGAGGTCATGACCCGTCATCTTGACTACGAGACGCAAGTTTTTCTCTTTCGCAAATTTAAGTCCAGCAATGACATCCGCTGATGTGGTAGCATTGACAGCGAAGACTGGAGAGTCGCCCAAAGCGCAGGCTGTTGTATTTCCACCCGGAAGATCGCACGATTCGGTGTATGGATATGCGTAACCAATGGGAAATTGTGAGCGGAAACTCGTATCAGTCCAGCTGCTTGTGACGGCGGCGCATTTCGTCGCATCTTGATAAACACCCGGATAACAGGGAGCTGCTATGGGTACATTTCTGACCAGTTTACCTGAGATAGTGTTGTTGAAAGTTGACCATTGAGCGGCAGTCGGCCAGCAAGGAGCACTTGGTATCTGGGGCCTAATTTAGCCACAAACTCGACAGTAGGTAGGTATGTAGATATTGATGAGCGTGAAGCTTACACATCGGCAACGCTCGGAATGTCCCAGTCTTATATGTAAGCTGAAAACAAGAAGAGAAGTAAGAAATAACCGCAACATGATGAAGATGCGTTCAATACTCGGTATCTTGAGACTCGAGTATGTAGTTCGAAGGAATTGGTAGAGGTTGGGAAAGTAAGATAATCTTACCAAAATGAAGGCTCACACCTAAGCTTTATAAAGATCGACCTTCATATTGCAAAGCACATCGATTAAGCCCTGCATCTCACTGCGGCAGCATTTCTTCTTCCGGAAGGTATCATTTTTGGTGGTAAATATTGAAAGACGGTAGCGAGGTTACAGTAGGGGAAAAGTTAGGTGCGGGGTCCAGCTGGGCGTGCCAAGCATTTGCCTCCTTATCAGAAAGCCCCTCCCCACTGTAAGCGAATCGCCCCCTACTTATATGTTTTTGACTAATATATTTTCGAACTCTTTCATCAAATAATCAATAAACAATAAGCCTGGCCGGCTAGATCAATCGGAAGGCGTGTGAGGATAGTATTGCTTTTCCATTTCGAGTTTTGAGATTGCTGCTTTCCGAAGAGTTTATACAAAATGTCCGTTTCCAAATACCGGTATTGAAAATTCGGCAGAATTTCAACTCAATGATAGTAACCCCGGCTGTGCTTGCATATCAACCGTTGACTACTGCTTACCGGCTCCCAACCTCCATATGAGGGAGGGTAAGACCTAGTTTAGTTATCCAGTAATCGACTCGGAAAACAATTAGTGGTACCTTCAGCTAACAGCCAAGTAGTATTCTTCTATGGTACAGCAAATTGGGGTTACAGAACCGTTCGAATACAGTAACGTTCCTGAACGAATGTCATGTCCATGGATAACCGGGCCCTTAACATGCCGCAGTCAGCCTCTATCTGCTTCTACACGCAGCTAATGTGCACCCGCATGAATACTACAGTCTACAACATTTTTGGGTGCATGGTTGCAACCATATTGACCGCCGGGTCTCGTCTGTGTCCTGCAGTCTTTACAGACTCACCCTGGTACTTTATGCTATTAAAGATCTCCAGGAGAGCATATTCAAGAAGAAATTCAACCTCCTGGGTTTCCATCAAATCATTTATTAATTGGATTACAGTATGTTGAGAGCAAGAATCACGACCGATATCGCGCAAGACAAACTGGCACAAGAACCTCGGCGGATAGTAAGCACATATCCACAATGCAGCTAGAGAACAAAGGTGGCAGGGTATGCTTCCGCGGTAGGTTTTTCCGTTTGTTTACTGGACCCACGATTAGAGCACTCTCAAACATCTAACTTGGCTAACTTGTTTACAGCAGGCATCTTGGACTCGCTGATTCTTGGTCGGCGATTCACTCTATCGACCAAAAAAGAGCCAGGCCGATATTTAAACAGATAAACTCCCACCATCTTTGCGACAAGAAAATTTCCCCCGATAATGACAACAATTGCGACGTTTCGGGCACACTGGCAAGATATTCCAATATCGAAAATGGGCAAAGGTTTCGTGAAGCAATCTTACTCACCCAAAGGTCAAAGATCATATCCGTGGATTGATTCACTGTGAGAGTATCAGGAGTGCGAATAGGCCAAAATGAAGGATGTCTATTCAGACTCTTACTTGACCATCACGGCATCAGGACCGATAGATTCGAGCGCAGAATGCTTCCAACCGTACATATGGCAAATCTCCATAATTTTTGGCCTGCGCCGCATTTGAGCCTCGACTCAAGTCGTGTTCATATCTTCGCCGCAGTTCTGCATTTTCAGCATACCATCACTAGCAAGTAACAACTGTGGCTAGAATCTCCACTTGTTGCTCTGCAAACGCCTCTATGAGGCGACTCTTATGTCGGTGACAAGACCATTTAGTGAAGGTCATGGTCTGGGCGAATTGTATCTCCAACTTTCACCCCGCAAAACCAACGTGCACTGAACTCAGACGTGTTGGTGGCACCTCCAACTGTTGGCTCTAAGATAAATACTATAGCATTGTCTCTTCTTTGGTAAAATACTTGGCCAGAAAACAACTCTCTCCCTTTACTTTCCATCAACCACTATCAACATGTCTGACGCCCCTGCACAAAATAAAGGCCGGCCTTTGAAATACACGATTACCCACCACCGCAAACCAGAGCATACCCATGAAGAATTCATCAAGTAGATTGTCGAGGAGCACATTCCGCTTGCCGTACCACTCTTCAAGAAGTACGTCGTTACCAGGTATCCGCTCGTGAGTATTAACGTTTCTTGTCATCAAAATATTGCAATATAATACTAAGATATCAAGTTCGTCACACCATCCGCTCCCAACGATCAGATGAAGCAGATACTGGAACAATTTCGACCAACGTGGGAGTACGCCGATTTCGATTGTTTCATCGAATACTATCTTCCTGATTTGGATTGTGTCATGAAGCTCATGGCTGATCCGGATTGGCCTGCAGCTATCAAGAATCAAGATGATTGGGTCGACATGTCAAGAGCTTTGGTCTCGGTTGGATACGAGACTCCTTATTTGCTGGATGGTGAGTTTGTGAATCTACCGAAATGATTGATTTACGGGTGATTTGAGATTATGAATGTGTGAGAGATGGAGGAGATGAAGGGGGGTTGGGGATAGAAAGTCCTAGACATGTGGTGGCTTGTTCATGTACTTGTCCTCTCAAAGCTCCTATTTTATGCTCTTGCCACGCTCACAATCTCACAAGTGTATATCATCCAAGTCTCGGTCATCGTAGTCTTCATCGGGCGTTCTGCAACCACACTGTGAAGCAAAAGTGAGGCCACTTCTAGTGAAGTGTTTATTGGAAATATGTGGCTATTCACACAACCAATCACCGATGAACAAAGTATGCAGCTCTGTGATGCGCCTCACAAAGAGCCTCTCAAAAAGCCCCCAATGAGCCTCCAATGCGACCTTACTTCTCTCACACTGTGTTACACCGGCGATGCAGAGGGTAATCCAGGGAAGAATAGCCTACCAATCAATGACATCCAAATACGTCAGGCTGTCTGATCTCTGCTCTCGATGGTCTGAACATCACCAATTCAAGCACCCCTATTTGGTAGTACATACACAACCAAATGCGCTGTAAGGCTGCCAGCCTCCCCAAGCACAAATTGATTGGATCTAGAATAAAGCACCTCCGAGGCTGAGTCCTGCAGCCCGGTTGCAAGTTGTAGCAACTGCTTGCGGCGTGTTTTATAAAGAAGGGTCTTTGCCTCATTTTTGATTCGCAGGTTGTGCTCAAGAGCTCGCAGCAAATACGAACATATATTCCGAGTTTCACCTCACCACGATTACATCCAAGGTTTTGGTCCTAACTTCACTATGCGTTCACCTGCTACGGTATTCGCAGCGATCATATTCTTAAACGCTCTTTTGGTTCACGGAAACGACGGTCGGCACTGTCAAGAAGGCCTCTCAGCCGTATGCCCCATCGTCACCTTCTTCGGTCCCACGGGCGGAGTAGTAGACGGAGAAGTTGAAACCATCATGCAAGGACTCCGAGACGGCATGTACAGATCGACGAAACCCGACTCAACTAAGTACTACGAACATGACTACGTCATTTGCGTCAGTAGCTCAATCACGCTAGATGTTCCTGTGCTTGGGCGTTTGCTGCCCCTGACTCTAGGTGGCGGGATTCCGTATGGAGGTATCTGCGTCTTTCTTCAGCACCTGAATGGCGGAAATGTGACGTTGGGAAAAATCAAGTCGTTGGCGGATGATCTTCTGAAGAATGACTGCACTACTTGCGGGATGATACCGATTGGTTGGCCAGCAGATACTAACGACAGTAACCCGATATTGAAGTTTGACTTTGTGAGCAACCCTTCCTGTACGGGATCATGTATCTCACCAGGTGATCCCGTGAGTCAAGACACTACAGTGACTGTTACAGAATCAGGTGAGCACTATGTCCAAGCAAGATCTTCCCACTATTCAAGATAATCATCTAACGCGCCATTAGAGTATGTTCTTTCATACCCTGCTCATCTCGTCTCAACTCCTTTTCGTGATGGCAGTTATAGATAACAACTTCTCTTTCTAGCCCGCCAGAAACAAGTAGTAAAACGACGCTCACCTATGGACATAGCAGAACAACCTCTGGTAAAGTCACCACCATGATACTGGCTAACAGCGCCTTGACGCTGACGAGTTCATCTACAGTTACCAGCAAAACTTCTAGCAGTAGGATGACTTCCACTACTACGAGTGCCCCTAAGAAAACAACCTCTGGTGCGACATTTCAGATACTACTGTGCTTGTCTTTCCTGTAGCCTACTCTGCTAACTGCTTGTGTGGCAGTGACTCGTACCTCAGGTCCCGAAACCGTTTCTAGTGCGGCCAGCCTCGGTTCCCCATCGGTCGTAACTGTGACTTTACCGAGTACTCCTAGGAGTCCTAGCTCAGATAGTTTTGGTGAGTAGAGCAACACTGCACCTAGTACTCTTAACATCGTATTTCCACCTCACCAGTGTACTCGTTTCCCTTAAACTTCCTCTGCTAACCACATATACAGCTGTAACTCCTTCTTCAAGTCTCGAAATCGTTTTTACTACGGCCAAAACCAACCACTTATCGACCACAACTACGACATCGGCGAGTGCCACTACCTCGAAAATTTCCGGGGAGCAAAGCAATACCGGTCCTAGGACAGAAAGTAGACTAGAAATTGTATTTCTGTGTCTATTTGTGACGTGGTTCTTGCATCAATAATATATCAGGCTGTGGTTTTCGCTACTGTTTCGCAATATTGACGATCTTGAACCTCCCATATGGCTTCACTACCCATATGCATGCCATGGGAGGTTCCAGATCGCCTGTGCTCACAAGGGTCATCTGGTGGAGTAACTGTATCTCCTTCGTCTTCCACCCAGAATGCCTTGTCGCCGATGAATTTTTGACAGACTTAATTCAAGAAATGACCTAAATGGGTAACGGAGTGGCCAAGCAATTCTATTGCTTGGTTATTTCAAGAGGTTAGACATATCGGATGTAGTGTTAGCTCGGTATCTATATGCTCTGAGTTAGCATATACAAGTGAAAATAAGCTTCAAAGGGAAGGAAAGCCGTACAACTGAATGACTCTTTCTGCAATCTCCTTGTCATCGTCGAAAGTCAAAGTCCGGACTGCATTTTCAAGACCTACCCAAAGTGGGTCAAAGTCCTCCCCCTCCTCTTGTGTTCCTACATCATGTGCTACCATAGAGTTCCCTTGCGCGACAAACCAAAATATAATTTTCAGCACACCATCATTCATAGTCCGCTGACTTAGGGCAACAGGCTCCGTGTTTAACCCACAGCCTTGCTTCGCACCCGCTCCTGGAGTCGCGAGGTTGGGAATCTGCAAAGGAAGGAGAGTCACTCGTACGCCTGTTTCTTCGTAGGTCTCTCGTATTGCGGCATCTTCAAGAGTTTCGCCGATGTTTTTGCGTCCTTTGGGGAGGAAAACCTCTCCGTTTTTCTTCCAGCGGATGAGGAGCATCTTGGCTTGAGCAAGATCTAGAGTTATGGTGCCACAGCTGATAACGAAGGCATCAGAAAGACGGGTCGGAGTGCGGGAATTGAGCGACATGGTGGGGGGAAGTATGAGGACGTAAGTGGACAAGCCTGACTAGAAAAGATGGAAGGTAGCAAAACACAGTCGAAGAGATAGGATGAAAGCTGCTCTTGAGGGATTGCTGTGTCCTCATTGGGTGCGATGGAGTAGATGTCAGGGTGGTGAAGCAAGTTTTGATTAGCTCAGCCCGTCAGCCCTACTTCTGTACCCCACCAGCCCCATCATCCCACCACCTACCGAATTTAACAATATAAATTCAAATAATCCTCTTTCCTCCATCAAACAAAACAAACAAAGCCTGCCCGGCTAGCTCAATCGGTAGAGCGTGTGACTCTTAAGATTCTAAATCTATGGGTTCTGTGATCATCACAAGGTTGCGGGTTCGACCCCCGCGTTGGGCTCAATTCCCATCAATTGAATTTTTTTGCACTCTGTTTCTCTTTCCTGGCTTTTGTGCCTTCTTTTGGACAGACAGTTTTTGCTCGTTTTCTAGGAGCAGATATGATGGAGAAAATTCTTTAGTTGGACGGACATTTTTTCTAGCTTGGGATGGGAAGGTGGTGGGGTGGGCGTTGCGCCGAGGGGTAGAAATCTTTTTTGCCAAGCACGCCCATTGCGCTTGGTGGAACACCATCTGCACAGAAAATTCTACAGAGCACAACATATCGTATATACTTTCCACCGCAGCAGCTGGAGAAGCACACAAACTTAAATCATCCTATGATAATGTTTTTACTAAAGTTTTTATTCCTTTTCATTGTATCACTCTTCTAAGTTATCCCATCTCCAATATTCTCTCCGCTGTATACAGAAGTACTCGCGTGGTATCTAGTATCTAATATCTCAAGCCATCTTGATCTGACGTGATCCAGTTGTTCTCCAATCAATCGTGAAACCCTAAAACTTATTCCAATTCCAATCCCATTTCCAACTCCTCATGCTATGCTATGCAAAAAATGCAATGCGCAAGGTCCCCTGTACCTATATCTGTCCCGAAATATCATACTTCATCATGATTTTCTTCTCGAGGAAGATAGAAAACCATATATCCGTAAAAGAATGAGGGCAATAATAAACGCCGCTGAAAATGCAAAAGAGCTCCGTGTGGGAAAAATCAAAATCAAAATATATGTGAATATATACGCAAACTCGCTGAAAAGATGGACAAGTAAACAAACGCGCTCCCTCCGCAAAAAATCTACATAGCGTAATAAATACCCGCACCCAGCGCCGCCATCCCCCCCAGCAGCATCGGCGGCGGTGTCTGCGTCGCCGCACTCGACGATTTGGATCCGGTGCCAAGACTCACGGTCCCGCCGATCGTGCCCCCACTTTGCGACCCCGCAGTCGCCGACGCCGCGTTGGCAACCAGCGTTGCGTCGGGGACGGCGGTTGTGCCGCTGGTGATTTCGACGACGCTTGTAGAAGTGGCGTTGAAGTTTGTTTGCGCGAGGGAGATCTCGTTGTTGTCGAGATCGTAGACGACGTATGCGGAGCGCAGGAAGGTGTCGCCGAGAACGGAGGTGCTGTCACCGGCGGGGGCGATTCCGAAGAGACATGCGGAGGTGCCGTCGGTGAATTGGAGGGGGCGGCCGGAGGAGCTGGTTACGGGGATGACGAGCTCGTTCATGTCGACGGAGATGGTGGGGGAGGTGAATGTGAAGTTGAGGGTGGAGGAGTTGGAGGCGAGGGAGCAGGGGACGTAGGCGGCGCCTTCGGAGGAATCGTATTGTGCGCCGACGACTTCGTAAATGGCTTCGGTCATGGCGTCGGGGAGGTATGTGAGGGAACTGCCGGAGTCGAGGAGGACTGCAAGGGCTTGGTTTTTGGCGATCACACTACTGCCTAGCGTAACTTCGGTCAAGGTGATCAGGAACTCGGCGTAGTATCCCGATTCTTTCTGAATTGGTAATGTCTCCAGCTGTCCATGGTATTGAGCAGTGTCGACACCACCGAAGAGAATGCTTCCGGTGCTGGCATCTAAGTCGTTAAGCCAAAGTGAATATGCGTTCGAGTTGATCAGCTTGTCGGCAACCATTTGCGCTGGTAAGTTGTTGTATGCCGACTTCCCTGCCCGTCCAACTTGAACTTCATTGATCTCATATCCAACACCTAGGATGCCCTCGGACGATGAACTCGTGTAACCGATTCCAAACTGTAACTTGGCCAAAGTCGTACTCCCAATGGTGAATGTGTCCGTCACATAATCCCCTGAAGCTCCGGATCCATCGACGTACGAAATGTTGAAATCGCTCGAGACAAATGCGTATGTTGACGAAGAATTCGCGGAATATGTACCAGCGGACTTACACGGACTCCCCTTTTCACTACATAATGCGGAACTAGGCGTGTTGACCCATAAATCACTACTTCCGGTGTCGATATGTAAACGCAAACTTTGCGCCGGCGTGCCTAATGTTCCGTTTGCGAAATATAATGTTTCCTATTTATGATCAGCACCAAAGTAACAACGATGAACTAAAAGTTACACCAACCTCATTGTCTAAAGTAGCCGTCACTGTATTCGATCTCCGTCGTATGCGATCTCTCTTCAATGGATTCGATACTGCTCTCCTTTCCACATCGAAACCAACTACTCGTGGTGGTCCATCCGTCCTTCTCTGGAGTTGGATAGCTTCTGTACACCCCGACAGTATGCCCACGGCAGCGACAATGATTGTTGAAGTTCTCATGGTTGAAGTCTGTTGTCGTCCGAAATAAACCTCGATAAGTAAATCCTATATGGGAAATAGGAAATGGATGTATATTAATGGCCGAACCAGATGACGCGGACAGCGGAGCGCTAACGCAATTTAGCTTGAGGCCAGGCACAAGATATCCGTCGTGCCACAATACCAAGCAAGGCTAAGATATCCTAAATAGAAGATGACTGTGAATTGTCTCCAGAAAAAATAATTATGTTGGTGGCAAGGCCGAGTCGGGAGCCGATCAATGGGGGGCCGCTCTTTTTGATATGTATTTTTGCGGGTTCAAGCAAACGTCGTGGCTAATGACGAAACGACTAAAATATTGGCTGTGACAGTGTCCTGTACGAGCAAGCAGTGCTGCCAAGAGTGTGGAGTGGGATTTTCTTGGGAGATCTTGGGTGTTTAAAGGCTTTCTTGTGAGGCTGCGCGAGTCGAGTTCGATATTCAGTGTGGCGTTTCGGACCCGAAGGAAGCGCAGTGCAGTAGCGAGAAGGATGGAAATGTAAATTCGGACAAAGACGAGTACTACTTTGCCTAATGGATAATGGCAAGTCAAGGCAACCGTACAACTCGAAAAAGATATTCTTAGAGAAGATATGAAATGCAATTCATACTATTCATTTGCTTCTGCACAACCGCTCATCTCTGGTGGTTGAGGTAGATGGGATTCGACATTGTATATGTCTTGGCGGTTGGGAGACCGGGATCGTCAGGCCAAGGTGGGCAAGGGTCCAAGGTGTGACGCGGCCTCTGATACAGAGCAGGCAGTGAAAATGCTGTGCGGAGATAGAATCTAAACGGCCGCTCGCTGAATAGGACAATATTGTAATAGTGCAGTGACTGCTATTGGTTCATTGAAACGTGCGACAAGGGATAGTAACAAAGAAAGCAAAAATTCGTACTCACCACTGCTGGACCAATGAAAGAGACTGGAAGCTGTAATGTCCTTACCGGTAAAAGGAATCCCCATCTTCGGGCTTCAAAAGAGGCAGAGTATGTATACTGTAGTAGTCGTCCGCAGTAGATCTCGTGCTTGCGGTCGTCCTGGGCGCCGTGAAGCAACTCGTAGTTTCTTACGCAAACAAAGTCTTGGTGCCAAGTTACCAACAGCCGGTACCCTGGAGCTGATTCGATTCGAGTTTCGACGTGTCGGCTACGATTTTCCGACTGCTACCAGGGATGTTTCGGGGCGTATGGCAGGGGGATTACCTATTTTGAGATGCTCGCTGCGAACAGATATGTATGGTTGTCATGCTCCCTCTGCTTCCTTCTTTCCCTCCGTGCCCTCCTAAGCCTCTCTCATCTGCTTGGAAACCTTGACAGGATAAACATGAAGCACGAGAGACGGACCTCCGCGATTGGACCCAAAGCGACAAGTATGAAACAGTACCAGAGCGATGGGTTCCCCGTTGGTGAGTACCTTGATACAGCTTGTGAATAGATAATGCAGCAGATGTTTGGACTCCTGGCTCCGCCACTCTGCCCTAAGGAAGGAAGAAAGTATTCCTTAACCTTCCGCTACGCTTTCTAGATGATTAGATCAGATGAAGATGAAAACACCGGCAGTTATTAGTTAGACACTGCGAAGTGTAAAGCTAGACGCATTAATGCGGTTAGTGTAAGTGGACGGAAAGAGCTTTGCATCGACTGAGCGAGTGCACATTCGTAATTGCTGTGGTACAAGGTGAGAAGGGATTCGTCACTTCGACGTACTTAATTCGTAAGCATCCCAATAATTACGGAGAAGAAGATCCACTCGCAAACCAAAGTTTGATATGGCATCACGCCTGGTAATTGAGGCACACAGTCCGGACTTTTATCCTTATCACCGACATCTCGAACTCGACAACTTGGACCGGACCACCTTCATTCGAACAATCGAACGATGAGGAATCTGGAAGGATTCACGCAGCATGGCAACGCCGTAAACATGTCTCCATGAATTGCCATCAGCCCGATCCTTTGTTGCAAAATCATATATCTCTCAATTGCTGAGGAATCAATCAGGCTTTTTGCATCTTATTCTTCACAGCCCGTATGCATATCTCCAAGGTTCAGGTTCAGCTGAGGCCTCCCTCCAAGGGCCAACAATTGGGCCAATGTCAAAACCTCGACAGCGCACACGTGAACGTTAACGTTACAGTATTTTTCGTCAAACGTGGCGAACCGAGTCACCATCTATCCGCGAACAATGTCAGCAGCCTCATCATGCCATTTAGCATGTGAGGCTCATGGAGGCTTAGAGAGGCTCGGTGACTCGCTGGTATATCGACTTTAGGCGTCATCGAGACTTCTTCCAGAAACAATGTCCGGGCATTCAACTGTTATTGAACTCCTGCTGCATGGGTCTTGACTACAATTCAGAATGTCGTTTTCTGGCAGCGAAGATTATCATGACTCAACCGACTCGGAGTCCTGTGGATGAGCCAACTCGCTCTTATCGTTCCGATCCATGATATTCACGTAAGTGATTGATGTCCCTAACGTGCAACCAACATACGCAGTGGCCTCCATTCCCCTAACATAACGATGTCGGACGGAAAATTTCTAATGACCGCTATTTGCACGTAAGGACGTAGCTTTTCATCGCAGGCGACACGAAGAATATCTTTAGCTCGGCCTAATTGCACGAGATGGGATATCGAACACTGTGTCTCGCTCGCTCATCCCAGAAGTGCACAGCAAGGGAAGAAGTGTGGGAGAATGTGAAATGCTGCCAGCGTAGCTGTTGAGAGAGTGTGGAACTTCTATCCTCTGCAAAAAGGGAAATGGTCAGTAGGAAATATTGGATTCACAAAGTCTTTACGGGCGTGCAAACCACAGTGTCTCGGCTTACGACGACGTGATACTCACTATAGTCAGCATCGTCACAATGTCCAGGCTGCGGTTTAAGCAAAGAAGAGCTTCGTTTAGATCGTTCTGTGTGCATTTGGAAGTCTTACAAAAAGCTTGTGTCGAGGTGAGCAATAATGTTTGTGACGAATGGAATCTGACAGTAGTTTCTATCACTTCCTGAGACATTTTTGCAGCTGATTGGGTGATTGCCTATTGGTAGGTTCTTGATATACCAAAAGAATATTTCGAAATATATCCATCTGCAGCCTCAACACCATGTAGTAGCAGATGTTGGACGAGGATAGTATGCATCCGGCCGGCTTAACAAACATAATTACTAAAGGGTGTACTGATGCTTCTTCGCCTATGTAGGTCATCGCAATATTAAGTATTGCATGAAGACTAGGAAACAAATTCTGAGACTTGAATTTGCCAAAATCCGCATTAGGACATGTGGTGTGATCCGGAACCGTTGACTGACACTTCCTCGTAGACCCCGCACATGCTTGGTAGGCTAAGTAGCTCAATCAACCAATCAAATTCCATGTTGAGAAGTACGCACCATATCTTGTCGCATGTGCTTATGGCAGTTCAAGGGAGAGGGCTTAGATCGGTATTTATTTGAAAGAGGGGAGGGGAAGTTACACCTACAGCCTGACTTCTCATCTTACATATCTTCATGTTCTACCTTTGAATTCAACACAGGGAACTAACTTCCTTCCTCAACTCCGCACCCGCGAAAAGCCTCGCTTTTCTCTTCAGTCAAATCAAGTTATTCTCTACCTACCAAGAACGTCACGAATCTGAACCGAAGCCATCGAGACGGTCATCTGACTACGCATACCACCATGTCTCCAACAGGAAGCATACTCGTGACCGGCGCCAACGGCGGAATCGGCAGCGCGATCCTATCCCGAATCAACAGCACGCCCGAACTCGCCTCCTACCACGGCATCTACACCGTCCGTCATCACACCAGCGAACCACTTCCAGGAATCGCCCACTCCAAACCCACCCACGTAAAACACGACTACGAGACCCTATCCCTCGATCTCAACAAGCTCGAGAATGTGCGGGAAGTGGCGGCCGTCATCAACAGGAAAGTATCCGCGGGCGAGATACCTCCGATCAGGGCGCTGATCCTGAATGCTGGGTATCAGGAGATGGATGAGCAGCGCTTTACGGAGGAGGGATTGGCGACGGTTTTTGTGGCGAATTATTTGGGGCATTGGTTGTTGGTTTTGTTGCTGTTGGGGAGTATGGATCGGGAGAGGGGGAGGATTGTGGTGTTTGGGAGTAAGGCACATGAGTAAGACTAGCTTTTGGGTTCTTCTATATCTATAGTCAGAGATGAAGGATGGAATTTGGGGCATATTGCTGGATGAAGTGGAATGACAGGCTTTGCTTGTAAATGTGCTAACGAGATACTCAGTCCCTCCTTAAAGCAAAATGCTCGTCCATTTGCAGACGAGAAGTGGAAGACCATCCTCAACGATAGCACAGACCCGATAGCCAAAGGGACATGGAGCACGCAAAAGGAAGATCCGTCATGGATGAGTGGAATGCGACGCTATGGAGCTGCAAAGCTCTGCTCCATCATGATGATGTAAACCCACATTTCCCACCCCTGCATCTGCCCGGCTAACACACCCCCAGCGCCGAGCTCCAGCGCCGTCTCGACGTCGATCCCAATCTGAAAAAGATCTCCATCCTAGGCATAGATCCCGGCATGGTACCCACGAACATCGCGCGTCGCAGTCCCTGGTTCATCCGTGTTCTGCTATTCCGGGTCGTCCTCCCGCTAGTAGCTTCTCTGCAAGCGTGGCGCAACCCTAAGGGCAATAATGATGTGCGGACGGTTGATAAGGCGGCGAAGGATGTTCTTGCGGCGGCTTTTGATAGTAGTCCTGTTTTGGGGGAGCAGCCTAAGGGTGTTTATCTAGATGGGTCGGAGCGTGCGGAAATTAGTGCAGAGGCACAGGATCCGAGGAAGAGGGAGATGGTTTGGAAGGATAGTATTGGGTATGCGGGGTTGAAAGAGGGGGAGACGATCCTCGCGCATTGGCAGTGACGATGGGATTTATTTGCAGGAGGGACTGAGGTTCGGGTTCTGTGCGAATAAGAATATCCTATGAGATATGACTTTGTGCTTCGGAGGGCGTTCACAAATTGCTACCGCTAAGTATACTGAGCGTCAACTGAAACTTTGTGCCCTTATTTGCGCTGAGATGCTAAATCTAGGCTTTTAAAATCTGTCCACCGAGTGGTAATGTAATCGTCATGTTTCTTTAGTTACCACCAATTCAGGCTCAACGAAAGGATCTTGTATCTACCGAGTTCTCTACTGGCAAGTACAAAACTCATGTGTTAATAGAGCGAAGGTAAATTTACCTGCTACCCGAACAGTGACACACAGAGAGAAAAACATATATAACACAACTTAGACCAGTACTCTAGCCATCTAAATAACCATAACATAAGGCTATGCAGAAGCTCCCAATATACCCCTTGTCTTATGCACATCAAAAAAGGCTAGTCAGGGTAGTAATGCGCAAGCGTTCAAAACTCTCTGTTGCCAGCCTCACTGCAACGACAACGAATTCCTCTTTTCTTATAACTACGAGGCACCGCTCCCGAAATGATTGATGAGAGCTACGCAAGTCATATTTCGTCGCGAGCTTAAATTACAGTGTTGATTCCTCCAGTTTAGGATAACTTCAAGTGCAAAGCCTTGCTACATCCTGTTCAGTCTAGCTCGTTGTCGTGTGCATGACATATTGTCGATTATTTAAATATCTAATAGACTTGGTAAGTGCATGGTCTACGTCTTTAAGAGTGTTTATAGCGTGCATATATCTGATAATTATTGCTTGGAAAGGTTCCGCTGTGGTGTTGGCGAAACGAACTTGAGCATTCGAAATTTCGAACGACTCTGGAAAATCCCGATCGATAGTTCCTCTATCATCTCAGAAAAGGAACTTACAAACACCTACGGCCTCCTAATATCGGCAAAATTTGTTCGCGGCAGCACAGATGGCTGATAATGAGCTTGGCATTTCGGGCCGGGACAGCACGAGTGAGGGGGTTGAGGCACCTAGGAAGGGGAGTCAAAGTGCCCAGAAAGATGCCCTCACAGATGGAACCTACAGTGGTGCAGCGGAAAAATCTTCGCTAAGTCCAGCTCTGGCCGCCTTCCCGGATATGGACTTTTCTGCTTTGCACCATACTGAAGGCGAATTTACAATTGTCCAGCCCCCTGAAATCGATTTCACTCTCTTCCTTACAGCCCCTCTAGATAACTGGACATCGGACCCATCTCGATTAATTTCCCCGGAAAGCATCTTCTCTGACAGCTCTGGAGCGACCTGTTCAACCTTCAGCACCATCAGTTCTTCAGACCTTGAAACTAAGGATAGCCTTAATACAAATTATGATCCTTTGGAACCCGCTTCCTTAGCAACCCAATTCCGAAACTGCTGTCAACTATACTCAAACCCCTTTCTCCCCCCCGGATGTAAATCCCTTTTGGCGCCCCTTCCATAATACGAGTTCTGGCGAAGGAAAGGACTCAGAAGAGAAGGAATCTCGATGTACTTCCAAGGAAAGCAGCCCTGACGCGACCTGTTCAACCTTCAGCTCCTTCGCTGATGAGAGTTCATGGTCCGACGAATTGTTTCTCGCTAAAATACTTGAATGTGACCTGTCACTCGGCGAAACTCCACAAACCCCAAGTTCTTACACTGGCGCCCAGAAGCTAGAAAGTCCACAGAGTCGCTGCGAGGAAGAAACAGACTGGGAGGAAAGCGACAGCAACTACAGTGACCGATCTGGAGTACTCACCGCTCTCGACTATGCTCGGAAACACCACGATGACGATCTTCCATCAGCTCCCGTGAAGCCTTTGCTGACACCTGCAAAGCAGCAACTTGTAGATCGCATCATGCAAGAGTTCTGGATTTTCTTTGATCAGGACCGGGCTGGCAACTTCAGAAGTTGCGCTGGTTCTGAATCGGTATCAGAATCGGGGCGTGCGTCTATTTCGGATGGTATGAGTAATTCTAGGCAGGATCAAAGCAGCAGCAGAAGCAGCAGCAGCCCTAGCATCCAGAGTGCTGGTAAAAGGTCCATAGAGCAAGGGCAGGAAGAAGACCAAGACCCGGGAGATAGAGATCCACCAGGTCCCAAGCGACTGAAGAAAGACCTCGAAAATCTCGACAAGGCCAATTGCAAGTTTGCATGTCCGTATCGGAAGAGCAATCCGCGAAAGTATTGTGTACAAGGAACCTGGAGGTCATGTGCTCTAACACCTTTGGAGAGTATCGCCCGTGTAAAGTATAAGCACCGTTACAATATGAATATTTATTCCACTGCTAACTTGGGCCCAGAGCTCATTTGTATCGACACCATCGCATATTTCAATGCCAGCGATGCAAAACGCTCTTTAACAGCGCGGAGGAAGTTAATGAGCATCTGCAGGCTGTTAAAGGCTGTGATCTAAGCTTAGGAGGAGAAGTTGAAGGAATCACGGACGACATTGAGAAGCGGCTTCGGAGCAGGAAGAAGACGACTGAGGGTCAGACAGCCGAGGAAAGATGGAGGGAGATATATCATCTCATTTTCCCCAGTGAACCAATCCCAGGGCCATGTAAGCAGAAGTCCTTACTACTAATCATGTCTTCTTGCGAGTGCAGAAGAACCAATTTGAAGCCAAGCAAACTTTCTACAGCTTGTAAACCAGAACGCTAATCGTGATTACAGACTTCGAACCCGTCCAAGAAGATATCGACAAACTCCCCGACAACGAACTATCCCTCTACGAAGAGTACTCCCGTCGCGAGCTACCCCGAATCTTCCGCGGTGCCATCGAAAGCATTGTGAATGAAGGGACGTCCCAACTCGAGGAACAATTACGCAGTCAGCTAACGAGCATCATCCAAGAATGCCAGGATAAAATGTTCTCCAACTATCGACAGCAGAAACCTCCAACAAACGTCTTGGAGGAGCCCGTACTTCCTAGCGAACCAGCCATAGACTCAGATGACCTTGCTCGCTTCTACCAGCGACCGCCTTCCCCTCGAAATAATATCGTCGAACTGACTGTTTCGAGCACAAAGAAACCCGAGCTGGCGCACGAGCAGAGCAGCTTGGCGGATTCTGGCTACGCGAGTAATAGCGCGCAGGATTCGACCGCGGCTGAGTATTCTGCAAAAGGCTCAGTGTGTATGGCAGCCACCGAACCTCCTCTCCTTCATTCAGCCTTTTCTTTTCCCCACGATACCGAAGTGAATGAATTGTTCTCACACGAAGGCGCGCAAGGGATATTCCATGAGTCTTCGAGCACTTGGATGGAAGAAGACATGACAGCCGTTGGGCACCCAGACTTTATGACTTGGGACGCAACCTGGATGCCAGTGCAGAACCAGAACACAGATACAGACATAACATCTTCGCTGTAGCAGCTAACTCGATCATCAACTCACGGACCTCACAAACCTCACATCCTCTACCAAAACACGAACCAAACACATCTCACTCCCACCCTCGAATTCAAAAACCATCGAATTAATATGTATATAACACGTACATAAATACACACATACATAATATGTATAATACCAACTCTAACGCCCGTCCTCCTCCCGCCTTTCTTCCCACCCCCAAAACCCCGTACCCAACATATTCCCCGTTCCAATCCCAGTCCCCATTCCCTGTTCCTATCCTATCCTATTATCCCTATCCTATCTACCCAAACACCATAACAATGCATATATCTTTCTTCCTTTCTTCCTTTCTTTCTCGCTTTCGTTCCATCTTCCACCACGCAAACCAAACCATACCCAGACCAGATCAACATACATACATACATACATACATACTATTCTACTATACTATGCCCGGGAAAACAGTCCAGTCCAGTCCAGTCCGTCCATCATATACATATGTCCATTTCGATTATGTCGAGCCAATGAAAAAACGAGAGGAGTCCTATCCTCTTCCTGCTTACTTTCCTATCCTTCCTTCCTTATCCCAATTTCCGTATAGCCCCCTTCCCTTTCCTCCCCACCAACCCCCACCTGTTCCATAATGCCATCCATATATCAACCATACCATGCACGCACGCTATTACACAGAGATTCTTTATTCAAATAAGTAAAAATCCCCAACACCGCCCGGCGGAGTTAAACCCAACCCCGCCCAAAACAAAAACTCCAATAAAAGCCAATCAATCCCATACTCCACTCCCCAACCCGCATACTCGCGAGTTCGGCTAGGGAACAAAATAATTTTGCATGCATGCAAAAGCGCATCATCCCACCACTCAAGTCTCCATGTGAAACAAGCCCGAATCCAATTCAAACATCTTCTCATTACCCAAAGCCGCCAAATCGGGCAACAGCCCCCCATCCGTGCTACGTTTATACGAGATACGTTTGGGTTTCAGCTGGAACTCCGTATTCGTATTATCCATCCTTCTTTCGTGTTCCCCATAGCGGTTCTCATTCACCAGGACATCCGCCAAGGGCGTCATACCCGAGAAGCGATCATTGGTAATCTCGACAGGGTTTCCGAGCTCGACGCGCGGCGTAGTGTTGCTAAGAACTTGTTCTAGGATACCGCGGTCGCTGAGGGCGGTCGTGGGTCGCATAGTGAGATCGTTGAGGAGGTCGGCGGGGTCGTATCCATCCCTGCCCATTGCGATGTTTCGGTTTCGTTCGAGGAACATGGCTAATCTGCCGATTTCCGTATTCCATTTCTCGCCTAGAACTCGCACCACTTCGTCCACGTCTTGGGAAGTCAATTCCAGTTTGACGGGTTTCTCAACACCGACGCCAAAGCTCTTTAGGGTTCGCTTGACCGAACTTTTTACGTGGTGGTTTTCACGATGAGAGCTGGTGGTACGTCGGGTGTCTCTCATGCTAGCACTCATCCTTTTCATGGCCATATCCTGATCGTCGTGCATGTAAGGTACCTCGAGAATGGTCGTGTTCTTCGCAATCGCATTCACAAGAATTGTGAAACCTTGAAGGTTGATGTCGTTATGTTCGCAGAAAATATGCGTAAGCCCTCTGTTTGCTTCCAGAACAGAGGAAAGTGTATTCGCCCCTTCCAGACCAAGCTTTTGATACTCGATGCGCAAAGATTTGAGCGTATTGTTGAATTTGAGACCTGTCAAAGCTTGGTTGAGACCGATACCAAATCGTGTTACTTCAAGGTGGGCCTGCTCTCCGGATATGTCAAGATCCTCCAGTGTTTTATTTTCAGCAAAGACCCTTTGCAAGGCTTCACAAGTCTCGGGACTCGCATCGTACGGTAGTGAGGCTTTGGAAATGTCCAGCACTTGAATGGTGGTATTAGTGCGTAGCGCCTCCAAAAGCTGCTTGAAATACTCTTCCTTGGTGAACTCGATCATTCGGACAACGAGCTTAGCAGGGGTATAGTTCTCTTTGATAGCTTTGACGAAATCACTAATTCCTTTCTCAAGTCTGTTAGCACTCACATGAAGAACCAGGTCGCGAGCTTCGCCAGAAACTCGAGTCATAGCCCTCATCAAGAGAGCAACATGCGATCCAGTCAGATTACATTGGTCCATCTGCAGAATGCGGAGTCCAGCAGACATATCACTTGAAAGATAAGCCGCTATGGTATCGAGAGTCGCATCGTTGACCTAATTTGTTAGTTTGTATTTAAGAGTTCAGGTGGAAATACTCACAGGAATACCATTTAGGATTAATTCCTCCAGCTTCCAAGAGATCATGACTTCGGGCACAAACAGTGGTTGTTCGCCAGAAGTGCGAGTAATCCTCGATAAATCGAGTCTCCGAACCTTTGAAAACCGGCTCATGGACACTTGAAATCTTTCCAGTAAAATCCTCCCAGGGTTGTCGGATATGTTTATGCACTCAAGAGTTTGGTTTTGGCGTTCTAAATGAGTCAAAAGTTGCATTATTCCTCGGTCAGTAAGGCCACAACGTGAGCACTCAATTGCTCTTATCTGCGCTTTGGGATTATTCAGCGCTGGTATAATGTGGTCAAGATCCGTTTCTCCAAGTTCAATACCGTTGAGTACAATCCAAGTAACATCCGTTAGCTGGCTTTGGCATAAAGGCATTAGTGCACTGGTGATCTCGCAACCTGGGTCTTTTTCGAGTACACCACCCTCTTCATCGAAAGTGTCTTTGGGTCTCCTTTGAGGAAGAGTATAGCTGAAATCCAGTCTCCGAAGTCGCTGTGATTTCAGAGCAATAGCTTGAACCTCTTGGTAGAGTAAAGATCCTTTCTGGGGTTCCATGCTAAAGTAAGTGTCAATTGATATATTCGTGCGCGTACTCCAGGCGATATGATCCACCCCGTAGGTATCCACAACACCATGCATACAGTGAAGATCAATGTCTTTGAAAGAAATCGAATGGAATGATTCATTGTAACGTAAAGAGCGGAAAATTGCAAGAAGTTCGTAAATCGTATATTTTGCTGTTGAGGCTGGGCGGTACAAGCGAAATTCAGGGGCGTCTTCAACATCCCAATCCACGGCATACTGAATATTTACAGGATTGCACTGGACAAGTTAGTGGATAGTACGGCATGCGCGCGTTGAGCCTTACATTGTAAGCCATGCAATAGGCGACGAGAGTTCTATCGAAGCAGCCGAACTCCTCTTCCTCATGGACCAAAGGAATGTCACTCGATTCCAGGAGACGCCGCGGGCCACTGAATGTAAAATTATAATCAAGCCACTGAGGCTTAAGATACTGAATGGCTTGGAAAATTATAACTGCGATATCGTGAGTAGCAGAGGCGGCTAAGTCAAGAAGGGTGGCATGCTGAAGTGGTGCTCTAGAATACGGTCAGCACTGGCACTTGTTCCTGATATACGCAGTTTAAGGAATTTGAAAGAAACGAGTCCGACAATGGATATCTTTCTAGGCTGCATCTGCTATATAGAAATTATTGCAATATTTGAAATGTTCTGAACATTTCTCTCTCTGGAATACCCCACTCGGGTTTCCTAAACAGACTGATTCTTATCCCATATCCAGTCGTAGGCTGTTATCAATTGGGATTGGAAACTCGTAGCGCAAGACTATGTGAACATTAACTCACCTGAACGCAAGCTCAAATCTATCATCAGAGTACTGCACATTCATTGCGACCAACGAAACAAGCCCATAAGTATTCCGACTCGACTTCGGCGGAAATAACGTTGTTGAGGGTTGGCTGAAGTCGGGAAGTGGTATCAAATGCAGCCGATTTATGCCAACTACCATATAAAACACCGAGCTCCCGAGTCTCTGGAGGTCATCTGACGAAGAGCGTGAGCTCTTTGCTACTTGAGTTCTTTTGACGACCCTGAAGACCTGGAAATGGTTTGCATCATAGTCATCTACCACCTCAAGCGCCTGGACTAGATACCGGACCACTCTTTCCGGGTACGGCTCTTGCATCATGAGCCTAGCCTTTTGTGCAGCGGCTCGGATCGAAGTGGACCAGAGGTCTGCCTCTTTTGGGTCGTGTAGCATGAGCTGTATTGATCCCACGCCATGATAATCTTCGTCCAGATATACCACCTCAGTTGTGAAAAAGGGTCGCCCGTCCTCCATTTTGTACACCGTCACAATCTGTCCCAGCGGGATGCGGGTTTCGCCTTCGGTCGATGCATGCGAAGCTTGCGACTGCACTTCTTGTAGCGATCCTATAGACGCAGTAGACGATTGGCGGTGAGTTTGGCGTATATTTGCAGGTTGGATCTGAGGGAACGCATCGATGGCGCGGGACATGCTCTTGAATCGTATTAAATGCGTATCGGTCAACACCAAGTACTCCTTCTTCTTCCTAAACATGCCGGTAGTCGTCTGCACTTCACCATGGTGGAGTATCGAAGGACTGTTGCCAATATACTGTATTCCCGGGCCCAGGAAGTGTAAATCCTCTAAAGGAGACTCTGGCGTCATACCAATGACCTCCTTTTCCTCGTCCAGATCAGTCATAGACCTCCTCCCCAAAGAACCAAACAATGAACTTGGTCGACCTTTCTGCAGTGTTCGGGGTCGCAATTTCGGCGAATGGAGGGTATCGTTCTTGACAGGACTGCCTGTTGTTGTTACATTCTCGGGTTCTGTATTTATTGTTGGTGCTAAACTTCCGAATATCGAGCCTCTCTTTCCCGACTTTTTCTTGTCCTTGTGCTCTTTATCTTCTTTGCCGTGATGATTGCCGACATCTGTATTTATTTGTGACAGGTTCGAAAGTGAAGCTCGCGAAAGGAGACTTAAGCTCTTGCGTCGCGATTTTTCGGCGTGAGGCGCCATCGCATAACTCGAAGACTACTAGCGACCAAAACCTCCTGCTAAGCTGCTCTGCGAAGCCAAATCTGAACACTCCAACACCTCGCGAACACTCATGCGGCAAACGTACGGCTTTTAATGTTGTTGGGTTGTGGTTGGAAAGTTTCGCCGGATCGGGGTGCAATGTTCAATTGCTGCAAATGGTGCGCAGATATGCTAGCCAAGCATACGTTCAAGTGCCGGAAACGGTAATTGCGAGGTCCAGATGGGTGATATGGACAGCAAAAATGAAGGCGAAGAGAATGTTTGCAGTTAAAACGATAAAATGATTGTTTGCAGTGAATTAAAAGGTGTAAAAAGTCAGAAATTGAGCATTTTGGTAATTGATCGACTTTCTGATAAGAGTACTCGTAGCCAACAGTGTACAAAGAAAGTATAGTATAGTATGGAAGGTTACTGGTGGTATGTTTTAGTGGGGAGAAAGTCCAATGCAGAACGGGAAGTGAATTGTGCAATTGTGGATGCGATGCGATGTACTGCGGTGGACGGATGCGCTCAGAATAACATCGCTTGTTCAATTACTTCGTGCACAATACATGCATGCATCAATGTCTCTTCTCTGGTTGTCTCGTCTCGTCTTGTCTTGTCCTGTCTTGTTCTGTCCCCAAATGAAGAGGCAGATGTCTTGTCATTTTCTTGTTGATCTTAACTCAGTGAGAACTTTGGAGCGTCTGAGTACGACTTCTATAGCAGGGGACTAGATGGACCGAAGAGACAGCTGCTGCTGGCCAGCCCGAGTCTGGTTGCTGGGTAGGGTGAAGGTGCAGGTGGAGGTGGAGTTGTACAGTGCAGAGCGGAGGAGCCGTGCAGGCATGGAGCCGTAGAGCAGCCATAGAGCCATGTTCAGAAGTTCACAAATCCCGAAATCCAGAAATCCAGAAATTCACAACCTCTGCACATGGGACGACCTTGTGCTGTCTGGCTGCTTGGTTGCTTGGTCGCATTGCATATGTTATGGGAGTGACGCGAGATTCTTCGGAATAGAGCTCCCCAGCCCATGTGATTGGTGTTGAGCATATGTTTATCTCTACTACTGCGCAATACTACGGATTATCCATGTCGAGAGGCGTCATGATACGGTACTTTCTCCCACGTCTCCTCGAGTAGCACTTCGTACGGATTACGAACCTCGAAGATCAATTGACAACTTTCTCCGCAATACGAGGTCCTGCATCCTTCACCAGCATTTCTTCGTGTCAGCCAGAGAAGAGGATCGAAGACATCGAAGATTGGATGCTTTATTTTCAACTGTGCGTGCAGGAGGTTGTGTCTTAGTTCTTCTTCCTTCGAGGTACGGTGCACTTTGCCCTTTGTACCTTACTGTAGTGCCAGGAACAGCGCCCGGCGATCGTGATTTCGTCCCATCTTTCCAAAACATGTATAATTTTACGCTCTGATGGGTTTGCCCGCCTGTCAGCCTGTGCACCACGCACCGTACTATCGGATATGCATAACACTACGACTGTGTGGCTTATTTCAAGCGTCTTCCCGGCTCCTCGAATCTCTCACTCAAACATCGGAGAATATTTGAAAAGAGATTTGTTCTTCAGCCTTGTTCCTTACAAAGTACTTAATTTATCGTCTTGGCCAGCGTTTGAGATATTCAGCGGGTCCAACGACCGCAGAACCCTTGACGGCATATCCGCCTTCTTCTCCTTCGATCCACACTTCGTATTTATGCTCATTGTCTGTCTTCCTCCCCACAACCATACATACTCTTAACTCTTCATTTACATATAACGGGGCTAGATTCCTATAGTCGAATTGCTTTATGATTACTCCTTTCGGCAGTTGTGATGTCAAAACCGTAAGCATAACCACCAGCGACAGCGGTCCGTGGACGAGCAGGTTCCTATGTCCTTCGATCTCTCGACAGTATTGGGGATCCAGATGAATTGCGTGAGCGTTGAAGGTAAGCGCTGAAAATCGGAACAAGAGGCTCGGAGTAGGCACAAACCTCACAAAGAAATCTGGTTTGTGGATGGCTTTAGGAAGAAGGTAGTAATTAGTGAAGGGCCGATTATTCGAACATGATAGCTTACGCTTTATAACCTTCGAAGGTTTCATCTGATCCTTCTTCGCAGTAGGAATATCCTTTTCGCGCATAAAGACGATAATTCTCGACTCGACAAGAGCTGCTTGTCCAATGTAATCATCAGCATCGGCACGATAACGAGACAGCAGCTGTTGATCAATCGCAGAATCGTCCAGAAGAGTGCTGTTTTCGTTACCGACCGGACCTATTCGGCGCTCGATGTTTACAAAAATCTTCTCATCGCCTTGCCCCCCCTTGACTGTAACATCCACAATTCGTTCTATACAAACAGCGCGCGTGTTCAGATGAAGCTGGCGGTTCTCGAACTTGTTGAAAGCAATGGATCCTCCAGCCCACATTCTGCGCATGAATGGAGGTCCTGGTGAGTGTAAAGCATCTGTGCCATCTGGAAACAGTTCGTTGCTGGGAACTTCAGGATTGAAATAGACTATATGATGAGATTGTGGAAGTCTGCTCTTATCGTTGCTCGCTCGTGCACATGGACGTTCGATCATTAACAATGAGGGGTCGTCAGTAGGGGAGTATGCTGCTGGAATGAAATCGGCCAGTGATATATCTAGAAGATTGGAGTGAGTTGGTGAAAGATCATCGTAGATGATGTTAGCAGGTCGTGTAGTGAGTTCGTCAAAGAGTTCAGATTTTAAAGACGATTCGACATGCTGCTTAGAAGAAGACAACGAGCGCCTGAGGTTACGAGATAAACATCGTTGAGTATAGAAGAGTGTCGAAGCCCTCATAGCAAATCTAATCACACAGACCTAGGAGATGTACTCAGGTGTCGTAATGTCGTTATCGTTACTTAGAAGTGTAAGTGGAAAGTTCCAAAGACGGCAAAAATCCTAAATGCGTGAATGCCAAGCATTAAGCTTCATGCTATCTCTTATCGATAAGCCTCCCGATAACGGCAGTTCTTTATCCTTCCTTCCCCAAAGTACAGTTCCCCTCTATGATCTGCCAATAAGTTTATCCTCCCAACTCCCAAGCCAGCGCCAGCTTTGTGTATATTTGTCTAGATTTCCTAATGCCCCAGCAACCTTCCCTTCCGGATCACTCAGCTTACTGCCCTCGAATTCGACGAAAAATATGTATTGGAAAGGAACGACCTTCGTTGGACGACTGTTGATGCTTGTCAAATTGAGTTTATAACTCTTGAAGCAGTCCAGCACGGCTGCGAGAGCTCCCGGTGTGCGATGATCAATCGTAAAGGAAACCATTGACTTGGAAGGACTGTTTGCCTTGGTGGCAGAGGCATCGATACCTTTACGCAGAATGAAGAATCTCGTCGTGTTGTCGTCACGATCCTCAATACCCTGCGCAAGAATATCCAGTCCATGTATGTCTGCTGCTAACTGACTCGCAATCGCTGCGCTGGTTCCGCTCTTGTCCGCCTTCACAATCTCGGCCGCCTTGCTTGTGGAACTAACGTCGAGTCTCTCAATCCCCTTTAAATAAGTGCCAAGGAATGCTTCGCATTGTCCATAGGCTTGTGGATGAGTATATAGTCGCTGGATGTGCCTTAGGCTAGATAGCGGTTTCGTCTTTGGTTTGACCGGAGATGGTGTCGCTGTGGTTGGGGTACAAGTGCCAGACCTTTCCGGAGAGTCCGCCTTCGAAAAGTGACCTAGGAGGCAATGACTGACATCCAAGTATGCTTCGCCGCATATGGTGAGATCTTTGTAAAGTGAATGGCGATCTGCGAGAAGTTCGAGAGTGAAAATTACAGCTCCATTTGTAGAGTTTTCGAAAGGAACAACACCTAATGCTGCCTTGCCAGATTGAACAGCATCAAAGACATCTGTAGCTCGTCAGTGACCAGTTTGAACCCAAGTTCAAAGATCCAATACCTGGGATGCCAATGGCTGGTTGATACTCATATTTCTCTTGGTCAAAACATCCAAGGGCAGCCTGGGCGTGATAATCATCGGTTAGTCCTATTGGTATTGCATGTGGCTCGTAATGCTGGCAAAAGAACGGTGATGGGCATTTGATTAAACGAAGGTCAAATACCTGATGAGTGTAAGAAGAAATGGGCCCAAGAAAGGATATAGCAGGTCTGCTAGTGGAGGAAGAGGGGTTGGATTGCATGGCTATTGATGGTGTGCAATCTCTTTCTTTGGGTTGATTTATTCGGCGTGCCGGTGGGCAATTTGGTAGATATTCCGACGTGTACGAAGATCTGTGTTCACTTCATCTCGGAAGAGTTCGCGTACTACTCAGCAGATCATATTGTTGTGACGAAAACCTGATGATGTGCTTATAGAAATTTCAACATTATTTTTGGGCGGTCATAGTTAGCTGACCCCGCTACAGTGCACTCGAACCCCACTTGATCACAAGTCTTAGAGGAAGTTGTATGATACTTATAGCTGTCGTAAGAGCGCTTGTAGCAGTGAACTCTCGGCATCCGCAGACCTGAAATTTGTTGCAGTCATCTCACATATACATCCTAAAGCCACCGTGGAAAAGGTGGACTAGGTATTTCTCGCATCGCCAGATAATAACATGGGTATCACACAAAATGGGACATGCTGCAAAAGGCTCTCTGAAAAATTGAATTCCCGTATCTGACCTCTCCATATGGTAGATCTAACGACACTGAATCTCTCAGATTTTTAACACATTCTCCCAGCAAGCAGATCTTCCCATACGCAATCTTCCCTCATTGTAACACGGGAAATATCAGGCACCACCTTATATTTCAAAGGATTTAAATTGTCTAAAGAGAGTCAGAAGTGCTCTTCGGGCCTGGAGGAGGTTCATGTACCTGAGATATCGATTCTCCAACTCAAGAAGCCGTCATAACGGACCGGAGAGGGCTTGGTCGGACAATACCTCTCGGGCCAGAGCCAGACAACGCTGGCCGCGCTGGGCTCTGTTGCACGCCGCTGGGGCGGATTGGCAGATTGTGACTAGACGGGTCAACTGGAGCTGGCTCCTCGCTCAATGCGAGGGCTTCAAACTGTCAATCTGGAGGTTGTTAGCAGAGGATCAAAGGAGTATCTCGGATCACAACGAACCGTCATAGTAGTCATCATCGTCATCAACTTCGGCCAACTGCTCGAAGTTGACCTTGTAGCGTAGGATGCCGCCAATACCACCAAAGCCCTTGACGAACTGGTTACCCTCACTGGATCTGTCTGAGACGAACTCTAGAGTAGCACCGAAATCTTTGTATTTCTCCGCAATCCACTCAAGGAATGAATCTTGAGATACAACTTCCATCTCCTGGCCTGTTTCTTTATCCATAAACTGATCTCTGTTCGCGAGCTCGGCTTGCTTCGTGGTGTGAAGGACGATCTGGTTGCCATTGCTATCCTTGAGGACCCAGCGAGTGATCTCGAGATTCTCGAAGACAATCAGGATCTCGACAGCTCCAAGTTCCAACGCTTTTAATGTATCCTCCACACCGTAGCACACACGACCGGTGTCTTGACTGATCTCATCGAAGTATTTTCCGATGAGTTTCTTTTCCTGGATGAACTTTACGTTACTCAAAGTCTCGGCCGAAAGCTCAATGGCTTGGTTGAATCCGTTCTCTCCACCATAAGATACATCAACAACTTTTATGACCTTGGTCTGCAAACGATTGTCGAAAAGATCGGATTGGTTGAGGTCGTTCTTGAAATCGGCGGATCCAGCCAAGATGATACCAGCAACATTGACTTTGTCTGCGGTGATGAAATTTTGGACAGCCAGCTCAGCAACCTTACGGACGTAGTTGTGGCGTTTTTCCTCACGAAGACGTGCGAAACGCAGCGCAGACTGACCACCACGACCGTGCTTCTTGGGCAAATCGACCGAGAACTTATGGATAACATCTCTGGTGTTACCACTCAAGGTACCGAAGAGAGCTCCATTTCCATCCATAATAATAAATCCGAATTTCTGATCCGATTCCAACAACTCCGCAAGAGCCTCGGTGTGGAATTTATTGTCGCAAAGGTAGAGCGAGGTGTTGATAGGCTTGAAGGGTTCGAAATCGATGTTGACCTTTCTCTCTTTGCCTTCGGATGTCAAGATTTCACCACAGTACACGACCAATCCATTCGGGGGCACTTTGTTGTACAATTTGAGTCTCTGTTGAGTAGAAGTAATGGCAGAGAGGACGGATTGACGGTTCACACGCGACTTGATGTTTGATGCGGTACCCTGGAAACTACAATCAATATGCTGAGGAAGGCAACCATCCGAAAATTTGGACACCTACGTATTCTTCTGCCAACATCTTCGCCGCACGAGAGACTTGATCCTTTGGCGCTGGAAATAATCATTAGACATCGTTCCCATTGAAGACGGAAGAAAGAGGCGTACGAATAATGAGCGAAATCATGGATGTTCCATTTCCGCGCGCCGCTTCAAGACGCTTGATCAATTTTTTCACCTTCCATATCTCGATATTCTTCTCCGCCTCATTGGCTTGAGCGTCACTCATTTTGGCGGATGAATGAGACTTGAAGTCTTAAACACCTTGACCTCTGGATAACCTCTGACTGGGTGCAAGAACTCCCGATGGATTCCGCAATTCAGGAAGTAGTAGAAAGATCTCTGTTGTGTGCAGCAGGCGCAGGCGGGTGAAAAGTGTTCTTTCTTTCTGTATGTGTGACGTGGGAAACGCTTAGGGTAGAGTGGCACGAGTGGGCTGACCTTGAAGTAGTGGGATTGTGGGTGGTGGGTGGTGGGCGAAGAAAATTATGAGAATGGACCGTGCTTAGGCGAGCAAGGCGAGCAAGGCGAGCAGAGGGGAACGTCACATTTTAAGTGGAGAACTCTCCAACGACAAATTCAAGAGACAGCCGGAGCATTCTTCTACTGCTAACATTTTTTGCTTGACTCATCGCGACTCATACTCGACGGCGCCCGCCAATGTCTTCTCCAAGAGGTGTATCTTGCAAAAACAGCACATTCCAGTTTACTGGTTGAGGGTTAGCTCACGCTCAATGCGACGTCTTTGTCCTTGACTCATAGGTGCTTTGAGTCACCCTTCTGCAGACGTAACTCTACCCTTCGTGCATTCATCATCTCCCCTTCGCAGCAGCCTCCACCTTCTTCTGCGCACAAGAAGCGCAGTCCTTACTCGGATTATCTGTTTTACGCTCCCCTTCGTATTTAGGACAAGTCTCTACTGTACTGCCTGTGTTGCTAGTGCACTTTACCGGCGTACCCGAGCTGTAGTGCGAGCAAGCGAAGTACTCGACGTGGTAGTGACACATTTGAGCTACGCTGTCCTTGGTGTCTTCTATCTTTAGATATTTCCCGTATGTTCCTGCAACGGTCGTTGAATCAAATTCGCGGTACTGTGATAGTGTATGCTTGAGGCGGCCGTCGTTCGTGTATGTGGCGAGTTTTCGATGTCCTTATGGAGTTAGTGGTAGCGATATCAATATTGTTGATATTGATTTCCAGGGTTCTTACTATGGCCCTTATATACTTCTCCACTCCTCTTTCCACTTTCTTTTCGTCTCCATTTTCCCCAATCTTTCACCTCGCCGACTTACCGCTGCGGGCTTGAAGTCGGAGCGGGTTGTCCTGGTCTCGGGGAGTGCACCAGTTCACTACCTTCAAATAGAACATGAAGCCATCTATGGCTCTACAACCTCTGAACTACTCTTGAGGCCTCCTTGTGGGCGGCCGTCGGTACCATAAATAGTATCACCCGACCTCTTGGTGTCCCATTTTTGATCTACCCTCCTTAACATAGACGCCCCGCGGCTACAGAAGAACTTTTCTCCCCAATAGGCGCTTTTGAGGTTGCCTCCTTGTGATGCCCTCAATCTTGCCAGCCCTTGTGTACGGATAAATCAGTGAAGGTGTAAATATTATAAGTAACTGTTACTACCCTTGTCCCTGCGGATTGATACTCTGCCACAACTTAGCGTTTCTTTAGCATTTGACCCCTCGAGTTCATGCATTCACGATAACCGAAGGTTTTTGGTGGCCCAGTTGCCGAGTGTCTGGTGTCTGATGTTCTTTTTCAATAATTGCGAGAAAGTGTCGACATGATTCGATTTTGAGCGATATGAACAAGAAGCCTGAGTGCAAATTGGGTCATTTTACCACGCTTTGGAGCTGGAAAATATGATTTTGCGAAATAAAAGTTGAGAGACTGTGGATAATGTTACGGTACTGGATAACTAGTATATCTGCCGGCAATTCCATTTTTGTTGCTATGGAGAGCATCAAGAGTAGAGACCTGCATGAAACCCAGTGAATCACCATCGTCGCCAGCAATTGTATGACACCAAAATGCCCTTCGCATCGCCTGGCACTTACCTCATCTTCACCAAGACATATCACATTATGCAGCGTTTGGGAAGTCTCCATCAATTTTGTGGCCGTTTATCAGAGAAAATCAGCTCACGCGGTAGAACCTCGATGTTATCTCAGACGCACCCCAAAACTAAAGATCGAGGAAACGAAAGAAAGACTTGTTCTAGAAGATGCAGAGCATATTCCCGAGTTCACAAAAAGCTGGATTGGCTTCACTGTTTATTTCGTCGGCTGTGTAGATGTCTATCGAGCTGCCAAGAGCGTACGTAGTATCATCATATACCATTGCAATGGATACTATAGCATCTCTTACAGATTGGTCTTGAGCAAGGTCCTCACGAGAAGACTCGGGCTTCCACCCAGAAACCCCACGCATAATGTATTCGATGAGCTTCATGGCGAACAGCACTCGGTAGTCGACCACGAACTGGAGCAGCGGCAAGCGATCTTCTAAGCGAACAAGAAAGAGTAGCCAGAACTTATATGCTGCAGATACCACCGGATGAATCCGCGCTACCCAGCCCGGCATCATCAGCAGAGATATCAGATAGCCCAAGCTCAGCGTGATTGCCAAAATCATATAACGAACCACGAGCCAATAAACGTCACCATAACGGAACCATGAAAGGTTTCCACACCTCCACTCCGCCGTAGGTCTAAAATTGCCGAATGAGAAAAGCAACATGAAATCGTGCTTGCAAACCCATCTACACCTGCGGAAAGGAAAGAATACGCCGACACCGCCTGCTACGGAGAAACATAGGAGCAAGCCAGCTAGCTACCAAGGCTACGGAAAAAGTGCCTTGGAATTCTCAAGACCAATATGATGCAAAGCAGACAGGTTAGTGTGATTTCGTTTAGCGATAAGGGTGTTACCGTTTACTTTTCTGATGCCTTCATATGGGGTTTCTTCTATCTTTCGTAACTGATTTCTGCAGATAGTTCATGATGGAGAATCGGCAGTGGTCGTTTAGTATTCGGAACTTGCGAGTCTGGGTTAGACTGTGATTTCGATTGTATTTGCGGAAGGGGCAGATTCTCCGCTGGTGTTTGTTTTAGAATCTTACGACATCTACTTCATTCTATTTCGACACACCCACAAAAAGTGCAAGCGCAAGTACAAGTCTGAACAACAAAATGTATTTATATGATTAAACAATCCAACCGTGTTGGCTATTCCCCGTACGCATACAATGCTCCCATCTATTACTCTCCCACTCACACATCTCTTGCTCTTCCCATTCCAAATCAACAGCAGATTAGCTGATGCGGAATATCATGACGACTAGGTTGAGCTCGACAGATTGCCCTCAAAGCCACTTCCAAGATGAGACCACACACCCAGTCATCGAATGTCATGTCATGTATGCCCAAGTCTTCCTCAAGTGCAAACAGTAACATTATTCGTCGCCTGCGTAATCATCAACAGCGAAACAATCAACCCATACAATCCTATATTTAGAGTACCCGGAATTAGCAAATCTCCTCTCCTCTCCCTCTCCCTCTCCCTCTCCCTCTCCCTCTCCCTCTCCCTCTTCCTCTCCTCTCTCCCTTCCCCTTCCCCTCTCCCCCATCTCCCAAATAAAAACAAACTCACCCAAAACCTCAGCAAATATCAAAATCAGCGCCATCCCCACAAACATCTTCGGCTGCATCGACGCGCCGCGGACCCCCGCATCGCCAATTATCCCAATGGAGAAACCACTAGCTAAACAACTCAACCCGACCGCCACCCCGGCGCCGAGGAACAGGAAGTTGGTGTGGAGGGCGGATTTCTCCGAGAGCGTGGAGGCGATTAGGATGCTGATTATGAGGCCGAAGATGGAGAGGACTGAGGAGAGGATTATGGGGAGGAGGTCTGTGGGGAGGGGTTAGAGAGGGGAGGAGAGAGGGGAGAGGGGAGAGGGGAGAAGGGATAGGGAGGGAAGCGGAGGGGAGGGGATGGGGAGGGGATGGGGGAAGGGAGATGGGGGTGAGGAGAGGATGGGGAAAATGAAAGGAAAAAAGGTGGAGGGGGGAAATGGGGAGAGGAGAAGGGATATGGAGGATGGTGGAGGGAAGAGGAGAAGAATGGGAAAACGAACTTCGAATTAGATTATCTGGATGCAGAACACTCACGGAGGCAACGCCGACCCCGGACTTGGCCATGCCGTATGCGGCGCCGATGTTGGATAATACGATGGCGAAGCTGCAGCCCATGGCGCCGAAGAAGGACTGTGGGGGTGGGGGGTTAGCGAGGGGTGGGTTGGTGAGGTGGTTTTGTGGGGTTGGAGGAGATGGGGAGGTGGGGAAGTAGGGAAGTAGGGAAGAGGGGAAGGGCAGGGGGAGGAGTAGGGGGAGGAGAAGGGGAGGGGGAGCGTAAAGAGAGGAAGGCCAGGGAGAGAGGAAGGCCAAGGGGAAGGGTATGGAGAGGAGTAGAATGGGTAGATGGATGAAAGAAGGAAGGTGGAGGGTAGGGGAACGAGGTAGAGCAAGGGAAAGAAGCGGAGCATGATAAACAATTCAGACAAACATACAGCGTAAGCGGGACTATATTGCGCCAGGAAACAAATTTCCAAGTCAGCACGATAGATAGATATAATAGGACTGAACCGGAAGGAGTGATTTGAGCGAGAACTGACTTACCATCGATCTAGATCCATCCTGACTGCCTGAACTGAAGACTTCCCCACTCAGGACTTAACTGAACTGAAGTTGACTAAAGTAAAGTAAAGTGAACAAAAAAAAAACCCCTCTAACTCTCCTTCAAGAACAAAACCAATTGTACGTATAACAAAGATATTTCCAGCCAAAGAAAATAATATATTTGAACTGATAATGCAAAAAATAAAAATAACTGATTCATCCGATTTATACCAAGAATTTCAGCCCAGCTGACACCCCGTCGTCGTCAGCATTGATGGCATTTAGGCAGCCGCTGTATGGTAGGTGTGTGATTCGCTGACCGTTGTATGTGGATATACATATAGTACAAATATCTGCTTACTAGTGAGGTAGTAGAGAGGTATATGTACGTAGGTACGTATATACAATGCAGCCTTTCGGGTAGAACATCCGGTAGGGCGAGCTACCTGTTTAGCTCAATATCAGCATTGTATCCATTATGTACCAAAGGACTTGCGAAAGTGTTCATAAAAGTAGTGCTTACCTACCTACTTACCTTCAACAAAACAGCTCATATTCACCACATCACAATCCAACAAGTATTTGCAAACACCAAAGTTATTTGATATGTATGATAATATTCATTCATAATGCTCATATCTTTATCCACCTCCCTATCCTCATCCTCATATTCGTACATTCCCCATGGCTTTAACTTTTCCATTTCCCCAATCCCCTTTGTCATGTCCCCAATATACATTTGAATTTCATCCCGCCTTTCATTTATACCGCCAACCTTCCAATAATGAGACCATCCAGTGATTTCACAACTACACACATCCTCGTGTTCTCTCTCTCGTCCACCCCCTCGTCTATGTTAAAAGCCCCCCTCTGAATTATCCCTAAATCCATAGGAAGCTCCGGGTGGGTATCGTAATTCGTTACGACATCAAAAAAATGTGAAAAGAAAAAAAAACTGTGTACAAGAAAAGTAATAAAATGTTCCGAAGAAAAAGAACTCCAAGGGAATGCAATGACCAGCGCTTGCAATGCAGCGAAGAGACCCAATATAATAGGGGAAAGGTATGTGTTAGCACAAGTGATGTGAAGAGCAATGTGTTCCATTAGCAACCAATCTATGTGATTGGGTTCAAGAATGGGCTGAAAAGCAATTCATCAGCACTTGGGCGTTTAGTATGTTCAACTTCAAAAGTTGATGCCAAGAAGGTTCTGGCGTCATGACTAGCATCGTCCGGTACAGTAGGACTAATCTTTGCACCGCCGATTTTGAAGATTGCTTGGAGTTGAGAGCAATCAGGGAAAGGATGAGTACCGGTCATCATCTCGATAACGAGACAACCCAGTGACCAGATGTCTGCTTTGCGTGTATAAGAAGTTTGTTTGACAACCTCAGGTGCCATCCAGAATACAGATCCTTGCAAGGAAGGTCGGTTCTTGTTATTACCAGGTCCATTGAGGAGGTTCGAGGCTTCAATCTTTTTGGAGATACCAAAATCGGAGATCTTGATCCCGCCTTTGTTGTCGACAAGGATATTGGCACCCTTGATATCTCTATGAATGATGTCCCGGCCGTGTAGATATGCCAGCCCTGTAACAATTTGACGCACGAAACTTCGAATGAGAGGCTCTCGTAATGCTCCATAGGAGTTCAGCATAGTTTGTACCGATCCACCAGGAACGTATTCGAGAAAAATGTTGAGGTGATTGTCGGATGAGCTTGCGCCGAGATATTGCACAATGTTTGGATGTTGGAGCTCTCGAAGGAAGCTAATCTCACGCTTGAGCGCATCGATCATAGATTTCTTTCGTGCATCATTTTGGGTGTTCGCTCCTGGCGAAGGAGTTTCAACCTGCTTGACAGCAAGTAGTTCACCGGTGACGGCATGGAGAGCCAAGTAAACACTACCGAAAGAACCTTGACCGATAAGTGCACCTTTCATCCATTTACTGTCATCCCAAGAATCACCTTGTAGGAAGCTCTCCAGTTCCTCGTCCAGATCCTCTCCATCATTATTCAGGGCTTGAGTTATCTCCTTCAGAGAATCCCCAGCCTCCGTGCTACCATCTTCAAAGTAGCTTTCTCTTACACTGCTTCCATCATCAGTGGTGACATTAACATTAGTTGTATCGGATCCACTATCAAATGAGACATATGATTTGCGGTTTGGTTCGATCGGCGATTCCTCTTGTACAGGCCCAAGTAGTGAAGAGGCTACTGAGTCTCTGAAGCGACTGCTATTTGCTCGCGAAAGGTCCAGGGGTCTGATTTTCGCAAGTTGACTGTTGCCATTAAGCCAAGTATCGGCGATAGTTGGCATGGGAGGGGCATCAGCGACGCTTGAGGCGAAGCTCAAATTGCTTGCAACACTCAAGCGGCTGTTGACTTTGCTCAGACGAGTAGATCTTCGCAGAGAGAGCCTTGCAGTACGATCAATCTCTTCGCGAGGATGATCAGGGAAATAGGTCGTCAGATCGGAAGTAATGAGTTCACTCGGTGGTCGTTGTCCGAAGAAATGGCGCAAGCCGCCTTTCTTGCCCGGTCTATATCTTGCCGTATCTCTAGAATCGGCTGGGGGAGGTCTCTCAAGGTCCTTGGCAGCATTGTAGACATTACGTTCGCGTTCGGTGATGGACAGATTAGATCCGGTGGACTGGAATGATGCGGGTGACAAAGGGTGAAGAAGATTGTCGTTCCAGCTTTCTCCCAGCATCTTTTGAACCTTTTGCTGGCTGCGTTTGTTGTCCATTGTCTCGATGGCACGATTGTGAGTTGTCGTAGCTTCCTCCAATGCAATGCTGGCCGCTCGTTGCAACTCCTCGTCCCCTGGTTCGCCAGCATGGATCTTTCGCAGAATAAGTCGGTTTCTTTCAGCTCTCCTCTGGTCCTTGATGATGCGCCATAGTTCCGCTTCAGGCAGTCGACGACATTGGCTTGGGTCTGGATCTACACCAGCAAGCACCCAGAAGCAGTAGTTCCGATCATGGTCTTCTCGGTAGCCAAACTTTCTTAGCGTTAATCTCATTACTTCGTCACATGAGTTGCAGTCAGCGACCTTGACAACCTTGGTTACACCTTTTGAAGATATAACTCTGATGACATCTTGATTAGTAGGGAGGGAAGCCATCAATGAACCATCAACACTAGCATTGGCTCGAGTGTGACCAGTGGCAAGACGTGCCGTCTGTGGTTGCAAAGCATCGGATGGCGTTGTGGGGCGTCTGCCAGTCATGGTCGCTGCGCTGCCTGGCATGTTACCTTGGCCATTAAAGTATCCTTGCGCTTGCTCCCGCTTCATCGTTTCGGCAGGACTAGTAACATTGTATCTTGGTAGTGGTTGTCGAGTCGGTTGTCGAGATTCTGATGCCGTCAATGGTGACGTAGGGCGTGAAGGCGGTTTGCTAACATTCTCTGGAATGGCTGTAGCTGGATTGAAGCCATCAAATTGCCTCGAGAATCTCTTGCTTGACGACGACGCTGGCATTGTTCGGCTACCTGAATTTTGAGGGCGTGGTGAGCCAGAAGAGGAGGGTGTATGTGCGAAGTTCTCCAGGCCAGCGAAGGAGTCCTGGGTCTATTAACCTCAATTCACTGCTATCAGAATTGTCATTCTGCTTACCCTATTTCTCTTTTTCTGGTTGGCATAGGCTTTTGTCCTAAGCTTCTTGATGCCTAGGAATAGACGGACACGATCTCCGATTTTCTCAATGCCCATCTCTTGAAGCACTGCCTTGTCCATTTCCAGCAAATTCTCTCCGTTGATATTATTCTTCTTGAAAAGCTTCTCGTAGTCACCACAATTGATGCTTCTCAGCCAGTCGCAGACCTGATCCTCATCCCACCTCTTTGCAGATTCTGGGCCATCCACGTCCGAGAACTCAGATTCAGTTGGACTCGCGAAAGTTTGATTTGTAGTCAACATTGCTGGTGCTCTGCGACTTGATTGGGTTGTTGTTTGTGTAGTGGAAGACATCGAGGATGAGGATGGGCCCAGTGATGCCGGGAAGGGAGCTTTGGAAGCAAGCATTGCCATTGTGTCGAGTGAATTATTTAGGCATGAAGAATGATTAAAATGTACAAGTTTGGTTGTAGTAGTAGCAGGAGCTAATGTCGAAAGACGGAATGACTGAACGACCGTTGAGACCAGCTGATTATTTATGAGTCAAATGTTGTTTCGAGTTGACTAATAGTGAATGTTGGCTCGAGATCCGGACGTATTTATGTTCTTGATCAAAGGTGAAGATGAGAGTGAATTGTTGTGTTCAAAGCGAGAGGCGATGGCGAGAATGGGATCAATCAACAAAGAAGCGAAAAGGGAAGGTTGGGAATCCTTTTTGATATATGGGCAAAAGCTGCTGCAAGGTGGAGAATTTAATGCTCGATGTTGGGTGCTCAATGCTCAATGCTCAATGCTCAATTGCTAAAATATTGATGCAAATATCGTCGTCTGAGCTACTTGGCGATATAGATCTTCCAGGATCTACGTTGATACAGTTGATGAGGGGGAGATTCGACTTTTTTTCTTTTTGGAGATCTTTTTTTGGTTGGAAATTGGGGGTGCTCAGGTATATGCGATGGAGAGTATGGACAGCGTGGAGTCCTCTGAGGAAGTGGATGCGTACCTCGTAAGTCGTAAGCCGTAAAGCCGTGGATGAGGGATGGGATCTGAGAATTTGAGGGAGGAACAGACGCTTCTTTTGAGCAGGGTGGTGCGGGTGCGGGTGCCGGTGGTGCGATGGGGTGATTGAGTCGGATTGAATGATGCTGTCAAGGGAATTACGACTGCGGATCTGAAGTTTTGAGGTAGTGGGAAGGCACGACGGTCCCTGGTCCTTGGATCTCTGTGTCTTGTCTTGGGTCCCAGGTGTTGGATATTGAATCTTGTCTCGTCCGTGTGAGGTGAAATTCACTTTTGAGCGTCGGGGTGTGAACGCGAAAGTGTGAAAGCGTGAAAGCGTGAAAGCGTGAAAGCGTGAAAAGTGGGCGGAGCAAAGGTAAACCAAAGCTTCTGAGACACAGGTACCTCTTTCTCGCCTCTCTAAGTAAAGCACCTGCACGCGGCTGCCCAAGAGAGCTCCCACGCTAAGGTTTTGTATGGGTGGGGCAGCCGCCGAAAGAGGGAAAGAGCGTGATTGAGGAGGCAGTTGGAGCAACTTGGAGGATGGCACAAGGACATGGGTGGAAGAGGCGCAACCTGCAAGTAACTGCATTGGGGTAAGAGCCAAAGATAATGAATTCTCTTATTATCTTATGCTTCTTAATGGCCGAATTCGTCGCTATTTCCTGCTGCTCAAGTGGGCAGGCTGACTGGCTACTGGCTACTGGCTACTGGCTACTGGCTGCGATATGCACGGCTCTTTGCTAATTAGTTGCGACAGAGGAACAGAGTACTCGATTTTGATAGTCACGCCGGAGTCAAATCCACTATCACTACTACAACTCTCACTCGGCGATACACTTCATCGTTGTGCGCTGCCTCCTATCCACCGTCCATACCTCGGAGTCTTTGATACTGAATGGCGACGCGAGATGATCTAAGACGTTCTCGGCAAAGTGAGACCGGCTGACGGCAATTAGAGACGAGTTGTTGAGTTGGACGGCGTTGGAGTATAAACTGAGGAGCTCAACTAAACAAACAAAACAACGAAACGAAACAGACCGCCAACCACCCGCAGTCAACTCCCTGATGGATCCGGATTCTGGTCGCTGTTTGAGGATTCTGGATGTTTCTACTTTGCCTCCGCCTTTGATATCTGCAGCTATCACAGATTCACCACTATCTGCCTGCTTGCTTAGGTCCTCGCGCATATCAAATCCTGTAACTTGGCTGCTAATTTTCCCCAAATCTCTACTTGGTACCCTACCCTACCATGCCCACCAAATGCATCTCGTTCGGTAAGTATGCGCTGGCAACAGATAGAGAGTAAAATTCCATGCAACTGCAGTCAGATAAATAACCATCTGGAATATTCTCATCCTTCTAATTTGTCCATCGTCTTCCAATCTGTCTCCTCTCTCTCCTCTTCCCTTGGGCCTTCTTCATCATGGCCATGAACGTCGCAATTCCATTGGTGCGTACAAGGAGTTGGGCGTTTGATAGTCGGAAATCTCTCAACTTATGAAACGTCCCAAATAAATCACGGCAGGCAGGCCTTCCAGGTTGTGCGTGCGTGAACAGCCGGGGAAGGGTTCGGAAGGATAGCTTACCTGGCTAAGGGTTATTTAGCCTTCAACTTACTTGGTACTTTGTGTCAGGGGACTTGGGTATTTACACTGGATAAGACTCTATCGCCTGGGGGATGGGGAAGATCTCCAAGATTCTGGTAGATTTGCATCATAGATTTGAAATTATTAAGGGTTCCTCGCATTTTCTTTTGCTCATGCGATCGTCACCCTATCATCCGATATCCGATCTCTATATCCATATCCACATCCAAATCCTAACTATACGAAGATATACGAAGGTATTCGACGCGAGGCAAAAGCTCCTGAGGAAGGAAAGCTCCGAATTGCACAAGTGTACTTACTGATTTAGCAGAGGCATGAAATGGAGTACAGTACGACGGAAACTCGACCACTCTAGACGCTATGAATAATCTAATAATCTAAACTCTGCAGCATGGCTTCAGTGGCGGCGACCTTATCCTGCAGCATGTGAAAATCCCCTCTTCCCATTGCTCAAGGCTGCTTTTGCAGTCCACACCGAAATCCCAAGCGACGAGCCCAACGTGGAGGAGCGGAGGGGGTGATGACCTTAGCACAACTAACTCGAATGCAAGTAAGCCTCAAACTTCTTGGATGGCCATCGCCGAGTTGGTGGAAGTATGAATCAATGACCATCGACAGTTTGCCGCTGCCAGTAGCCTTCAACAGCCTCCTTCATGTTGATCCTCTTGGTCGTTTGTTTGATGTTTGAGCTTTTGCTCCAATCCGATCAGCCTATGATCAACATATGAAACCCCCAGGACTGAGCACGGATAGATCATTTTTCAACCAATCATATCGCTTGTCCATTTTTGGTACGTTGGTGGCTTGGCTCTTCGTAGGTTGCCGGATGAAGGAACATGTTGTGTGCATTTTTGAAAATGCTCGTGCGAAACAACCATTTTCTATTTTCCTCTAGTTAGTCGCCGGCACCCTTGATGAAAGACGATGAGCTTTGCTTCATGTTTATTCCCGAACCAAAAAAGCGTCCGTTGCAAAATCCTCCTGATTCCTGAGTCCCGAGCACCGTGGCCATGACCGGTACTTACGAATGCGTTTCTGCTATATTTGTTTCAACTCCTTCCTGTTTGAAGATGTACGCAAACGCAATCTGTTCCTCACGCAGTACACATACCACTGAAGACGAAAATAGTCATCTCTTCTCCGCATGATCGTCACTATACATGAGGTCAGTATTTGCTCTCAAGTGTTCGTCTGAAGAAAAATAAGAATTGCCTTATTGAAACGAGGTTTTGTATGTTCTTAATTTCTTTTCTTCAATGCATCATCTGTTCTTCCCTCGATGTCCCCTGTTTCTGTGCACGTCGTTATCTAAAAACCTCGTCATTCATCGATACTTACCTAAACATAGGCTTACAGAATACGAAGTCTCCGCAAGAAGGCTATAATATAAAAATTGTTTTGATATCTGGCTCACTCGGGGGCAATGAAACTTGCGGGCTCTCAGTCGCGTGAGCCGAAAACCTCTTGTGCGGGGGCCGTTCAAAATCCGGCTCTGTCAAACCGCTACAGATGAGATAGCACGCTGTGATGTCTGTGACGGTCTGACCTCGAAAAAAAGTTATTCAAAGGTTAAATCGAAGTTACCTGCATCTTGACGTCGTTTATTCGTGTTTACATGCCCGCACGGACAAGCCAATGGCAGCGGTCAGAATGGTGAAACGAGCAGCGGCGTGGACACTGGACAGCTCAACATCAGGGACTGCCCTTCTTCCAAATCATCATTAGACCCGGAGATGACCTAGGAATACCTCGATGTGGGTAGGTAGGCTTGAGAGAAAGAGCTGTCGTACGACTAGCACTAAAACTACAGTAGTTGAGACCGGTCCAACTAAGAGTGCCACGAGTGTGGTTACAAACTCCGAGGAAATCCGCACAGAGAAACAGAAATGAGGATGCGCAGGGAAGGGGGCCAGTAAGCTGTGGAAGACAGCTAACCGATCTTCCTGTGTTGCGCAACCAGAACTATACTCAATCGTTGCTTGCTGTCCCGAATGTGACGGCTCGCATGGAAAATCTGAGTTCAGTTCAAGCGGGAGGTATCAGTCGGCAGATAGATAGTTATGAAGACTAGAGGTTCCCATCAACTAAGCATCACTTGGTGTGTTTGACCTAAAATACTGAGTTTGATCAAGTACTTTATGACTATCTTTTAACTTTACTACTCTTACGCTACTCTGTCCGGGACAATGGTGTCCGACGTTGTGTATCTCTCAGACTGTACTGCAATCACTATGACGAGCTGTTTGTTTCACTACTAGATGCTGTAATACTTTGTATAGCTCTCTCCACCAGCTACCCCAAAGTTGTGACATGTTATGCGTGAGACCATGTGACCATGAGCAAGTACTATACGCGTGCACGTGACGTGATAACCTTGCGCATTGTGACTCAAGCGTTCACCGTACATTTGGAGCTATGGGCTGCCAGCCTTATGATATCGAAGTTACAGCCTCGAGCTCAACGACCATGAGGTAGCTCACATAACGACGGGATGGCTCTCGACCCATCAAGCGGCTATGTAGCCGCACGAAGTATCCAGGATCTGAACGAGATCGCCCTTCCAATCTTCAATGTCGAAAAAGTCCAGCTCCAATTCTCCATAGCCTCAGACTTTGTAGCGGCGCAAGTTGCAAACAATGTACTGGTGCTGGCACTTTCGAATGGCAGGATCCTGCGAATCGACCTGGATAATCCTGCAGATATAGATGGTATGGTTTTTGGTTGTCTCGAATAGTTGTCATTATACTGACTGCTTCTCTAGATATTGATTTGCCAAAAAAGACCTCGGAGGTTGGAGTGATACGGCGTATGTTCCTCGACCCGACTGCTTCACATTTGATTATCTGTACCGCGCAAGGCGAGAACTACTACCTACATACCCAGTCGAGACAACCTAGGCCACTCTCACGACTTCGCGGGGTGTCTATAGAATGTATAGCATGGAATCCTTCTTTACCGACTTCTTCCACAAGAGAAATACTTATTGGAGCTTCGGATGGAAACATATATGAAGGATATATTGAAACTGCTACGGAGTTCTACAGGAAGGAGGACAAGTACTTGAAGGCTCTTATGAGACTGCCCGATGGGCCAATTACCGGCTTGTGGGTGGACCTTGTCACTGGAAGAGCCGACGCAAGAGATGTCCGAAGGGTAGTTATAACCACGCAGAGCAGGGTTCTGCACCTTATTGGCAGGATTGGACGAGTGGCACATGAGGGAGGGGCTTCCATCTTCACGCGTCTCTTTGAGACTGAACAACCCACTGTCCATGAGCTATCCAGAATATCAGCAACTGCAGCTTCGTCTCTCGTGGTGTCACCAAATCCACCGGATTCTGCCTCTGTAGAGAATCTTACTCCAGACCGCATCTTTGCATGGCTCTCATCCCAAGGCGTGTACTATGGGAGGCTGATTACGACACCAGTAACATCTGATTTAGGTTCTAAGATGTTTGGAGAGGCAAAATTGCTGCCTAAATCTCAATTGCCAGCATTAGACAGCCCTACGGGTCGCAGGAAGCCAGTTGGTGACTCGATTGATTCTATAGCGCTCACTCAATGGCACATTTTACTCTTGGTGGGTGGCCGCGTCATTGCTGTCAATCGACTAGATGATAGAGTAATATTCGACCAAGTAGTCCTAGATCCGGGCCAACAAGCCTTAGGACTTTTTGCCGATCGAGAGAAGAACACCTTTTGGCTCTTCACTACTCAAGAGATATATGAAATCGTCGTCACTGATGAGGATAGAGATGTGTGGAAAGTCATGCTGCAGACAGAACATTTCGATGCGGCGCTCCGATATGCGAAAGGTCCTGCTCAAAAAGATGCTGTTGCCACAGCTTCAGGTGATTATCTGATCAGCAAAGGATCGTATCTTGAGGCTGCAGGTGTATATGGAAAGAGTAGCAAGCCATTTGAACAAGTCGCCTTGACCTTTGTTGATAATGATCAGCAAGATGCACTTCGAAAGTATCTCCTGACCAAACTCACCACATACAGAAAGTCTTCGGTCATGCAACGGATCATGATTGCTAGTTGGCTAGTGGAAATCTTCATGTCGAAACTCAATTCTCTTGACGATACCATAATTACCAAGGCCGAACTCTCTGAGAATCTCAACCCTACACAAACCAGGAACCAACTAGACATCATTCGAGCTGAATACCAAGATTTCGTCACCAAATACAAAACCGACCTCGACAAAAAGACTACTTATGATATAATCAGCAGTCATGGCAGAGAAGACGAATTGCTTTTCTTTGCTAGCGCTGTCAATGACTACAATTACGTACTTTCTTATTGGATCCAGAGGGAGCGCTGGAAGGAGGCTTTGGACGTGCTGAAGAAGCAGACAGCTCCTGATATTTTCTACAGATACAGCAGTGGGCTGATGACACATGTGGCCGTTGACCTCGTCGACATTCTAATGAGACACTCGGACCTCAAGCCTCGAAATCTCATCCCGGCTTTACTCAATTATGATAGACATTTCCGCGGCCCGCTCCCTCAGAACCAAGCCGTCCGTTACCTCCTCCACGTCATCAACAACCTCCACTCCACTGACGCCGCCGTCCACAACACTCTAATCTCCATCTACGCCGCCCACCCCTCCAAAGACGAATCAGCACTTCTCTCCTACCTCGAATCTCAAGGCGAAGAACCCAGCTTCGACTCTGACTTTGCCCTCCGTCTCTGCATCCAACACTCGCGCGTGCAATCCTGCGTCCACATCTACAGCACCATGGGCCAATACCTGCAAGCGGTCGAGCTCGCGCTCGCCCACTCCGAAATCGACCTCGCGTCCCTCGTCGCCGACCGCCCCGTCTCCAATCCCCCCCTCCGCAAAAAACTCTGGCTCGCCGTCGCCAAAAAAGTCATCTCCCAATCCAATGGCATCAAAACGGCCATCGAATTCCTCAAACGGTGCGACCTCCTCAAAATCGAAGACTTGATCCCTTTCTTCCCCGACTTCGTCGTAATCGACGACTTCAAAGAGGAGATTTGCGCCGCGCTCGAGGATTATAGCCGCAATATCGATATCCTGAAGAAGGAAATGGATGAGTCGGCGCAGACGGCGGCGAATATTAAAATTGATATTAAGGCGCTGGATCAGAGGTATGCGATTGTGGAGCCGGGGGAGAAATGCTATGTGTGTACGCTGCCGTTGTTGAGTAGGCAGTTTTTTGTCTTTCCATGCCAGCATGCGTTTCATAGTGATTGTTTGGGGAAGAAGGTTATGGAGTATGTGGGTGTGGGCAGGGCGAAGAGGATTAGAGAGTGTCAGATGTTGATTAGTAAGGGGATGGTGAAGGGGGCGAAGAGAGAGGCTTTGGTGGTGGAGTTGGATGGGTTGGTGGCGAGTGCTTGGTATGTTGGGTCTCTCTTTCTCTCTTATTTTCCCTTTCTGGCTATCTGTTTTCTTTCCTCGTTCTCTTTCGGTGGATGGAGATGTAGTTCTGCATTTGAGAACTGGGCTAATGATTGCTGGAATAGTATCCTGTGCAGCGACTTTGCGATCAAGAGGATTGATGAGCCGTTTGTTACGGCGGCGGATGATAGGCATGAGTGGGAGTTGTGAGACTCGGAAATGGACTTTTGGAATTGGAATTGAGAATCGGGATGCAGAATTTGGGGTGTGGGGACGGTTGATGGTTATGGGATGTGTTAATGATGACGAGCATTTGGGGAGGCGTTCCTCTTTTCTTTAACTTATATGAATATGATATGATATGGGAGTATATGATAGATTGCATTCAGATATCATTAAGTTCTGTTCCCGCGTACTTGGTTCGTATGTGTAAGTGTTTTGGTCGGATTTGATGTGCTTGTTGTGTGAGTGGGTATGACAGAGGGTTGGTAGGTTAGATTAGGTTTGTTCTATTGCGGGCAGATGGATGTGTGGGTGTGGGTTGGGAGTTGCGGTTTGGTGTCTGTGGGGCTTTGCGGGGGAGGAGGGGGGAGGGGATCTGTGATGTTGGGGGTGATGTTGAGATCGAGATTGCTGTGTATAGAGATGGAATATGGTTGGTGAGAGATGGGAGCTAGATAGGAGATAGGGGAGAAATGGGATCGGGTATTGTGGAGGGGAGAGGGGAGGTTGGGGGGGTGTGAGAAAGGAAAGAGGAGAGGATGGATAGAACCCTTCTTTTTCACATCGTTTTGGTAGGTGGGCGTATTTTGAATCGGCTTGACTTGAATTGGTATGATGGGATAGGATACAACAGGATAATTCTGCAGGGGCTGGTATTGTTGCTTTTGGGGGTAAGTAGGTAGATGAAGGACGTGAGGGAATGGGAAGAGAGGCAACTATCCGTTCGTATGTTAAGGTGGAAGGGGAAGGGCCGATATATATGTTGGAGGAAAATGTCTACCGCGGCTTGGGTACGATTGTGAGGAAAACGACTCGGATGTTGTGCAAGGAACTAGATTCTGTAAAGAGATGCAGATTATCTGCAAAATCAAATCTGCAGAACAATGTACTGAACACATTGAATTCTTACTCGATACTAAATGCTCGAATAATCTATGTATCTCAAATCGAGAACAAAAGAGCGTGAACTTAAAAAGAACGTTCGTTCCGTGGGTATGGTCGTCAACTTTGAAATAACTCCATTGATATCAACCCATTGAAAAGCAAATCCCTTCGCATCATATCAGTCATTATATTCCATTCCATCCCTTTCCATTCCATCTCACTCCATATTCCCCATATTTTCTCACAGCCCAGTCCACCACATCTATGCAATGCTGTTGGAACCCCTCTTCCTCCCCATCAATGACATGACGAAAGTCCCCACGAAACAAGCAGCCAAGAACCAGAGAAAGGCCGTGCTCGCTTGCGTCTCTCTACACCTTGTCGTTATATCGTCCAAAACAGCCTTCGCTAACTTTGACTGACTGACATCAAATGTCTTGTCGGCACTGAACGAGAAAGGGTTTTCGTGTTGGGATAGGTACACCAAATTGTTGCAGTTGCCGACTTTGATTGTTGCTGCGTAGGCCTGTAGATTGGGGGGTTAGTCGAGGGTGGAAAGCATTTGGGGTAGAAGAGGGAAGGAAGAACGGAGGGAAATAAGGATAACATACAATACCACCAGCGAGAAGGAAGAATGCTGCGATCCCGTCAAGGGCAAACATAATTATGCCTTGGAGGGAGTCGACAAAACATGCTGCTACTCCGCCTAGAGCAATGAGAATAGATGCCCCACCGCAGAAGGCTCCATAGCTGGTTAGAGACCAGGAGTGGCCCGGACCAAAGTCTTTGATCAGGATAGCGGATAGTGCTAGGACCACACCTGCGAAGATGACCTAGATAAGAAAGGTTAGTGGTGAGGAGGGTAGATGGTACATCCAAATGAAGCTTTACCTGAAGTCCTCGAAGTGCTAGTGTAACAATCATCTTGATTATTGTGTATGTATATTAAGTGTGAGTGGACAGGAAGGAGGAATAAAGTTTATACAGGTAGGTAGGTGTACAGAATATTTTTTCCAGGCAAAAACCGCTTGGCTGAGAAGCATACTATATACTATATAGATCGAGCTCCCAATGCTTTGGGCAAGGGGCACCAAGCGAGAGTGAGTCAGGATCGACAGGCTGGGATGATTTTGCATCGCCATGTTTTCTTTGGAACGACTGATTCCACATACAGGTGATAAAAACACAGCCTGGCGCAGCGTGTGCAGGAGAATTGAGCGGGGAGCGAGAGGATTGCGGCACAGCGTTTCGCACACCGATGTAAATCCGTCGAACTATGGCGGAAGCTTCTTGTATGGGACATAAGGCTGTGAATCATGAGAATACTTGGTCTGGTTACTGGCCTGACCGCGGCGATGACTCAAATGGTATGAGTGAGTGAACAAGTCCTGTGATTTCGTGGTACGGATGTTGACCCGAAGCTACAGCGGGGACGGCTGCCTGCAGGGACGAAATGAAATTCATGATATCAGGTCCAATGATATTGCCGTCCTCGCACAAACCGTTGCATTTTTTTGAGCAAAGGAAATGATATGATAGCTTTGCGGAATCGTGAAAGCTACATGCAATGCACAGTGATATCGAATTGTGCCACTCTCACCTAACCAACTGTTGACGATCAGACAGCAAACAACAAACTGCGGTGCAACATCTATTCGCACCGTTGGTACAAAAACCCGATCGCGAAAACGAAGGAGCATGTACCTTTACTCGGCCACCATACAGGGAGCTGCCTTACCTGCAGTCAGGCGAATCATGTATGGCTTCATACAAGTATACCGAGTACAGTACGAGTAGAGAAGCAACGAGAGAATGCCTAGCAGTTAGTCCTATGCAAGAAGACTCCAGCCACGAACATTTGGATTGCAACGCGGGAAGATGTATCAGGAATAGAAAGATATCCATGCCGTCGATGTTTGAGAATGTAGAGTTCTGATGTGAGAGCTGAGATCCCGTAAAAGTCGACCAATGGAAAGAGAATCGCCGCATCGCATTCGCATGAAACTTGGGGGCGGATATTTTTGCGGGTGGTTGTCACTTCTAGCCCTGCGAGCGAAGGATGCGGATGCTTAATTATAAACTGTGGCTGTGTTACCGAGTCCTATCATCTGCATGTTATCTGGTCTGACTGCTCAACACGTGCAGATATCGCGACCACGTCAACATCATTATCCAATGTCCGTCGAGACCAGGGATCTCGAGAACGAGGTTGAGGAGTTGGAGAGGAAGTTAAGAGCCGCAAAGGCGCGATTACGAGCCGCTCAGCCAGACTCCCTGTCTTCGTTGGGAAACCCTCCGAACATCGGTATCGACATCGGGAACGGCAATAGCAATGGCAAGAAATATCCAGAACCCCCCCACTAGGATTCAAACTAACGAAAGGTTCTAGGAGCCCTTTCTCGGCCCCCAATATCCCAGCACTTCCTCCTCCTCCTCTCCGACTCCGCCCTCCCTCTCGGTTCGTTCGCTTTCAGCAGCGGCCTAGAATCCTACCTCGCGCACACCAAATCCATCAGTAGACCTTCATTTCCGGACTTTCTCGAGTTCTCCCTCTCTTCATATGCTTCCAGCACGCTTCCATTTGTTCTTGCGGCCCATCGAAATCCGCTGGATCTTGTGACCTTAGACGATGCTCTCGATGCCGCGATCATGTGCACGGTCGGCCGTCGAGCATCGATAGCTCAGGGGCGAGCTCTCCTGTCTATATGGGACCGTTCATTCTCCTCTGCTCTTCCGGCTGGAGTGGAGCCGGCGGTTGTCGAGACCTTGAAAGAGTTTTCACTGCTCCTGAGGTCATCATCCTCTGTGGTAACTCCTGGAGAGATCCCTCCGGCCAGCGCACATCTTGCACCGTTGTTTGGAGCCATTGCTGCGATACTGGGCATGGGTTTGCAGCAGACTGCATATGTATTTATGTTGAGTCATGTGAAAGCTTTGTTGTCAGCTGCCGTGAGGGCAAGTATGTTCGGGCCGTATCATGCACAGAAAGTATTAGCGAGTGTGGAGGTGCAGAAGGGAATTGGTGAGTGTATTGAGAGGGAATGGGATACGAAGGTTGAGGATGCCGGGCAGAGTGTTCCGGTTATGGACTTGTGGATAGGAAGACATGAGATGCTGTATTCAAGAATTTTCAACAGCTAATGGCACATATATGATTAAGAAAAGTATGTATTAGACAAGCATGCTTCATGAAATACATTGAGCGCATGGCCGGTATTCTGTTAGTCCACTCCCGGGACTAGATTATGCTACGTCCTATCAATAAAACTTTCGCCAACTCCAAAACTCCACCAATGCTCAACCCTAATCACTATCACTATCATAAGCCACCAGAGGTCCCGCAGGCGCCGCTGGCTTCGGCTTTGCAGTGGAAACCTTGGCATTCTGTAGCGCGGCCAGAGTACTACTTGAGAATATTCCATTCTCCTCTTGCTTCTCCGCTTGCTCATACGCATCAGCCTCCAACATCAATCTCTGCTCTTCCTCCAATTCTAACCCTTGCCTTCCGACTGGGTTAACGGCATTTGCGCCTCTAGCGAAATAAACATCATCAGGAGCCTCATAGCCAGCCAATCCGAATGTTCCTTCTATCCTCTTTCGTTTTCGTGCTTCTGGATCTCGCCCTTCGATCTCAGCTACGAATTCGGCAGGCAATGCTCGTCGAACGGCCTCTGCAGCTTGCTCTTCTATCCTACGCACCTCCCGAGCTTGTGCCATTGGGTTGGGGTCTGCTGTTGCCCATCGAACGTTGAGGATTTCATTGTGATCTAATGATTGATGTGCCATTGCCTCTTTCGCGAACTGCGCATTTGCTTCGTTCGAATAAGTGATGAATGCGACACCTCTAGTGTTGAGAACGCGAACTTTTAAACGTTAGCATTCTGATCAATCCGACAAACAAATGGATAAGGAAGGACATACTTCTCTCCACCTGACCCCATTCCGCGAAATGTCTTGCCACAATCTCCTCAATGTCATCGCTAACATGTATCCTTCCCACATAAATTGTCCTGTTCTGTCTCATAAAGCTTCCTACACCACCCATATCATCCCTATAATCCGAATGCTTATCTCTGCCGAAGACATCAACATTGGGGTTGAACATATCATGTATTCCGGGCAATCGATGTAAATATTCGCATTCCTGACCCTTCGGACATATTCCCCGTGCAAAGAACAGACAAAAGTAGCTACCGGTTACTTTGTCGGCCTTGGTATATCCACTGTCTTTCGCAATGTTGCAACGGCCTGCAGCAGCAGTTTTGGAAAGATATTTATCCTCGCGATCACCACCAGACCATTTGTTATACCAGATGTTGAAAATAGTACCCGTCTGGGGTGGTGGCTCGGATTTTATAGTTGATGGATCGACTTGTGGACGCGCTGGACGCTTTTTGCGCCGGATGATCTTCTTCACTTTGCGGGTCGCAGGCGCAGCTGCTTCATTGTTTGTAGTTGTGAGTGCTGTAGAAGACTGTTCGGTATCCTCTACGGGCGGTGACGCTGTGGGAGGTGTTGCAGTTTCGACGTCGGCCATGTTGATAGTTGTATATGTTGTGATTGCTGGTTGAAGGTTCAAAAAGTTTAAGGCTGATTCGATTGATGATTGACGTTTGAGCGCCACAGCTGGAGATTGTGGCGTAACTAGCGTCCCTCGCGTGCTTAAAATGTAACATCGAGGACTACCGTTATTCATTTTGGTTGCCTAGAACATTCACAGTCGACTTTCAGGCACGATAAGTTTCTATGTTGTATGCTCATTGCCATTGCTATTGCCTCGAGAAGAGCGAAAATAATATGGCAGAGTGTGAGCCAGATATCAGCAGTGACCAGGAACTGCTCTTCTCCAGTCTGCGTAATTTCAAGCACAAACAACATCCCGAAGCCCTTGTTGCAAGTCTTCAACTACTTGGGGTCTTTCCTTTTCGATCTCTAAACGAAAGCTCTTCAGTCCTTTTATTCCACTGTCCCGTATAGCACCTAGCATTGTAACATACAGAGCTCGCCTGTAAGGCCATCTTTCGTCCACATACCTCGCCCTCGTGTGTTCATCGTAAGGATCTCTAACCTCATAGACACCGATCTGCACTGTTAGGCTCTGCAAGCCCGTCATCTGTGATCCGATAAGCTTGCAACACTCCACCCAAAGCGGCGCATCATTCATTGCCTGAAGGTTCTCCTGATGTTGAAGCCGCATTCCCGTTAAGTCTAGGTATGGCCATGGATCCTTTGTGAGTATCTGTAAGTGTCTGATGGCCTTCAGCCTTTGGGGTCGAATCGTTTGCGCAAGGAAAAGGACCGTTTCTGCATCGTTGGCATCGAAAATGTTCGTCGAATAAAGCATGTTGATACCTTCACGATAAAGTTGCCGACAAGTTCGGAGAACGCCAAGGCAGCTTTCTGACCGCGGTGGGTGCAATGTTTTACAGGCAACATCCTCTAATACTGTCCACTGATACCCGAATCTGGGGCGTTGTGCGCAGGGTTGACAAAGAGGCATGCATCGTCGTTCGATATCATAAGACTGGTCATTGAAATTATGCGGAAACGACTGCAGATCATCTTTTTTGCAACGTATATGAATAAGACGTCCTCGACCTTGAGCCAAATGAATCACGCCTTGCCCAAGTACCTCGAGCAATATTTGCCTTCGTAACTCTGCTGGAAGACGCAGTATTGGGCTATCCACATTTTTTTTGCCCATTGCTCGTAATCGTCTGAATATCATTCGCGGTCGCCTTCGTCCACGTTCGACCGATGATTCACGTTCGACTGATAGTTCACGGCGGGTGGGAGGAAGATTCCTTGGGCGGTTTTTCTCCTTCTCCTCGCGGACATCCTCAGCCAATTTCCTTCGACGATTGTCCCTAGCCAAGACGGCCAACCTTCCACCCGGGCGTTTGTCGCGTTCAATATCCCATAAGACGAAACACACGTAGGGAACAAAGATCGGGCAACCAATAATCCCAATTACCACATAGAGAGTGATCTCTGCACCGTCCTTGATTTTCTTTTTCAACGTCATGTTGCTGAAATGCCTGGAGGTTCAGTAATCTCCGTGTGAAGGGACTTGAGCGATTAATATCTGCGTTCTGACAACATCTGCCTAATTACATTCATGTAAGGTTGTGGCACAGGCTTCTAACAGTTGGGCAGCACTCTCGTTTACATACACCAGGGAATCAAGTTAGCATACCAACACAGCACCAAACAGCTACGGTAACTCACCGGTTTCTTTTGCAGCTTCATCACTCCGCCTCACACACTCACAAGTCATGAGTTGGAAACCAACAAGCAGCCTTACAGACTGCCCAGCCAAATGAACAATCCTAGGGGTGAACGGAAAAAGTCTCACGAGACTCGGACATAGACCCGATGCCAGGATCTCTCTCCGGACTTTGGTGCCCTGACATGACCCTGCGACTCCTGCCGCTGATGCAGCGAATTTTTCAGAGTGTCTATGATCTATCTGTCTATTGCACAACTATTAGTCTCTCAGATAGCTGGCAGAAGGTTATATGTTGAGACTTGTAAACAAGTGACGAATGGTGCCATCGCATCTGATTGCCGACGTGCTTGTTATGATTGAAGGGTGTCGATGTCCTGATATAGCTATTTCGTAGTGACGGCCGGTAGCAGTGAACTTGTCGTATAATGGCGCCTTTTCCACCTTCATTCGTTTATTCACCTCTCTACAGATTAAGAAACAACACTATATGCTTGATGCTGATTTGCTGCTTCTCTTGTAGATAACTCTCTTTTGGTTTATCACGTTCTTATTCTATTAAGGCTAGGCTAGACCAGCCAGACCAGATCAATTTCTATAAATTCATCATTTATAAGTTATATATCGAGAATTCAACAACCTGTTTTGGGACCCAACAAGCAGTATTCTAGATGAAATGAAGTAAAGGGGTAGGTCGCACTTACTAAGATATTCGAGACGTTATATTAGTAAGGCCTGTAAAGATGTCTTGGGTAATCGGTAAGTAGTATCCAAAGTAATTCACCAGATCTGCTTTCCTCAACCATATACTATACTATACTGTCAGCCATTGGTATCCGTAAACTACCGGTCTACCATTACTAACTACCGAACTAACTAAAGACCAACCCCTCAGGCGAGCACCGACCGAGAATATAGGTGATAGCACCAAGCCCTCAACCCCTAAGAGAGAAGCCGCTGAAAGCCAACGTCGGACCCAGACTCAACAGAGTAAAACGCAAGGAAGACCCTTCGGCCAATGGAGCAGCTGCGTCGGCTAGTAGTCTCATCCCATTCCACTCGTCCTCATTGATAACTCCAGGAAAATTTAGAGTGGCACCTGATGTGCGAAATGTATATGGGACCATGGGTAAAAAAATTATCGACCGGCTATACCTCGTAATCCTTAGACACAACAGCAATAAGAAGAACGACAACCTCATCGGATTACAGACGGTCAAGGAATCTTCCTTTCCCCCGTTGGGACTGGTATGTCGGTGACTTGGTCTACACACAAGGGCCACGATACGGGTTTGCGTTCAAGCCAACTTCGGCCCCAAACGAATCGAATGCCCTCTGCTCTAGTACAGATCCTCTGACCTTCCACTCATTTGCTACCCATCCCTCCAACGACAAAGGTCGGAGTTTGGAAGAAATGGAGGCTAGAATGACAAGAAACTTTGAAAAGCCTCTTCCTCCTCGAGATATTGTTGACATATGGGAGAATCGACGCAGACATCCCGACATATTCTGCGGAGAGAGAAAATCACCCATCATGTGGAGGGAAGTATGGGAGTCCCTGATTGTGGCCAATGGCCAAGCACAATTGGAAATGGCATTGATATGTGCCAAGGTGAAACATGAAAATGGGGCTTACGAAGCCGACCAGCCTGCGATACCGCCCATCACAATTCCTTCTCAATATCTTGGCCATTATGTTGGGATCACAATGGTGCAGCAAATGTATCCTGATAAGCCCAGATTCTATGAATCTAGTTCTCGTAACTAACGGAATGTTTGAGACCAGGCCGAGCGGCAGAGGATCCGATGTGACGAGATATCAATGAGCGGGCAGCGCTGCTTGACCAGCCTTAGAACAACAGATTAGCTCGCACATAGACCTCGCTCTGGTGTTTGAAAAATGACTTGATTGGTAGATGAAATTCAGTCACGTTGAATGCTGAATCTGAGCGAGCCACCAGAGCCTTGGTATCTCTGGCACATAAACCTTGATCACCCTTGAATTGCTACTTTTCTCTTCAAATGCCTATTTGAGAAGCGATTTCAACTTATCTAAGGTGCTACCTGATCCTGCGACAGCTACCTCCGATAAACCTTCGGATGTTACAGCGACATAATCCTTATTTGATCAGCACATATTATTTTGCCGGGCCAAAAACTCTTACTTTTATGTTTGTAGCGTTGCCAGGCAACTCTACTAGATCCTCAAATTGACCCGGCATAGTGGCAAAGTTGCACGGGCTGCTGGAGAACCTTGAACAACTGTCAGTCTAACTTCGGAAGAGGTGACTCTATAACTCCAAACCAGCACCCTTAGAAAGAGATGGTCCATGTGAGGTTGATACATACCTTTGTCCAACTTCGTCAGATGATATGTGGGAGCTTGTAACGACTTCATTATACAACTTAAATCCATCAATAGTTTGCGAAAGCACTGGTCTGATAGCAACTTGCAGAGTGAAAGGAGCTCTCGCAACCGGCTGCTCTACCAAAAAAACAAATGTGAACTCTCTTGGAAGTCCTGTATATTGCTGTTCGTTTTCTTCCAGAGACCAAACGAGCTTGCTACTTTCCATGTCCTTGACCGAGCGAGTTGATCCTTGTATCTTCAGCATTGTGCCAATTACCTTAGATCTATCGAATTCTGTTGATGGAGTAATGGTTGTGGTCATTGGAGTGGTTACACCCAAACTCGCTCCTGGAGAAGTGTTAGTAAACAACTTCTGATCGGATACATTCCGAGACAGCAGCCATTGCAGAAGCAGACTCAAGCAGTCAATAAATACTAACCCAACGAAAAGGTCCAATGTAGATTCTCGGTTGAATATCGACCAAACGCAATATGCGGAGCAAACTTGATAATTCGAAGTGGCTGGTCTGCTTCCTTCTCGGGACTCCCTCCTGCTCGGAACGCTTGAATGCTGATTCGAGCTCTTTTGAATCTATACTCGACAGAATGCATAGGGTGAAAGACAAACGTCACGGCTACAAAAGTGACGTTATGCGGTGACGGACCATACGAGCTCAATCTCTTCTCGTCATCATAAATCCCATGTTGCAAACGAGTGAGACTTGCCGATATGAAGGCTTCTTGATAGGGGAAGTCCTGCTCAAATAGAGTCTTCGGACCAATCTGGAAACGATGGTCAGGACAATCAGGATTAACCACTTGAGATTGCGTATTTTCCGGCTTCATGGCAGCGCGGTCGGGCAAAGAATGACCCAATATTGATGCTTCGGAAGTACTCATCTTGCGTGATTGTGAGAATCGTCGTAATGCGAAATGGAACAGTCGAAGTATTTAACTTGTCAAGCAAGTAAGCACTGTGAGATAGATTGAAAGCCCTGACGAAGGTCTACGAGCCGGCCAATAGACTAATCACACAAAGCATTTTCTTTTCAGCTCGAACTGAAAATGGAAAGAGAGCTCTCAAAGATTCCGAGCCTGCTTACTATGACGAGGAAGTGAATAGCAAAGAACATATCATCCGGGGGCGCAGGACGAAGTTCAACCCTTTCCCCGGTTGCATGCATACCAATCAAGTTTTGGCCATGGCAGTGCTGCATGTGTAGTAGACAAGGAGATCATTGGGTTCGGGTTGTGATTTGTTTGAGATGACGATGGTAGCCTTCGGCTCGGCACGGCGAATAGTTCTGCCGCACCCCTCCTAGCTACAATGATTGCTACAACAAATTCAATATCAGATCCCTATCCTCCAGCTCTCATAAACCCTTCAACATGTCTGATTCCGTACCTATAGAAATCGCATCCACGATACAATCGGCTTCAATAAACCGAGCACCATCCCCTACGCACGACATCAATCCTTCAACTACCGCATCTAGAAAAGAGCCTGTAACGGCGCGCCGCTCATCCTCATCTTCCTACGCTTACGATGACGACGATGGGATTGATCTCGAAGATGGAGAGGAGATAGATGACATTCCATACGATGTGCTGAAGCCTATACCGCGACGGTCGAGTTTCCCTCCCATTCCAGACCTTCGTTTCGAGCAGAGCTATTTGGCAAGTATTTCTCAGGCGGATTCGTACTGGAAGATAGCTTTTATTACTATAAAGGATCAGGTAATTATATCCTCTTCCTATCAGGGCAGGATGTGATGGACTACGGAGGTAACTTTGGGATTAGGTGTGCATGCCGCTTCTCCAAGGCGTTGTCATGACCCTGTTCGTAGCCGGCTGGAAACACTGGAATCGCAATGCACAACTCAGTGGCAACAGTGCGGGTGCAAGGGTACGTCGCTGGTGGTATAATGTCAATAATTGGCCGATCAAGGACAAGTTGGCGAGCATCGGGAAGGATGCAAAGCTAGCGGCGGAAATGGGGGATGTGAGTCCTCTGCATATGCTTTATTGAACGCTGCGAAGTACATTTTGCTGATGTATCGGAGCAGTACTATGAGACGTTGGCCTCGACCATGGAGTAAAGATAATGAATTATGAGTGTTTTGGGGGGTATGGAAATTGCATTCGGGGCGTTTGGGACCGGGCATATACAGAATCAAAGTATCGTGCATTTTGAAAATTCCATGCCTTGTAGAGTTATATACTGAAAGATGCACCTCTGGAAAAGAAGAATGGTTTCGTGGTTATCTCACCTGCAAGCCGAATTCGACATGATCACAGTTCAAGAAAAGCGTCAAGTAGGTGCTTGTAGTCATTTAATATTATACAATTCTGAAAATCCTCTAAAAGCAACACGGTGGAGTAATCTTGTCTAATTATAACACCGTGAGATGGTAGTATCTCTAAAAATCAGTAGAAGCTGCCATGTTTGAAGAGCAGCCAGCCTGCTGAACCTGTTCCTTTTTGAAGCGCCCGCCAAAACAAATAATCCACTTAATCCACGCCTTTGCTGCCGTAATAACACAATTCTAGTACTCGTACTAATTGTCCGCAACATCTAAGAACCTCCAAAGCCAACATTAATAGATTGCGGTAGGGCTGAAGGCTTCTCTGGGCTGCCCCGGAAGGTCAGAGAAGGAGAGAGCGGATTGGACACAAGCTTCGTAGAAATCGGGATGGCCTTCGGGGTACCGTTCTCCAGTCCCTGAACAGACTTTCTAGGCTGCTCACTGCCATCAGCCTTTATAGCCGGAACTGGACTTACGGCGTCCTCTGCGGTGGACTCAGCATCAGAAGCCGCGTTTGGCTGTGGGCTGAGGCGGAGCTTTATCGTAGTTTTCTTCTTTTCTGGCGTTGGTGTCTTGACTGGTAACTTCACAATGAGGCTTTTCTTTACCTCGTTTTCTCCTTCCATATCCTCATCCTCATCGGTCTCGTCATCCGCTGCATCTTTGTCGCTTACTAAAGATATTTGGTCATCATCTTCTTCATCATCACCATAATCTTGCTCGCTAGCATCGTCTTCCTCGTCATCGTCCATTTCGTCAACCGAGTTGTATCCTTCGATGTGCTTTCCTTTCGATGCCCAGGTGGAGCCACGGCCAGGCGCAGCTGCACGGCGTGGCCTGGAGCCGGACACCTCCTCGGCGTCTTCCATCTCAACGTCGTCGTAGTTTGCATTAGTGCTGTGTGTTCCACTCAACATGCTCTCACCATACGCACCACCAACACGGGACCTGACTTGACGGCCGCTTTGAGTAACAGTTGGGGCAGCAGGTTCAGCTGGAGTATTAGTACCCGTGTTGCGAGTAGAACGACGTGATCCAGTAGTATCGGAATATATCTCGTCTTCATCATCCGAGTAGGTATACTTCATGCGCTTTCCTCTCGTCCGACCTTCATACATAGAGAAATTATGTTCCGGGCGCTTGAATTGCTCCTTACGAGCCTGTCTATACTCCCGTCGTCGTCGTTTCTGGAAAAGAATTAGCAAGGAAGGACAAAAAACATTTCAGGCAAGTGTAGTGAGAGTAGACATACCTCCTCGGTCGCTTCGAACCGTGGAATAGCAGCCAGTATCTTGTTGCTCAAAGTTCTGGCCTTTTGACCACCATCATCTTTGGTGAGCTTCTCTGCCAATGCCTTCAATTCATCAATATCGCCTGCGACACTCCACCAAGTTCTCTTTGTGACGGTATGGTTGCTTTCTCTATAGACTCTGAAATGTGTATCGTCCAGGCCCTCTATCAAGAAATATCTACGGCGATCCGCATCTGAGCCCCACGGCTGTACGGACAGAGGTTGGTTGAGATCGTCTTCATGGCGAGTTTGTTTGTAAGAGGCTGTGATGATATTTTTAACAACATCAGACGAGGAGAGAGACCACAAAACAAGAGTTCGAAGTAATGTAAGCTGTCCGAGATCAGTATAAAGCCAAGGTCAAGACCGAGGCGAACGGGGCACTCACCCGTTCAGTTGGAGACATGGACGTGAAGGTAGCACCGCCGGATAATGGACTCTTGCTTTCCCAGTCCTTCGCCCATTGTGACTTGTGTTTTAGAACAGCTTCCTCCAGTGCGCGATTGTAATGACCTGCTCTATAAACAGCAAGGGAATATTAGCCATAGCCCCTCCTAGACAAATGCAAACGGTAAGAAATCGCAAGCAAAAATTACATACTTTACATCTTGCTTCCTATTTAGAAGAAGTCCCAACAATGCGCAAAGAAATTGTGCAGCGTGCTCGCCAGGCTCAGTATCGACAACAGCTCGCTCGAGTTCCTGGGGACCGAAGTTGGGTAAAGATTTTGGAAATGCATCAGTAAATCGCGCGCGGAACATGACGATAAACTACGTAGTATCCCCCGTTAGCCAACATTGCCTCTCACAACCACGCGTTTTAGACGTGTAAAGTGCGCAGGTACGCGACGATAAGGATTTCAAACTTACAGCAATGTCTGGATTATCTGCCAGCACATATTCATGAGGAGGTGATGGTTCTCGCTTTGGTCGCGGCGGCGACGCTTCGACTTTCGGTGCCGAAGCAGGCTTGGGGGTCTTTGAGAAGAATTTCAAAATGCCATCTTTCTTAGTTAGTTGTAGACTCTCGTCATCAGACGGCACCGACGACAGTTCAGAAGAATCGTCAGAAGAGGCCATGGTATGGTTGTTGTTGGGTTGTAGTATTCTAAGATGGTTTGGAGGGAAGAAGGTTTTGCGAGATGAAGTCAGAGGAGCCTAAGAAGCTCAAAGATATTGCCGACAAGCGCGATATTATTTATTGGTCTAAGCATTCTATCACGCACGTACAACACAGGGAACATCAAGCGGTCGGTGGTTGGGGAAGCCGGTAGTATTCCTATTAGTCCTAGGCCACAAATCGATATTTCTGAGCATTCTTTTGAGGTCATCCGGCTCCATATCACATAGAACACGTTCGGCTGTCCCCACACAATGATAATCCTCCATTCCCACAAACCGGACACATGTAACGAATCCGTTTCCAACAAGAAGTTGATATGATCTCTTGATGCCATGTCAATCCTCTTTACCCTATCATGTATCATGTACCCGGCATTCCCAACAGGCGAAGAGAATAACGCATCGAATCGAGAACAGGTCCAGGGCACCCTTTTGTTTGATTGAGGCGTGGACGAGAGCTGCACGCGCAAAAACGTAGTTTGAGTCGCTCTAAATATCGTTCTGCGTGGTGGTCGAATCGGCAACGCCAATGCAAGGGAATACCAACCACGTTCGCTTACCGACCATTCTGTTCAACGGAATGATGCCCACGGGAGTCGCATACACCCATATGAAAAGAAGATAGAAAAATGAGGAAAGTAGCTCCCGAACTGACTTCATCAGCGAGTATGTTAACGCATGTACTCAATACTTCCGTCGCGCAAATCGTTAAACCTTTCTATTTCAATTAGTATTAATCATGCGTAATAGAGAGCAGAAATAATAGGGTACTTCGATGAGCTGATCTTTGAGTTCATGAAGCCGATGAAAATATTGCGTCTCAGGTCTGCGCCCGTGGCCGGCCTAAGGGTGGAACAGCGTGGGAAGTCACCAACGCCCGTTCGGAGATAAAGAAGAGCGCCCTCGAGGTCGTCGCCGCGACCTAATTCAAATCTAGACGAGATAAAAAACCGTTTAATTGTCGCGATTCTGTCAGGCTTTGAGCAGATTGTTCCCGGATAGGGATACGGCACCTCCGAACCCCGCAATTCCTCCAAGAAATTGGACAGAAATTTATCACCCCGTAATCCACGCAACGCTTGAGCACTCACAAATGCGTAAAGTCATGAGGCACTACGCGATCACAACGAAAACGGAAATAAGGAGGCTATTATGACGCCACCAGTAGAGATTGTCAACTGCCATAGAACACTGTTCTGAGATATAGCAGAGTCGCCACCAACCATCTAGAATACCTAGAGAGGTATGATCAATGTAGATGTATGATAGGTTTTGATGGAATGCATAGAATTCTCGCAGTAAATGGTGTAGGATAACGCGTGAGACGGGAGCAAAAGAGAATCAAAGACAGGCCAATTCACACCGTATCCAACCGCTGCAAACTCCTTAGACAAAACTCTCGCCTCGATACATCAGTCCATGGGATCGTCTGGCACTATAAACGGTTGAGTGCTGTGAATAATGATTTGTATGTTGAAGATGATGCGAGTCTTCGTTCGACAGTCGTCACTGGAAAAATCCACTAGCGGGATATTTGCCCGCTCATACGCCTAAGGCATAAACGCTAGGGCACTCGCTTAATTTTACAAGTCAATTTTGGAAAATCCACACTGGATATTCGTTGATTTTGAGATTTGATCATTGAACATTTCTCGTCGACAACTTTCTCAGCCATCGCCGTCGCAACACCGTCAAGATGGGTATGTATCCCAACCACATCCTCAATTCTCCTCGCTGTTTTCTCCTATATGGTTTTTCTGCGCCTGCAGCTAAATGTCCATTGGCAACAATTACTGCACGGTCGGAATTCTCATCAGCGCCAATTCGAATCGGAAGCGTATTTAATTTATAGACTGAGCTGACGAGATATTGGATAGGACGAGTTATTAGGAATCAGAGAAAGGGACGTGGTTCCATTTTCACGGCCAACACCCGATTGAACAAGGCACCAGCTCAGTTCAGAACCCTCGATTATGCGGAGCGACACGGTTACGTTCGAGGTGTTGTCAAGGACATCATCCACGACCCAGGACGAGGAGCCCCTCTAGCCAAGGTTGTTTTCCGTGACCCATACAGATTCAAGCTGCACACCGAGACTTTCATCGCAAACGAGGGAATGTACACTGGTCAATTCATCTATGCCGGCAAGCACGCCAACCTTACTGTTGGAAACATCCTCCCCCTCGGATCCGTTCCCGAAGGTACCGTCATCTCGAACGTTGAGGAGAAGGTTGGTGACCGTGGTGCGTTGGGACGTACCTCTGGTAACTATGTCACCGTTATTGGTCACAACCCAGATGAGGGCAAGACCCGTGTCAAGCTCCCATCCGGAGCCAAGAAGGTCATTAAGAGCAGCGCACGTGGAATGATTGGTATCGTTGCTGGTGGTGGAAGAACAGACAAGCCTCTCTTGAGTATGTTCCTATAAGGCTTAGCAGAAACGAAGTGTTGGAGAGAATTTCCATGCTAATTATTTCTACAGAGGCTTCCCGTGCTAAGCACAAGTTCGCTGTCAAGCGCAACTCGTGGCCCAAGACTCGTGGTGTTGCCATGAACCCCGTTGACCATCCTCACGGAGTAAGCTATTCCCAAAATCAATCTTATTATACAGCACTAACCAGAAACAGGGTGGTAACCATCAACATATTGGTAAAGCATCCACAATCTCAAGATATGCCGCCCAAGGTCAAAAAGCCGGTCTCATTGCTGCCAGGAGAACCGGTCTGTTACGTGGTACCCAAAAGGTCAAGGATTGAGCGTGTTAAAGGGGTTTTCATTTATTCGGATTTGTTGGGCCTACATCTATGTATTTTCGGATGGAGCTCAGCGGGAATGACAGAAAATACTTCTACAACAATCTCTTGTGCTCTGACATGATGTGTTGGTGATCAGGAGATTCAGATGGCCTGATACCAGTATCAGTATGCTAAATGAATTCATGGCTTTCCGCAAATAAACCTTGTGAGAGATTAAGAAACGATGTACTACTTCGATATTCAATCATAATTTTAAAGAGAAGTCATGCTGTGCATGTCAATCGAATTGAGAGTAATTCTGGGGTGAAAATAATGTCATACTCGCGGGATATTATTAACAGTTTCGCTCATCGGGGTCCGAGACTGGCCTTAAAGCTTTTGAAGACCCCAGTTTCTGTACCTAGATTTAAACCCCACCTAACCTTTCTTCACCGAACCTCAACCCCGCCATCGAAATATCACATCTCAAAATCCATCAGCAAAACAACCGCAATCATGTCTGGAAACAAAGAATATGCCCTCCTCTGCTTGGAGAACCCCTTACTTGGTGAGTAGTCAGACGAAATGCATCATTTTCTGCTCTGGATGAAGCTCAAACCCGCTTTCGCTGGAACAGACATTCTTCTTCTTCAATGCATCAAATCAAACATTATTAATCAGCCCATTGTCTGAACTGGATGACTTGCAATCTCATTCGAGCTCTTCTCTTCTATACATTCATCGACTAATCCTTCTCTCCAGACATCCAAGCCCAAGGTGACCAAGCCCTCCTCGACAAATACAAGCTCAAAGCCAACGATGCCATCCTCGCTGGCCCCGAGCACCTCTCCATCTACGAAGATCTCCTTAACAACTACTCCGCTAAACTGATTGCCGGCGGCGGAGCCCAAAATACCGCCCGCGGCGCACAATACATGCTCCCACCCAACAGCGTGGTGTACCTCGGCGGAGTCGGCGACGACAAATACGCCGCGATCCTGCACGACGCCGTCAAGACGGCCGGTCTCCGCGTCGAGTACCGAGTGGACAAAAAGGAGCCCACCGGCCGATGTGGCGTCGTCATCACCGACCACAACCGCTCTATGGTCACGGATCTCGGAGCCGCTAACCACTACGATCTCGAGCATTTGAAGAGTCCCGAGGTGTGGAAGCTGGTTGAGGGAGCGTCGTTTTATTTTGTTGGCGGATACCATTTGACTGTGTGCCCGCCGGCGATTCAGGCGCTTGCGGAAGAGGCCGCGAAGAATAACAAGGTGTTTGTGTTTTCGCTGTCTGCGCCGTTCATTCCTCAGTTCTTCAAGGACCCGTTGGATGCTACTGCTCCGTACTGGGATTACGTTATTGGGAATGAGACGGAGGCGTTGAGCTGGGCGGAACACCATGGTGTGGAGACGAAGGATATCAAGGAGATTGCTAAGGCGTTGGCTGCGTTGCCAAAGGAGAACAAGAAGAGGGAGCGAGTGGCTATCATTACACAGGGAACTCTGCCTACTGTTGTGGCTATCAATGGTCAGGAGGTTAAGGAGTATCCCGTACATGCTATCGACAAGGCCAAGATCAATGATACCACCGGTGCTGGAGATGCTTTCGCTGCTGGCTTTACCGCTGGTCTCGTCGCAGGAGCTCCTCTTGACCAGTGTGTGGACCAGGGACAGTGGTTGGCCAAGCTGAGTATTCAGGAGTTGGGTCCTTCGTAAGTCAACTCTTTTCTTTCATTCTATCTTTCTACATCGCGGTCACAGCACAAAATTGGAATATCTGTTGTTACAGTTCCATTAAATTCTCGCTCAAGAGACTAACTAACCATGTACTGCAGATTCCCCTTCCCCAAGCAGACTTACACGCCCACCAGCCAGTAGATCTGTGGATAAGTTCTCCTTCCATTCTGATTTTAGCTGGCGTTCGGGTGACGGTTTCAACAACAAAGAGCGTCTACAATCAAAATGATGTAGTGCATGATGCATGATCTCATGATGATCCTCCACGATCACGGCAATAGAGCTAGCGTGTTATTAGAAACCAAATAAAAAGTCAGACGCCAATATAGGCTTCGGTATATTCTACACCTCTGCAACCAGCTCGCATAGTTCTTACATTGTGCTGATGATGTGAATGAATATGACTGCATTGGTCCTGATTGCATAAAGACACAATCTCCATGCTAAAAGCAGTGACAAACCAGGTGCGAAGCCGTTGACTGAAGTCTGTGGTGCTTAAGATGTTTGGTGGGAAATCTCAACAGATCGATAGTGCGATCCATTTCCCAAACCATAGGTTTCAGCCGGAACGTCCTTGTCCAGCAGGTGGAGTGTGGTTGGATCTGCCCACACTGGCTTGGCTTCCGTTATACAAAGAGCTTTGCATCATTGTGAATCGATCGAAGTCACTCGCACCTTCATACATGGTACTGTCGTTGAAGCTATTGTGAGCTGGTCGGCCCACGGTTCTGGCGTAATATGCTTTTGGTGGCGAATTGTTTGCTTCGATGCTGCTATTTGTGGTAAAGTTGAAGGATGAGGTAGGAGATATTCCATACTGCTGCGCCAAGGACATTTGCAACAACTGGTTGATAGAAGGAGACCTCTCCATTGCTGTTGGTGACCGCTGACTGCCATTCGTACGGAAGTCTCGGGCTGGTCCTCGGCGTGGTCCTGTCATCTGATCGAGGGCTGAAGCGGCAGCCATCTGCTGTTGATTAGTTGCATAGTTCATAGAAGAGAATGAACTCGGGCTTGTGAAGCCATCTGGACTAAGTCGTTGAAGCTCATTTGGTTGGGGAGTGAACGGTGTGCTCCAGATGCCTGGAAGACTAGGGAATGGCTTCTTCGGAGTGAATTGACTGCCCATCACCTTTGGCGCTCTTTCAGAACCAATAGGAGCAAATACCTCATTGGCCGTAGAACTGTGCATGCCATAGGATGATTCGTTGGTCGACCCAAGTGACTTTACCGGCTCAACCAAGTCTTCCACCATGCGAAGCATATCGGTCTCCAGAGGATCTGCTGTTGCGTTATCCCCTAGGTTATTCATGCCCGTATCCGAAGGACCCGTGGATGTGCTCTCAGAACCTTTAGCCCTGTATTTCCACCTTGTGTGAGAATATTCCAAAGGTTGAGCTGGAGATTCCGAAACGTCTGCCACGGGACTTTGTGGTCCTGGGGCAGAGATAGAGTTATGCTCTCTTACAGACGCAGCTGAGCGGCCTTTTTCGGAATGAAGGGCTATGCCGGCTCGAAGAATGTCATGGATACGGGAATAGTTTTCATTCTCGGCTTGCCGAAAGACTCCCTCGCCGATACGTGGCTTTGACGATCCATCCTCCTTAACATATAGACTGAAATCATCCTCGCCTGGAATTAGAGCACGAAGAGGTTTGAATCCTATTGTTTCTTCATCTTCAGGCAATAAGTACCCGAGAGTAGGAAGTGATGCAACCGGAAAGACATTGACTAATGCAGTAAGAGCATCTCTAATGATCTTCCAAAGTCTTTGAATATGACCGACCAAAGGACCCGTGGCGTCCGCATCGACTCCAGTCCCGAGGCCAACGAGGACAGCCCGCTGTGAAATTACCCAGGCGAAGTACTGACGAATAGCGGGCAGAATCCGGATGGCGACCGCATTGAGCTTCTCAGAAGAATCACCGGACGATTCAGTAGCCGTCAAGGACTCCAGATTCTCAGCCTCGGCTGCATTAGCAAGCTCACAAATAAGAGTTTGCAACAAGACGCAGAGCACCTGGACGTTGAAGCCTAGGAGAAAATAGAAAGACTGCTTGAGATCATCCTTTAAAACACCTTCTTGTTCTATAGGCTCTATGTCAGCCTATATTTAGATTAGAAATGAGTATATGAGCGACTGACCAGTAATTCTCTCAGTTGCCAGATAATTTGCAGCCATATTGATCAGGACAAGCTTGTTCATGGTTTCCTCGAAAGTGGCGTCCTTGAGCGAAGCAGCTAGCTGACCCAAAACCTCTCTTTCCAGCTCTGCTTGTTCTGAAAATGCCACTCCTTTGTAGAATCTTGCCTGAAGTCGAACGAACCAGATTACCAGTGGCGATTCAGCTAGTGCCGAACGGCGCTTGCTATGCTTCTCTTTCTCCCAGCTATTAGATATCTTCTTGTACTCAATTGCCAAGTTATCCCGCGCTAACTCATGTGGCTCCTCGACTGCAACGGCACGCAGCAAATGGTAAAGCGCGTCCAAGTGGCTCCCCTCAGCAAGAGCAATAACAGCCATTTGATTGTGGGCACTTCCAGAGCTGGGACAAAGTGCATCAGCAAGGTAGTAATATCCAAGGGCAGGCTCCCAACTTCGATCCTTGGTTCTTAGAACGTTTCGATATCTGCTAAGATCCCCCAATCGAAGTAAGGTAAAATGGCAGGACATATTGATGAGATGCTCGACTGCTTTATCAACTTTGACAGGCTTGTCCACGGACAATGGACTCAAAGATAGGCGATTAGCAATACGCTGTAAAGCCGGTAGAGGACCAAAATGAGAAGCCAGTCGTTGAATATAGCCCTTGTAGAAAAACTGGCTGGTTTTGAGGAAGTCGACATAATGCTTTTCCAGCTTTCGACGTTCGATGGCACGACGCTTCTGATCGCCAGAGCGGTAGTGGGCGACGAGCTTTCGGTAACGAGTATTGATCAAACTATGCGCATCCCACAAACGATTTTGTACACGCTCCTTGGTTCCATACTCGAAATCGCGGAAGATGACGGCTTCGCACGCAATGCGCAACCTATTAGAATGAGACGAAGAAGACAATAGTGAGAATATAAGGCCCTACTGAGAAACGAGATGCTCAATATCCTCAAATGTAGGGAGATCGTTATTCAACTGCGATTGTAGCTCCTTCTCTATTTTTTGCGCAACACTTCCAGAAAAGGTCAGCCTGGGAGATAGATAATTGGGACAGCGACGACGATGACGAGATGAAATGAGATATCTTACAGCCATTTTTGCGCGATGTTAGTTTTGTCCATAGCTAGACGTTATTTGGGAGAACGAAATATACAGGACCCCGCGGTCAGGCCTCGGGTTAAATCGATTGTGGTCCTCCGCAAAGTGCACAATTGTAAGAATGGTCCATAGGGTCGAGGTGGGTGAATGCGAATGTTATATGAGGGGGAGGGGAAATTAATTTGAATGAATGTGCGAATTTTGGCAAGTTGGAAGATGAAGTGAATAAGTTAGAGAGGGCCGATAAGTTTTATTTAGTTACCGCCCTTCTACCCTTTTACCCTTCGACTTCACTTTGAAAAGACGATTCAAGGAATTAGACAAGGCTGGAAGTAACTGAAGAAGACTTGGTGGTCTTTCGGGGCCCTATGACGATACATCTGTGAATGGTGAAGTGAATGATGAGGTCAAATTTTATTGCAGTGCGCACTGCGAGCGAGGGCGAACCAGAAAAAGAAGAGTCGATTGTCGTCTAGCACAAGCTGGGCGAGTGGGTGAGTGGGTGAGTGAGGATGAGCCACTAGTTTTCTGTGGCAAGTAACTTGATAAGGTTGCTAAAGTTGCTACCAAACAGCCAAAGTACAACATAAATCGTCAATTTGCTGGGACCCCCTGGAGTAGTGCATGGCCGTGTAAGGCTGATAATGCTCGGTGCTGCTTAGCGTGAGGCTGCAGGCTAAATGTAAGTGGCTATCCGTCTCCGTCCCCGTCCCCGTCCCACATGAACGCTCTCCGCTGGCAATCTGTACGGAGCACAGAGGTACAAAAGAAAGTACGAGGAAGAAACTCGCACGACCAAACCGAAACACAACCACTGCACATATGGTGCCCTAAGTTACTAGCAATACCACTACCTCTTCCTCTACCTTTGTCTTCAATACCTCTCCAAGACCACTAACGCAAATTGAGACGAGATACGAACATATGCCTATTGTTAACACTCAAAGAATCTACGTTCTATATTCTACATTGAAGAGGTAACTTTTTCAGGAATAGAGTATTTTCCCCCGTGTTCATCAGACTTTCCTTCTCCTTCTCCATACAATGGCAAAACGCTCACGAGAAGAAGACCTCGAAGAGCCTTCATCTCCCGACTCGGAATTGGTAGGAACTCCTAGTTTTTCTGAGGTACCAGACACCGAGACGACCTCGGACTTGGTCACTCCAGCATCCTCAAAAATTATCCATCTTGACCAGGAAAGCGGTGAGGCGCAATCAGTCATGCGATGTTCACTGCCGGGTCACCGCTCGACGTTATCTTTCGCATCTTATGATGATTATGAGGTTCACTACAGCAAATCCCATCTGAATCGATGTCTTGAATGTCGGAAGAACTTTCCCACAGAGCACTTCCTCAACCTCCACATCGAGGAAAACCACGACGCTTTTGCCAGTGCCAAGAAAGAAAGAGGAGAGAAAATAGTAAGTTCCACCCGAACTATTGGCCGAATAGCCACTGATCGTCACCTAGTACTCTTGTTTTGTTGAAGATTGTGACCGAAAGTGTTCAACTCCCCAAAAGAGACGTATGCATCTTATCGATAAACATATGTTCCCTCAGCAGTATGACTTTTTTGTTGTGAATGATGGTATTGATCACAAAAGTTCCATGCTTCGGTCAAATCGACATGGGCATCGGAGGCGTAGCTCGGCAGCACGAGTGAAGCTTGAAGAAGCAAGACAACGCAGCGCCACATTGGAGAGTCAATCATCGGTTGACAAGCCAGCTTCCGAAGAGGATGAGCCCGGCGTTACTTCTGATGCAGCATTGCCTAGTACAACAGCAGTCGATGAAATGGAAGGATTGGAAAAAGCCATGTCTGCATTGAAGTTCGTCCCAACTAGCGTTAGGTTTGGTAGAGGGCGTGGAAGGGGGAGGGGAGGGTTTAGCAGGACATGATATAGCATGACATGACATTGATCATGTTACATGAATGAAACGACCATATGAAATTACGAAAGCCATTTTTTTCAATCAAGATCCCATACTCATCCGCCGCATATCTTCATTCGAGCATACAGTTATAGTGGTGATACATGACCATTTCCTATCAGTCAAAACTATAGGTTTAGTGGTTACCGTGTGGACCCCCTTTTCATGACCCGTTCACTTCATGTTATTAAGCACTGACGGGAAGTGGACTTGGGATTTTCCAACCAAAAGCAATTTATATTGGGTATCAGTGTCCTAAATAACCTCTATCCGAACCCCTTAAACGCCCAACGCGCAAATATCTACAATATACATCTTCCATTATCTCCCATTTAAAATATACTCATGCGCGTCCCCCAACTATCGCCCTTAGGATTTATGACAATTTGATAAGGAAATGGATTCGCCTCGCTCGTAGTGATAGGGGGAATGTGATCTTTCTCCCTATTGACCGTTGTGACTATCTTCATTGCTGCCTTCAGCAGCATAGCTTCCATCGCACTTCTGACTTTCGCTCGTTCTGTAGAATCCTCAGTAAAGGTCATAATGTAGACAGGAATCTTGCGCGCTTACCACTCTCTGTTCGTGGCGTTGCTAAAGTAACATCCAATGTCCACTGTTCCCAACAGACCTCTTCCTCCTTTTCCAACACAGTTAGCGACGAGGCATTTTCAACAGGAGAGAATGCGACGCGGATGATCGGAATTGAAGCAGGAATCCAACATACCCCTTTCGTAAACCATGCCTTTCTTCGCTTTTTCTCAAAGAATTGTACAGCCATCAATCCCCTCACGCCGGTGTTCCTTGCGCCGAGATCTGAGCTGGAATCCAATTGCCGAACCAGAGCCGCCGTCCGCTGATCGATGAGAGTTTGGATTTCGACATTGTCCATATAAGGCAGACTCATTTCGAGGACATCGCGAGTCGAGGGTCGTAGAGAAGGGAAGTATCGGTGAAAGAAGATCATATGTAGAATGGCTGGATTGACGTCCTGTTAGCACATGTCATGGCGCTGATGGTAAGAAAACACAGTTGCTAACTTGCCTCTGATGACTTCTTTCACGGAGGTAGGGTCCGCGAACACCTCAATAATATACTCGGGTGGTCGGCGCTGGTCCATTGCGATGAGCGAAACTTTGCATTTGCGTTCTTGTTTTCATTCAGGATTGATCATGCACTTTGCAAGCTTTGGTCTTTGTGCAGTACGGAGTACATGGAGGGGTAGGAAGTTATGCATTAATGATCATGTAACCGGATTTCTTATCGGTGGGTCCGTGATCATCTCAGCCGACTTGTGGCTGGAACCTCGGTGATGTTCACAAAGGGAGTTTCCCCAGGAGCGAACTTTATTTTGTCATTCGCATCAACCACTTATTCGCCCTCTTCCAATTTTCATACATTCATTTGTCAACGGTATGTGACAGTCGTCTAGTATTTTCCTTATTAAAGCCACTTGAACACCATGAATTCCGTCCGGAAATGGGTGCGGAGGAACAAGACTCCCTTTATGGTCGGATTCGGGGTGATTGGCGTGGGATATGTAGCTTCTCAATATGTATTGGGAAAGATATCTGATGCTCGACAACGCATGAGCAGTGATCGCATAGCTCGAGAGAAGTATGAGCTGCGCTCTTTTTGATATAAAACTCAAGCTTATCCATTGAACCTTAGTCTTCGCCGCCGTTTCGAGCAGAATCAAGAGGATTGCACCTACACCGTCTTGGCTCTCCTTCCCACAGCCACCGAGAACATACTTGCGGAACTTGAAACGGAACGAATCACTTTCGAATTGCAGCAACAAAAGGCTGCTAAGCTGGCGCGAGGTGGTGAGGGTCACCCGTCTGAATTTGGATCGAGTCCACCAAGCATTACGGACGATGATGGTAGGAGTATCGCGGGCTTCAGTGAGAGTGGAATGCACATAAGTCAACTGGGAATACCTTCAGGCACGACTGTAGACAACGACGGAGCACAAGATGGCGGGCAAAAAGGGGCACAACAGGCGCAAAAATCGAAGAAGACGAAGATGCAATTGTGGAATGACCTTAAGATTAGCGGTTTGTTGAGACAATCACATAAAGCCAAGGAACAGACACTGATACACACTAGCTATTACGCGATCATTTACCCTAATCTATACTCTCGCTCTTTTGACACTTCTTACGCGCATACAGCTCAACCTCCTGGGTCGTCGGAGCTATTTGTCGAGCGTGGTATCCCTAGCTAGTGGAGGCCAGGAGCAGTCGACTATAAGCTTGGAAAATAACGATGATGACAACGCTGATCAGGCCTACGGAAATGATTTCGAGACAAATCGACGATACTTGACATTTAGCTGGTGGCTGTTACACAGAGGGTGGAAGGAAGTTATGATCAAAGTGGAAGCTGCAGTGAAGGAAGTATTTGCGACTACTTCTCCACGGGAGGATTTGACCATGGCGAGGTTCTCTGAGCTGACCCTCGAGGTTCGCAAGAAGGTTGAAGGGGCTACCCCTGCCGATAGACTGGAGACTCGGTGGCTACCATACCTTTTGCCCCCACGAGACCAAGAAGATTATGTCCTTAAGGAATCTGGCATGCAATCCTTGGAACCCGAAATTTCGTTCTCATCTCCTTTGCGACGACTCCTGGACGAGACATCAGATCTCATTGACTCACCGCCCTTCTCACACGTCTTGACTATGCTCCTCGATGCGGGATTCTCTACTCTTGTAGAGCAGAAGATTGCGCAGCAAGCCTTTAAGATCGTTCCACAGGCTGAGGATGCTCGAGTAACAGAGATCATTGAACCAAAGCCGGTGAAACTCCCGATCATATTGGCTGTCCTAACTAGACAAGCTCACTCCATCGGAAACGGCGTACCAAATGAATATCTCCAAGCCATGGAGCAAGTAAGGGATTTGGAGGCATTTGCAGCAGTGGTTTACTCCAGTCATGAGAACGAATTCAACCCCGTTGATGATGGCGGAAGCACTGTCTTGGTGTCAAAAGACGGACTAGACGCGTCTGAGATGACTGCGGCCAACAGTATTGGTGGGCAGGACAGCATTATAGACGTAGGAACTGCAAGCAAGTTTGAAAGCGCCTGGGGCAAAGCGGTAGAGACAGGGGATAGACCTAGCTCTTCATAATAGACAGATGGTCTTGGTTGAGCAACACATCTGGAGCGATATTTGGAATTTGGGTAATACGGAAAGGGGGAGTAGCGGGCACTAAACGAGAAATGTAAAAGATACCAAAATGCAATGACCCACTAGGGGTACGATATCTATTGTATATTAAGCACCGATTGCCCTGCTTTAAGGCAAGCATGGCTGGTAGTACTTCTGCTGATTCCTTCGCGGACGACTCTTCACGTTGGGGTGACGCATGAGTATGCCATGAGTCTAGTCTAGACTGCCGTATCTTACATTCGTGGTCGCATAGCCCCTATACCACATATCAAGTGGCCACACTGCCTCCCCTCCCGGCGATTGGTTTGTTGCTACACTCGGCGCCATTGCCTTCAGCTCTGCAGTATAGCATCGTTTTCCCCAAGATGCGCATGACACATTATCAGTACAAGTGTTCGTAATATCATTAAGCCACCTCAAAGGACCCCTTTTACGAATTGATCGAGAGCCAGCTCAAACAACTCATTCGCAACTCCTTCACCACCAGGATGTTCCACAGGAGACAGCGGATTCTTAACAACTGCGCAGAAACATTAATAACCTCGAACTGCTATTGCAGTAGGAACACATACCAAACTCCACATAAAGATTAACATATATTTGATGCAGCACATTCCTCATATTCAGCGTTTGCGTATCCGTCAGCATCACAAACTTAATATTCGTCGGCGTCTCGTAATAATGCAGTTTATACTGCGCCGTCCGAAACGATATGAAGCTGTCCTCTGGGCCGCCCAGCTTCCGCACCATATTCCGCAGCGAGAATATAGTACCGAAGATCAGCTTCGCATCGTCTTGCGCACTGAGTTTTCCGCGGGCGCGCGCCGGTCCGAGATCTGGCGGAGCGTTGAGTGCAGGAGGAACGGCGCTCGTGGCGCTGGAGCTGGTAAGTGGCCGGGCGCTGCTGGATGCGGTGGTGGAGAGCGGTCGTTCACCGTTGTTGCGGTGCCAGAGTTTGGAGTAGATGCATTCGGCTAGAATGGGTGGTTAGGTTTGGGATGCGCTGCTTGCGTGTGGCGGAAAGGGTGGATGAAAGAACTCACTGTGCCGATCGAAGATGTAGAAGGAATAGACAACCATGTTGAAGTTGGAGAGCTAGAAGTTGCGACAAGAATTGTATGTGTCTTGTAGTGACAGCCTCGGAGAACCTCGCATGTAAGGTTGAGCCTTAAACATCAACATACAGTATCGTGATTGTTAGGGACCATGTGGGTTCGCGCTACCAAATTAAGCTTCTCACAGGCTAACGCGGATGGTGCAACCCATGAACAACAGCTCTTCATTCGCCAAACGATAACTGATAACTTTACAGCCCATGCCAGCCTTACTTCCCGTACTTTACCACGGATCTGACCTTTTTCAATTCTTCATTGTTGTCCAAGGTTTCATGCTCTCAACAACTCATATGGAATAAACCCGACTTCTTGCGATGCGGAGAAAATCAACTTCTGTCGACCATGTCTTCTTCAGCCGGCAATTGTGATCATTCGCACCAGTTGGGTGATGTAACTAAGAAAGAGGCTGAAGTGGGGATTCTACCTTCACATGGTAAGCTTTTTTATACATATTATCGTCCACAACCCTACCTATACTATTCAACGCAGCACCCACAACGAGAACACGAGGTAACCGACTATTGGTATAGGTATTTCTCTTGATATACCTATTCGACTGGACGATGGCAGGCCACCTATCATTCAACATCTGTAATTTATCCACATATCACCCCTCCTTATCGTTAGTCCCTGCTGATCGGTCCCGAGATCGAACCCCGCATATCAGAGTCCTTTGAGACACCACCGTCGCAATGCCTCGATACATCGTGAAGTCAAGGTTAGCCTCCTACTGTCTGGATGTGAGTCATGCATGTTGGGCTTTGGCTGATTACAGAAAGGAAACTCTCAACGCGAGATCCGAATATATGAACAATGAGGAAGATGGGAAGGCAGAACATCATATCAACCAATACATTATCAAGGATGAAATAGGTAGAGGCTCCTTTGGAGCAGTCCACTTAGCAGTAGATCAATATGGCACCGAATATGTGAGGAGTTGCCCAAACTTGAGATGAAGTTCTCAAAATTGATTCGATGAATAGGCAGTTAAAGAATTCTCGAAATCGCGGCTACGAAAACGAGCGCAGTCTAACATCCTTCGAAGGCCGCACTTTGCTAGACGACCAGGACAGCTTGCTGGCGGTATCAACGCTCCCTTGCATCGCCATTCTGCATCCGACATTCATAGCAATGAGGAGCAGGGGAACCCTCTATACTTGATCAAAGAAGAAATTGCCATTATGAAAAAGCTGAACCATCCGAACTTGGTCAGTTTGATAGAGGTCCTGGATGACCCTGAAGAAGACTCTCTTTACATGGTTCTCGAAATGTGCAAGAAAGGGGTGGTTATGAAAGTTGGACTTGGCGAAAAGGCAGACCCGTATGATGCGGAAAGTTGCAGGTGCTGGTTCAGAGATTTGATACTAGGTATTGAATATCGTATGTGTTATTGGACTTCCAGTGCTAGCTGAAATACTTACATTCTGCAGTACATGCGCAAGGTGTTGTTCACCGGGACATCAAACCTGACAACCTACTTCTGACTGAGGACGATGTACTGAAAATCGTGGACTTTGGAGTTTCAGAGATGTTCGAAAAAGCTTCGGATATGATGACAGCTAAATCTGCAGGCTCCCCGGCATTCCTACCACCAGAGCTATGTGTTTCAAGACACGGAGACGTTTCCGGAAGGGCAGCTGACATTTGGTCGATGGGTGTCTCCCTATACTGTTTGCGCTTTGGCAAAATCCCATTCGAGCGGGGCGGTGTCCTTGACCTATACGAGGCAATCAAGAGTGAGAAGCTTGAGCTATCTGATGATGATCCTCAGTTTGTGGATCTGATGTATAGGCTCTTAGAAAAGGACCCTAAGAAAAGAATCAGAATGGAGGAAATCCGAGTATGCAATTCTTGATGTAGGCTATTCAAGGATACTGACAATTTTATAGGATCATCCTTGGGTAACCAAAAACGGCACGGATCCATTACTATCTGCGGAAGAGAACACAGCCGACTTGGTAGAGCCTCCGAGTGAAATAGAGGTTAACCATGCAATTACCACAAAAATGAGAGGTCTACTCGCTGTTATGAAAGCAGTCAAGAAGTTCAAAACGAAGCTGGAGCAAAAGCGATCCGACGCATTTGCAGGAACTTTGGGTAAAAGCATTCGTGTTTTGCATCCATCATTCGGCCTGAACGAAAATTCGACCAAGGTAATCCTTCATAGATCAAAGAGCGATGATCTCGATGACAGGCATATCATAGAAGGAGCATTAGCTGCAGAGGGCATTCACCACCAAGGGCAATTTACACCAGAAGCGGCACAGTCATTAATCAACGTTATTGACGCCACGAGCACACTTACACTGGATGGGGATTCTAAAGAGAAAATCAAGACTGCTCTGGGTGCTAAAGCAGATGATCTTCAGATATCAATGCCGGAGCGTCCAGAGCCTCGCCATAATGGTTCTGGTGATAAAGGACATGCCCATGATCCACTAGCTGAAGAGCCATTGTATCTTGGAATCGGCGCTGGCGTCGGTGACAATGAGTCTTTGGAATTGCCACAGGAAGAAGTCATTGCCGAATCTCCCACTGTGGCCGAATTCAGTATATATGACACTGCATACCAGGAAGAAGTAGAAAGGATCCGTGCAGCTCGAGGAGATTCTACCACGGTCTATCTGACACGTCGTGTTGATCATAAGAAAGAATACAGAGCGGACAAAAACATGATCAATTTGCCCACGCACTCTGACATTAAGTCTACGATTCAAGAAGGATGGAAAGATCTTGTGGATCGTGCTCAGGAAAGTAGAGATGGTGTATCACTACATCAGAGGCTGGTTGCTGCCCGAGAAGAGCATTCGTTTTCAGATCTTGTGTCTAGAGCCGTCGATAATACGAAGAGTATGAAAAAGGACCTGACAGAGAGAGGGGGCTCTGCAATCGAAAACGTTAAGCATAGTGCTATGGAACGAAGGGAAGTGAAAAAGGCCGAGGCGCAACGAAAGAAGGAGAAAGACAAAGAGAGTTGATAGTTGAGGATGAAATCAGCACGCAGTGAGCGGATTTGGCGCTGAGCGCATTCATTCGGTTGCTTGGCTAGAAGGTCGAAGGATAGATGATGACATGATAGGATAATGCGGTTATGAGCTAGATGCTATGCAGATGGATCTGGGAATCTTCAGCTTTGGATTTTTGTAAGTTGCAGCTACTTAATAGTCAGCCGAATCGTGGCCATCTAAGAAATCAGGTCCTTTTGAGCGGACCAGTCTCCTATCTGGAAGCCCTGAATGCATCTGTGTACCACTTGAGGTCCTTTTGCGACTGGGAGCTTAACGGCTTTCAACATCAGCCGTTCAGGGAAATATTGTCTCCGTGACGATGCTGTAGCTTGATTTTGTTTGGCCTGTGGACAGAGCTAGCTCACATGGTGCGACATATTGTTGTAGTGCATTACACATCTGGGCTTGACGAGATTGTCCATTCTACCATCTAAGAACGATTCCCTTTACTCACTCCCCCTTTCTAATTAACTTCCCTATGACATGATGCCCTGCGCATCTCCTACTTCTGCCAGTTGCACGCTTGCAAACTATGCATTTTCCTTTCCTTCAAATTCCCACAAACGCCAGCCATACCAAGCTATGCACGAACCAGTCCACCTAAGCTCTCACGTCGAACTCGAAGAGGCTTCCATCTCCATCCCACAAATATACAATTTATTTTTTATCCCTCCTCCACAGTATATCCCAAATCCAAGTTAAACGCCCATCCCAATGCCAAATCTTTGGTATCATGAAAAAAGTCCCGGCTCCCGCAAGCAACCACGGAATATGAAAATCATGCATCATGCATCCTCATCCTCTTGCCCTCCCGCATATGTATCACCGTCCCCGTCTCCCTTTCCTCCTGACCCCAAATCATTAGAAGCGCAGCCCCGACATCCGCAGCTCACACACTGGATCTCTTGGTCTTCTTTCAAGTCGGCCTTGGGCACGCGACATATGCATGTTGAGTTGAAGTTTGTTTCTTTCGCGTGGATGCATTTCAGACAGCATAGCTATAGTAGCACTCACAATTAGCATCTTCTCTTCTCCTCTCATCTCTTCTCCTCATACCAAACTCCAAAAAGAAAAAGAACTCCACACATACATTCTCATACCCATTCTTCTTCCACTTCGCCACGAGCATCGCATCGCACTGCCCGTTCTTCACACACCAGTCATACAGCTCCTTGCTGATCTTCTCCTCGCGGTACAAGTCCCAGATGTACCGCGACCGCTTGTGCACGATCGCTGTGATGTTCCAGGTGGCTTGATGGCGGGGGCCGGTCGGCGCGGGAGCGGCTACCGCGTCTTTCATCTGGTTGCTGTAGGTGAGCAGGGTGTCTTCGATGTCGCTGTAGCCGGCGGGCGGCGCTTTGCGCTTCGAGCTGTGGCGGATGGCGGGCATGGTGTTTGTTGTGTTTTATGGGGTGGGTTGAGCGGCGGGGAGAGGTGATGGGTGGAGGTGAGGTATGATGTAGATGGATGGTTTGGTGCTGGGGATTGATGGAAAAGTATCCTGCGCTAAATTGGTGGAGTGGCCAATCAGATTCTTTGATATCAACCACAAAAGCAGAACTTCTGGTCAGTCAGTCCTATTGTATTCACTATAATATTTTATTCAATATAATTGGAACCATAATCATTTCAAGCATCTCAAATGAATCTTAGATATTTCCCTTGTAATTCGAACCAAGTATTTCTATCCTCGTTTAAGCCTAATATCTTTCCAGTCTTGGTAGCTATCTTTCGTTGAAGGAAAGATACAGGTCGACTACTGAGTTCAAGATATCAAAAGTTATTTCTCTATTCATAAGCGTATACAGTCTAGGCTCTGCAGCGCTCACTCTCTTACAGATGTCACATTCAGACACCCCACCTTCTTTTCTTTTCTTGGCCCAAAACTGTCTTTTCACGGACGGGACTCACTCCCGCGCCTAGTCTCAGAGAAGAAGAACGCTGTCAAGTAACAGCCTGTCAACAAGGACCGCATTACCAACATTGATTGCAGTTCCCACGTACCTGAGCGGCACGTCGATTGGGGCAGCACTCGTCGATACCTCTCTATCGGTCAGCCTAGCGCGCAAGTGTGTCACTGGTATTAACCACCATGTGGATTGTTTTCCCCATTTCGGTCACTCGACGGGCAAGAAGTCTGGCTCCTCGCTGCTCTCATGGGTAGTCAGTTCCATTTGTTAAGTTGACCTCTCGAGAGTCTGGGATCGTCCCCTTTCTTGGTTCCATTCTCAACATAAGAGCGGGCGGACGGCGGGGCATTGGGATGGATATGCTATCCTCGAACAGGCATTGTTGGAGGGCAGCTGTGGTCGCTGGGGGCCTGTGACAGGAGAATCTGCTTATAAATGCTTGTGCTTGAGTAAAAATCATCACACACGTTGCACTTCTCATGGGAGAATTGCGGGGTTCGGATTCATATATCAAACAAACTTTAATTCAAAAGCCGGTATCGCGCTCAGTGCCCACTAATTTTACATTTCAATGGATATCATATCATGCTACAAGGTTGCATATATCGTAGAAGCAAGCAAGTCAAGTTCAGTTCGTGTATGTAGATCACAGTCGGCCTATGCTAGGATATTCATTGACAAATGTCTCGGGCAAAGGGGACATGAAGTAGAGGTTCTTATCTGTTTCTAGCCTGCTGCCGAACTCATTGAGCATTGGGCCTCTCTTTGCCTCTCTATCTCCAGCACTACATTTAAATCCCTCATGAAATCACAAGCACCTGTTCTCCCTCCAAAATAAGATCTCTCAGCCACCCCAACCACCATCATATACTCTATTTCCCTTCATCTCATCCATCTATCTACGCACTCCCTACCAGTTCCACAAACAACCCTCATCATTATCCTTCTCATCACACTCAAAAATATCTTCCCAAGAATCCAGATCTGCGGCTCAAAAGCTGACTCAGAAACGTCTCTTATACATATGTAATCTACATACTCATACATATATATAAGTTACATATATAAGCGGTAGTCCCCTTGCTTGCTTGCCTACTGTAACTTACATGCATTACATATTCCTATTCCGCACTGCCATCCTTATGCAGTACTATCCAATCACTCATCTCATCTCACCAGCTCTCAGCTCGCATTTACGCCAATAAGAAACTTTCTACATTATGAAATGTAACTAGAAGATCGGATTCCTGTTATTATCCTAACAGTTGTAAATATGCACGTAAGAAACAACGTTTGGTTTTTGTTGTTGCTGATGTGATATGGACTCATTTATGTATGTATTTATGTGGTAGCATGTCTGCGTATATGTGTATGTATGTAGTAGCATGTCTATGTACATGTATGTAGGTCGAGCTTACGTGCAGCGGATTACAGGTTGGAGATACGTACCGGGGGTGCAGGGAATGAGGGGATTTTTGTTCTGTGACAACAGTTGGAAGAAGCGGAGAGAAGTCGAGAGAAGTATGAGGGAATATCATGTCGGGCTGGCGGAATCCGGGGTTCGAGTACGTACGAGTAGTCTTTCAGTATGATCGAAGAGGGAAAAAAGGTCCTCAAGCTCCGGCAGGCCGGGAATGAATGGATTGATAAATATGATTTGTATGAAATGATGTGTTATGTTATGTTATCAGCTGATGGTTGCATCGATAGGAAGTGCTGAAACATAGATATGACCTAATATCACTATCGAGTTGCCCGGATTGGTGTCTAAAAAAGAACCGGGGGTCCCGTATCTTCGGTAATGTATTATACTCTTACGAATTTCACATGCAATTTATATAGGTAGAGAAATCCCGCAGAGCGCAGAGAAGCTTAGAAGTTGGATGAAGTATGCCAAGATGGGATAGAGAATGGAAGACCGGAAGACGGTATAAAGTTACATTAAGTTAAGTCATTTATTTCATGGCAAAGACGCGAGTGGTTGGAGTGGATAAATGGAAAGTGTGGCTCGGAGATATCTTGCGGAGTATGTCGAATGGGGGAATGCGGGGTTGCCGGTATGGATATATGAGGCTCTGCGATAATGTGCTCAAACGAGTGGGGAAGGAGCCGACGATCGATGTTTGGGTGTGGATTTCTAAGCGGGTTTCCTGGGAAGGTTGAGGGATATGTAGGTAGTAAGATAGAGTCGTGGGTTATGGGGATGCGTGATGATACAGTAAACATGTGAGAGGATATGAGGTAGTTGGTTTGAGGGATAAATGCTATCGAGGTCTACTGCTCCACATCCAACAGTCTTCGGGCAAGTAGGCAAAAGTGCATCGGGTAGACTTTCTGAAATAGGGAGTATGAGTGTATAGACGACACGTTTAGAATAGGGAGTATGAGTGTATAGACGACACGTTTAGAGGATGCAGATCATACTGCTCTAGGAGCATGGCAATGTGGAACTGTCTTGCGCATGGGATGGCGAACGTTGGGCCCCTTTTGAGACCGACGGATGAACAGTCCAATACTGTACTGTATGTCTAGGCAGAATTCAAGGATGAGTTTGATGGAATCAGAATTTGCTTCCCGGTGGAACCCAACAGCATGGTCTCAAAGAGATGGACATCAGCACGAGCCAAGGGGTAAAGGAAAGATTCTCCTCCTGAAACGAGCGATGAACCGGGTGGAGAGAATTTGCCCTAGAGTACTTCCGCACGTGGTCGCGACGGCGCTTGTGTAAGGTTGGAGCATTCGTGATTGTGGGGACGGTGAAGTCGAAAGAAAGGAAATGTAGAGATCGAAGGATGCTTTTCCCCACTGCACTGCTCCATCCTGTAAGGCGTAGGAGAATACGCTCAGCTTGGAATCTGAAATTCCGTTCACCGCAACCAGACCAGCCCAACTTGGGTTGATATCATATTGGCCAATTCGTCCTCGTCACTGCATATACTGTAACTTGACAAATCGTGGTGGTGTTACCACGAGCATGGTTCGTATGAGAAGTTGATGTATGAGGCATTTTCATTCCTGTAGGATGATAGATTACAAAAGCTTGTTTTTGATGTCATGTAACCCTGGATGTGTAACACAACAACGAAGGGAGATAGGAGATGTAAGATGGATGATGTTTTTTTTTGGATAGAGGGAAAGAAAGAGGTTGAAGACGATGTCGACGTTGCACGCATGTGGTGGGGACATGATTTCTAATTGGGTAGCGAGAGGGTTGTTTGATGCAGTTGGAATTTGTCTGTGGAGAAGTACATTATGCAGCGCATCGCACCGCACCGCACCACACCACACTGCAATTGCGGGTGATATTCCTAGACCATCGATAGCCAGGACTTGACGATATATTGGGTAGGGAAACTGCATTTCGCGGTGAGACTCTTAGATATCGGAAGGTCCAAGCATACTACTCCGTCTATACCGTATCACCAGCATGGAAGACCGAGGTGGTATAGTAGGGTTGGTAACTTCTTTATCCAGGCAATGCTGGATGCGTTGGCAGACACTGAGGGGAAAGAGTGGGACTTACCGCCCCGGTATCATGTATTTGGGAAATGATATTGTCGGTATAACGCGCTTTATCAGGACGCCGGTATGAGGTGGAGCCTTGCAGGAGCTGAGCCGTCGCAAGCCTCTGCATACAATCATAACACCATAGTACATACACACATACACATATACATCCGGAGAGACATACATACATACATACATACATACATACATACAGATGTCGTACTACGATGATGTATCTATCCGATTGAGTACTCCGTCGAGTAGGTGGTATCGTGCCCCCGCAATGAGCGCGCAAACGGCTTGGGAGTCTAGATAAGCAACCGGAGTAGAATGGGGGAATGAGGGGATGGGGGGATGGGGGGATGGATGGGGTTATCAGGTATCGTGAGCGAGGGGTAGCAGCGAACTGTTTTTGAACACATAACACACAAGAGACATCGTGATCATGACCGTAATGGTGACTGTGAATTTTGGTTGCGTGATCGTTGGGTAATAGGAAATAGGTAATAGGTAATGGTAATAGTTAGTTCTTACACATGTAGTTGAGAAAGAGCAAAATTCGAAGCTAGAGTGTGGCTTGACAGCTACAGCTCGACAACCAACGTCGGAATCGATACAACTTGTTGCTTAGTCGCTGCTTAGCATGGTGGGGTCGCTCACCACGCGAAGAAAATGTGACGTCGTCAAACGTGCTGATTCCTGCACTTAGTTCACTAGCTAGCTGGCTAACAATGAAGTAGACGTGAGTGAGAAAGGCAGTTCCTGGATTCACGAGACGGCCTCGTTGCTTAAAAATGGAGAAGTCATGAGAGCTCATTCACCCTCGTGGTGTAGGGCTGAGGAGAAACTTTGGACTTGTTCGACTTAAAATTTCTTGGTCTTTTCTTGGGCTTCCTTGTCGTCTTGTCGTTGGACGACATGAATGCCGGTGCCGGTATCCTTAACAACGAATTCTTGGATGCTTGGCGCAGCCTTAGGAACTCTTGGTCTTTAGGGATTTTCGATGTTTGGTGGCGGTAATGACTTGTATTCTGTAATTTGTTTCATATATGGGTTTCTTTGAGTTTTAACTTGTAGGCGCATCCCCATCCCCGTCCCCAACAATACAGCGCATGTACCTAGAGTGACTGCGACTGCGACTGCGGACTCAGGCGGAACCGAGGACGTGCTTATAAAGCATTACAATCACCTTAATAACCATAAGTTGAGTTTATGGCAGTGCTCTCATTCACGCAGTGCTCTTCCTATCGGCGTCTTTCGCTGTGATTGAGTGGAAGATTTAACATTTAATTCGTTGCATCCTGGGAAGATGGAAGATGGAAGATGACCTTTGTCATCGTGTCTATTGGGTCCAACAGGGTCGACGCTGTAGAGGACAGAATTTGGAATTATTCTGCATTCTTTACGTTGTATGGCTGAGCTAAAACCGGGTGAGATGAAAAGCAGAAAAAAAGAATTTTTTTGATAGTTGCCGTTCGCATTGATCACCTCGGTATCTATGTAGATGTACAACTACCTTCTTCCAAGTCGAGCTAGAAGTCTTTCGTACTGTACCCTGAATATGATCTACTTGTAAAATATCCCAGAATATCTAAATGCTAACTTCGTTTTTCCAGATCGATATTCGAGAAACTTATATCGTCTCCTTGGGAGGACCCCCTTTCCTCCATAAACGCTCTACTCCTTCTCCTTTCCCTTGCTGTCTCTGCTGCCCTTGCTACCTTCTACTCTCGGACCCAGACCGTCGTCCAAACAAAGATAATGGTTAAAATTATATACTGCCCGAAGCACTGGGCGCACCAACATTTTCTACACAATCCCACAGACCCATAGCTTGGAGAAACCCACAGCCTCCAATGCTTTTCAACTTCCTCAACCAACAGGAGAGATGTCAAACACCACGTTATCATTGACCCCCGGCTACTTCTATACTTATCTTTGCAGATCCAGGTCTTGATATGTGTGATATGTAGGATATGTATCTGATCCCCAAGCATGGACCCGACCCAGACCAGACCTTGACCGTCCCCAAATCAAGGTGAGAGGGGAACAGTATGCAGAAGGTAGGTAACTCTTTGCCTGCATGTCGAAGGGTTGGTAATATAAAAATTTGCATCCATTGTTTTTCGGTCAAACCAGCCATCTAAGTAAGAAGTTTACAATCGTATTATTTCATCGAATTAGCCGGGGATAGATAAAGCCCAGATTTAATCCCTCATAGTAAAAGCCGTTGTTCAGTAACAGCACCATCATCAGCCACTCGAGCAGGACAAAGTATCGCAACTTACGGCTTACTTGAGGAGGATACTTGAGGAGAGGAGAGTACTTCTTGTCCTCGTTTCATGCTCCTGCTCTGGTCCTACTCTGTACTCTTCACCGACCTGCAAATTACCACCAGTGCTGCACCACCTACCTGTCCATCTGCCTATTACTAGGTAGGCAAAGACTGTAGACGGGACACGAATAGAGTCAGTCCATCGAATTTCCAGAAAAGAGCTAAAAAGCTAGCTTCTAGCTTCCAGCATCGACCTCGGAGACTATTAGATATATAACACACATTTGAATATTGCTCTTGTTGTCGTCCTGTTTCGTCTGAAATCCTTCGAGAAGTACAAAAGTCACGTCTGTACCAAAGTACCACCTGCGAAGTGCTGAAAGCGGACCGACCTCAGCGCAACAACATCCGACAAACAGCCTCGACAAACAACACCGACAATAGCATCCTCCCGCCAAGTATCTATTATACATTTGTTCACCTTCGGTCTGGGCATTCACCCATTCGAGATTCTCATTACCTTATTATTACCACCGTCTACGGCTTGTCCTTCGAAATCTCTTTGAAACCATATAAAATTTGAAATCTCCAATATTCAATATATAGTCTCCAGCCTTCAATATCCAACAACATCCACCTACGAAAGTACACCTCCGTTACTAAAGGTCACTCTACTCGTATAGAGCGTATCCAGCTGGCGAGCCTCGACATATCGACCGAACAAAACGAGCCAACCACACGAGGAATTGTTTAATTAACAGCAACTGGCAATTGTCCGGCGAAACGGGGAGGTCGTGAACCATTTGAAATTTTACGTTGCAAAATTCAAAATTCCGCAATCCGACCCAGCCCAGCAAGCGTAGCCAACAAACTCCACTTGCGCGCGCGCTCTCAACGCACCCATTTTATTACCTTCTGCTACTTAATACCGGCTTTTTCTTGTCGATTTACCACTTCGACCGTTTCCACCTTTCCTGGGACCTGGGAAAACCTTACTGTACAGTGGTACACCTCACCTGCACCTCTGCATTACACCTCACACCTTGCCTACTTAAGTACACCCATTCCCATCCCATTTACCACTTACTGCGCCATTACCGGTACCATTACCATTCCATTACACACCAGCCAGGACCACGATCGGAACCAAGATCAGGACCAAGACCAAGACCAAGACCAAGACCAATACTGAACCCGGCCTGAGATCACATAATCACATAATCACATAAGCATTTTTGTGGCAGAGTCAAAAATCCTCCTCTTGCTGAAGAACTTGTTTCTTCGACTTCCCTCGAAACCGCGACAAATTACGAAGGTACATCCATACGATTCTACCACCTCCTCAGACGAACCGCGATACTGGACGACTAATTCACTCGGTCCTGTCTCGTCATTTCGATTTTTACATTGTGAATCCACGCAAGTCACTTTATTTGATTCTGAAGTTTTGCCCCCCCGCACACGCAACACATCAATTTCCAACAAAGCACGGGCACTGCCCGCACTCCGCCTTTGGCGGGATACTTTAACCCATCACTTCCTACCGACTTTCAGCGCATTCTTGAATCTTCAGTAAAACATGGCAACTGTTGCTGCACAAAGAGAAGATGTCATTACAGAAAAGGCACAACCTTCACCTGCGCCGTCTCAAGCACCCTCTTTGCACGGATCTCCTCAATCTCGTCCCACGACCTCCCAAAATGTGAGCGCCGTTACAAGCATAGAGAATCTGAGTATCAATGGCACAACAACACCTCCTGCGGGACAGCATCTTAAACCAGCTCCTGCTCCTGCTGTCGAAAAACCATCCATGACAAAACGATTGACCCGAATGTTCTCTACAAAGGACACTACGAGATCGGAAAATGGCGGTTCCTCCACTTCACACTCCGGAACATCCACTCCAAAACCATCCGACGGCGCTGTTTCACCAAGACCAACGCCTGTTCCTCGACCGAACCCACTGACTCGGAAAACATCATCACAAGAGAAGAAAAGTTATACCGAAAAGGCTGGGTCGACCAACGGGAAAGATAAAAATGGGGCAACGAAAGACAAGAAATCCGCAGCGGGCCATCAGCGATTCATTACTATGCCGGATGTGCAAGGTGGACATGAGCATCATCTCAAGAGCGCCAAGAGACAAGAGAAACTTTCGGAAATGCTTCGGGGTTTGGTTGGTGGAAAGGCGAAGGAGACGCATGAAGGAGAACAACAACTATCGCTTATGTCAAGTTGGGTGGATCAACTCAAGCGTGAACGAGAATCGTTAGCCACAGAGAAGAAAGGTGGACCTAATGCGACAGCTACATTGGTGGACAAATATGGGAAATGCAACGAGGTCATTGGCCGGGGAGCATTCGGCATCGTTAGGATATCCCACAAACGATCGGACACCGGCACGGAACAACTTTATGCGGTCAAAGAGTTCCGAAGAAGACCAGAAGAGAACGAACGAAAATACAGCAAGCGGCTCACTTCCGAGTTCTGTATATCTTCATCTTTACGACACCCGAACGTCATACATACTTTGGATCTTCTTCAGGACTCAAAGGGTGACTACTGTGAGGTTATGGAGTTCTGTGCTGGTGGTGATCTTTATACTCTCGTCCTCGCTGCGGGAAAGCTGGAAGTTGTGGAGGCCGACTGTTACTTCAAGCAGATGATGCGCGGTGTCGAATACATGCACGAGATGGGTGTTGCACACCGAGATCTGAAACCAGAGAATCTTCTTCTTACCACTCATGGTTCTCTGAAGATCACAGATTTTGGTAACGGTGAATGCTTCCGAATGGCCTGGGAAAAGGACGCTCATATGGTCACCGGTCTTTGTGGCTCAGCTCCTTATATCGCTCCCGAGGAATATATCGATAAGGAGTTCGATGCAAGAGCAGTCGATGTCTGGGCTACAGGTGTCATCTACATGGCCATGCGTACTGGTCGTCATCTCTGGCGAGTAGCGAAGAAAGATGAAGATGAGTTCTACGAGAGATATTTGGAAGGTCGAAGAGATGAGGAAGGGTATGCGCCAATTGAGTCATTACATCGGGTATGTATTTCATCTACTCTCCTGTTACTAGCTTTCAACTAACTTCATCACAGGCACGTTGCCGTAATGTCATCTATTCGATACTGGACCCTAACCCAAATCGCCGTATCACAGCTTCACAAGTCCTCAAATCCGAGTGGGGTCGTGAAATAAAACTTTGTCAAGCCGGCGAAGAGGGTCTCTAACACTATCTGCTGGAGAGAGGAATCAGTTGCTCTAGAACTATGCTTCGCGGCATGAATGAGGAGGCTTCCACACGACAAGCCAGCAGGCCTTGCACGACAGAGCACAGATACCGCCCTACCAGCACCTTTAGATGTGAAGATTGCGATTTCGTTTGTTATTACGACCCAACAGGGATGGGCACTTATAAAGACACAGAAGACGACACTGGTGTCTCTTCTACGGCATAAAGATTGCGAAAGCAATAAAAGGGAGCGGCATATTTTATGAGATTATCACACACTACAACAACAGTATGGCGTTTTGGGAGTTTTTACCATTGCATTTTCTTGTCACGACGAAGCTGGCTGGCTGCCCTACTTTTTCAAGCCACGACTTACTCAACTTTTCTCAACTCCGAGTAATGGGTTATCGTTCTTTTTTACATGGCGAAAAGGGTTAACGACTTATCTGCTGAAAGTTCTTCCGCTTTCCTTTCAACGATTACCCATGGATGCAACAAGACTCTAATACAAATTGTATTGTATTTTGGCTTTATATCCTTCTTCTTATCCTTCCTCCTTAGAGACTACTATTGAATTTATAGCCTTTGCTTCACTCGCACTTTTTAGTCCGATCTTTTTCTCTTCTTCTTCTCCTTCTTTGGGCAAGCGAAATAGCATGCTCTTTCTTCGTTGCTTTCGTTTTTAATGACACGTTAGCGGTTTTTTTTGGTGTAGAGAAATGTGTTTGAGAGTGGTGCCTAGCGAGCTCTTGTTGTAGTGCCTTTTTTTTGTTCAGTGAGCGAAAGGGATGAAATGGGAGTTTGCGCGAGGATAGTTGGTTTGATGGATGAGGGGGGCATAGCGCTGGGTTGTAGATAGTTCTGATGGGATGGGGCATGATAGGATAGTAGGCATGGTGAAGCATGCATGCACACGAATGTTCGCAAGAATTACTTATAAGAGTGAGAGGAAGAATTGAACATTTTGAACAATACGATTTTCCGTACTTATACTTTCCCTGTCTGCAGTTGCATGTGAGGATGACGAGGTTTGGTTGATAAAAGAAAGGCTCCTCGAGGTATTTGAAGAACCTGGCATTTTCGCTACTCCTATTTCGTTTGTGTTTATGCTTGTAGTCAGTTCCTACCTCCTTCCTTCCTTCCATGACATCAACAACGATCGTCGTTACGGGTACCGCTTTACCTTCATGTGGATATACATACGTCTTTATAGTATTGACATATGTTGATGACACAAAAGAAGAGGTATCATCTGATAGGAGTCTCAACATCTCTTCTTTTATTCGTGTATTCCTCATTCGTTTTCTCTCTGTACACGTCTTGTTTTTACTTTGAATTGGCTTACCTTGGTTTATCTTGTAGACAGATCCTAAACTATCTAAATAATCGACCGACTGGCTGGTCGGCAAGCATGATGTTATAGATATAGATGTGATCGTTGGATAAGTAGATACTGGACTCGAATCTCGCTGCCTCCTCCTTTTCTTGCAGAGTATCGTAGCGCTTCTCATCGCTACCTTCTATATTAAATCCTTCACTTCCTTCCCCATTTCCGTCTCATTTCATCTCTAGAGAATTCATAGAGCATAGACACCTTTTCACCCTCGCACCACCGACTACAAACGAATTAACCATTCCCGCACCGCCACCAGCACCAGCACCAGCTCACCTCCACTCCACTCCACCCTCATTCCACAACTTCCTCTTCCTTCCTCCCTCGCCCCCCACCTCCGCTCTGCTCCCAATCCAAGAATAAGAAACGAAGTAAAACGAAGAAATAAAGTAGAGTAGAGATAGAAGTTTTGTGAGTGAAGCAGGGACAGTGAGTGAAAAAGAGTAATGAGAAAGGAAATGAGGATTGATGTGTTTGTTGTGGATGTTGGTCTTGGTGTGGGTGTATATAACCAAGTCGACACCACCAGGAGTAGGTCTCTATATATGTTCACTTGCTCACTCGGTGCACGTCTATTGTCTATCATTCGGGCAGGGGGTAGAGGAGGCAAAGCAAACCAGGAATGAAAGAGGAACAGGTTAACGTCGAGGTCGAGGTCGAATTACGATAAATCAAACAGCCATTTATTCATCCCATGAGCCGCGTAGTGGAACAGGGGTGAGTGACTTCGTAGGTAAGTAAGTCTACAGCATCCTCACATCCCATCACCGAAACAGTACAGCACAACCAACCACCAGCAGGAACAAATATCACGTCATTCACACAGCCAGCAACCAGTCAGTCATTATAAATTTTCAACTCAATTCTCATTCTCAATTCTCCCTCCTCCACCCCCTAAGCACCTCATCTCCAATTCTCAAAGACCACATACATCCCCAGCCCCTGCCATCCCCAACCTACTCCCTATCCACCCCTCTCCCCATCCTATCTTTGTTATTAAAAAAAAAAAAAAACGCCCTCACTCCCCCCGCCTAGCCCTAATCCCAGTTCCCAACCTTATTCCCATTCCCATTCAAGCCTCTCCCTCCCCTATATCATATCTGCCCACCCCTCCCCTCTTCCCCAGCAAATAAAGTGTAAAAAGAGGATCATCAAAGCTAGAAACGATGACGACCCAAAATAGAAGTATTAAAATCCTCATCCATGCTTCCTTCCTACCCGCTCGATCGAACCGTGAAAAAAGAACCATGCCTCCCATTTTCCCCTCCACCTCTGCCCTATATAATTCTTCCTTCTGTCCATCCCATCCATGCATCCTTCTTTCCCTTCATAAGAAAGCAAGAAAGCCAATCCATCCATCCACCAGCACGTCCGCCTTCGCGGATTAAAGTTTTAAAGATCCATTACCCCTCCCTCACGAAAAGATCCAGATAAACCCCGTTCCAAATCATGAAGCAAATTCCGGGAACTAGGATAGAAAAAGAGAATCCAAATGCAGACGTGTATCATGCGTCCCCAACCATCACCGCTTCTAAGAAGAAGAAAAAAGCGTGCAATGCTGCCCCAAAACAGGCTATAGATTATATTGCCAAGCACGAAGAAGTGAATTCGGCAAAAGAAGAAGTAGGACAACGCAAAAAATAGCATCAAGACTCCTCAAGGTTGAGCAGGACATGTACGTAGTAGTAGTTGTTGAAAATCTTTAGCATTTATAAAACATTACGAATGGAAAAGATCCCAAGCACGATCGCACAGACGCATAAACTCCTCTTTCTTCTTCTGCGTGGTCATAGGGCTATCTCGTCCTTCGCCGAACGGTCCTGTGCGTCGTTGTGCCGAGGGACCATTTCCAAGTGGTGGGCTTGCTCCTTCTTCATATTCTGCTCTGGGCCTTCTTCTGCCACCGCCGCTGCGGGCTGTTTCTGGTGCTCTTGTGTTGATATTGGATGGAGATGGAGGGGTTGGGGGTTGTTGGTGGTTACCGTAATGTACGAGCTTAGGTAGGAGCTCAGGGCGACCACCGGCAAGATCTGCTTGTGCTTCTTCCGCAGAACGGTATTCTCGAGGACGTTGTTGACCTGCTGAGGCCGGTGGTTGTGGACCATGTCCTGGCGATGGGAAACCAGGCCTTGAGTTAGAATGCGAGGAATTAGAATTGGAACCTGAATTGGGGTAAAATGCGGCTCTTGGTGTTTCGCGGTGAGCACCCAAACCCTCCTGAGCGAAGACATCCGTTATAGGTGGTAATCGATTCGCTGTCTGTTGGGCAGGTACGTGGTGAATATGTGAGGTGTTAGAGAGATTTGATGGCTGGTTGGCGATATGACGGGTAAGTGGGTGTGGTTGATGTCTACCTGTGAAACTCTGATTTAATGGTGCGGATTGTATGACTCTCTCGTTTGCAAATTGTTCGTGAGATGGTGCGACAATGCTCAGTCCTGGCGGTGCCTTTCTCCTTGATGTGCCAGGAGTCTTCATCGGGAGGCCGCTTGCTTCTCTCTCCTTTGCGCTCTCCATTGGCGCATCACCCGGCTTAGCCGTTTGTTGTAACCGTGACTCAATGATATGTCTTTGCTGTTCTCGGACGGAAATACTGCGTTGTAATTGTTCTCGCATCGTTGGATCTTGTGTGACGAAGCCGGGTGAAAGGCAAGCCAATCCGACGTCCTGAATGCCCAATCCACCGCTCTCCGCGCCTCTTGAGGTCAATTGACTAGCTGATGGTCTTCCAGTGCCGGGATTGACACTCGACGTGTTCTTGGTAAGATCAAGTTTTCGGGGCCTGTGACGGGAGGATGCTTGGATTTCCGGCGAAGATGGAGGCTCCTTCTTCACTATTATTTTTGGTGGACCACCGAGTCGAGATCTGCAGGAAGCCAACAATTAGTAAACTTGATTAATTGAGAGGAGATAATAATTTTTGTGGTCAATAAGCAACATACGAATTTGGTGAAGCTCTTGCTGGTGTAGAATTTGGACTTCCGCTCCCTGTTCGCTGTGCCGCTGTCGCTGCTGCCATATTCGGGGTGACCGAGACAGGAGTCCTTTGCGCAGGAGCTGGTGGGGAATTCGATGGTTTGGAGGGCGCGATGTCGACGTATGATGCTCTATCGTGAGGAACTGGTGAGGGAGCCATTGCGATAGCTGTACTCATGATGAAAATGAGTACTCAAGAAAATTGAGTAAGATGTTGTGGTGAGGTAGAAAAAAAAAGGTTGGTGATGTGGTGGTGTGTGGGTGGTGGTGGTAGTAGTAGTAGTGGTATTTCAAGATGAAACTTGTGGTTGTCTGGAATAATGGGGGAGGTGTCTCGCTTCCTTCGTCCCCCAAACTGTACGTAAGTGGTAAAAAAGTCTAACCCTTCTTTCCGCTGAGCGCTGTGTGCTGTACAAGTATTTCTTTGCCTTTACTCCTTTCCCTTTTCCGATGCTTGTACTCTCGTTCTCCGTTGATTCTGAAGTAAATAGTCGGTTTCGTGCGTCCGGCCGTCGGTGCAAATACCAGATCCAGAACCTTGGTGTGCCAACCAATCAGGATAAACGGTTACTGGTTATTTTTCGCTGGCAACTTTGCGTTGTTGTAAGCTGAGTGCCGGTGGAGCAGAGTTAATACTGCTGAGGCTGTCGAGTCGGATTCTACCTGTGATTGGCCTCGTTGATCTCAAAATGCTCCGATTCGTAATTTTATGTGCAACTTTATGTGTGCCTTTGTAGATAATGTGTTGTACTTTCAGCTCTATTATACTTGTTGCCGCAGTCAACACGAGTAGCTAGGTGAGTAAAATGGTGCTTTGAGGAGGGCGAGGTCGTTATTGGTGGCAGTGTGACGATGAGTTTAACGAAGGTAGATGAGAAACCCAGACTTCAACTTCCAACACTCGACCGTAAAAAGAGGGAAGCTGTGAGTCGATTATTCTTATTAGGAGGGGAAAGAATAGAATAAAAAGGACGGGCAGGTCGGCAGGTTAGAAACGGGGTGTGCAGCGTCATAAAAAGAGTCGCAGTCCAGTGTGCAGTGCACCAAGTCGCAAGTCGCAGGTCACAGTAGGCGGTTTTAGAATAACCTATCCTATCGAAGCCAGCGAGTGAATGAGTGGCCAGGGTGACTCGTGAGAAACGATTACTATTGTTATTGGATTGGCTTCCTTTTGGTGGCGGTGAGGTTTTATAAATCGAGGCTTTTCCTTTCAACTTGCTCTGCTTTAGCCTGCTGAAGTACTCGTCCAGTCTCCTCAGGTCTCGTCGATGGATGGATGGTTTAAGTGTGTTTAAGTGTGTTTCAGAAATTCGTATACAAAGATGGTGCTAAAACCTCCCATTAATTGGAGGGAGGCAGAAGCCCATCGGGACCACCAAGAGCTAATCAGAGCCCGTCAAATCATATGAAATCAAGGTCGATCAATATGATTTCAAAACCAAACTAACTCTTTTCTCCCAACTTAGAACGCCTTTTCACCCACTTCCCTACAATTTCATACGTTTCTTGGGAGAAAGAAGAAGGACAAGGGGCTAAAGAGAAACAAGGGGAGGGCAAGGAGCGCAAGGATTTCATCAGCCTAGGTTGGGTTCGTTGGATGGTCCTAGTACTTCACCAAGTCCCAAGTGCTGGCCTAGGTTTATCGAGGGATGGATGGATGGATGGATGGATGAAATGGATGGATGGTGGATGGTGGATGAATGGATGGACGGCCATGGCAAGGTACACGCAGACAAGGTTTTTGCAATATTGGTATCGTATTGTTCCAACCTGCAAGTCTTCAGAAATGGGTTGCTGTCTGCTGGTGCCGTTGCCTCTGCACAGGACCCGAGGTACATAGTACAATACATATAATACAACATTGGTTTGTTTGGTCATTGGCTTGGCTTCTGATAGATCTGTTTGGAATTATCCGAGATTTTCAGGCACAAGAACCGGCTACCCCTTCATTGTAGCACGCATAAACCCCATAGCATAATTATATCTACGAAGTACAGTACCATTATTGACCTTTTGCTGCACCCCCTCCAATGCACTTATCGACGGAATTCCCGTTCCACCTTTTGGAAAGTGTCAATGCGTCTCAACGGGCTCAGTTCCTGTACTAAAGTATAACTTGTATTAGTATAGTATGGCGCGACAGTAGAAGTTTGGCCCAGTGAAAGGAAGGAGGAAGAGAGGGGATTCGAGATTTGTTCGTAGTCATCACAGGAAAGGAGCTGAAGACTACTCTCCAACCAATGGATTCCTGACGATCAACAATGTTGTTGACTGCCTAGACGTCAAGTACCCGGCTGTACGAAGTACGTATCTCACGACGTAACACATTCGTAGTGAGCAAGAGCATAGCGAACCGTTCGTATGGTCAGTGAAAGTGGGTATGTCATGTTGATCTCAGGCTCCCAGCAGAGCCTTCGAAAGGAATACTCCGTATAGCTAGCTTGCGCAGGTCTAGAGGAATACCTGGCAATGGGATCGGATAAAAATGGGGGGGATATACATAAAATTGGTAGAGGTAGGGGTCGAGGATTTGATGCAGATCCAAATAATCTATTACTGACGTCCGGTTCTCACTTTCCGACGTTTTTGTTTCCATTCTTGTGCAGGATGGATGGCTTGATCTGATGTTTAAGGATTTTGTTTAAGTCGGAGATCAATGCCCTGAAGATGTGCAGCTGCTGCTCGGTAGAATCAAATGCTTGCAAAGTTCTGCCGGTGCCTACATTAGGTGGACGATCTACTGATAATTCTTACCTAGCTATTCATCTCCATCTTCATCTCCATATCAAAAGTCCCGACACGAGATGATCTCTCATACAAAGTATGGATGAAGAGCCAAATCCTTCCAGGAGCTTGGACTCCGTGACCACGATATTATCAACCTTTGTCGCTGTTTCAGATGGGCCCTTCACAACGGTACGGACTGTGCTGGACTGTCGCATCCCCGACAAGTCGAACAGATCGATATCGGCACTCGGAAGTCGTCCTGGTCGTCGGTGAATCTGTTGTAAGAAAGTTTGAGGGCATTTCTAGTTGACCTAGGGCCCAGTGAGCCAATGAATCCATGAACCTGCTTTTCTTAGCCTTTCTAGTGGCTCGCCCATCAAACATGAATCAAATCCTGATGTCTTGGCTCTTTCCCCCTCTCCCTCTTCCCCCTTCCACTGAGCATAAGACACTGATCAGGTGGTATGAAGCCAAAGGTTGGAAAAGGTGGAAAAAGGAGTGAGTGGTCGACTTACGAGATATCGCTTCTTTGAATCTCGAAAAGGTCAATACGGCACTGAATGCGGAATCGAAAGAGATCGTTTCCTAGATTTCCACATTCCGGCCTTGCAACCCCGGTAAGCTTCAACGCCCTCACAGACAAATTTCTCCTCTACCCGTCCCTACCCTGTATATAAGTATAACTCTTTTACTCGGCTGGTCCTGATCTGCATAATGTCGAAATTCCATAATGTCAAACCTCTGCCCCTCGGATGAAACTTACCCTGCTAGTCCTGCATCAATTTTATCCAAATTGCATATCATATCATTACTATCAATCTATCATTGCCTTATCGGTGCTCCCCTCGTTTCATTGACAATCTCATGAAATGAAGCACAGTCCTGATCTGGTGAACAATTAATATATATCATACGATGCTGAGAGAATCGTTAGATCTCGCATGCTTTGTTTGCTCTTCGGTACGAGCAGCAGCAGCACGGCCAATGTTGTTCATATGGGAATATTACCATTCGCAATCAGTTAGTCCGATCTGGAGGATGTTTGCGATACTACGGAGTATGGGCATGAGTCTCCTGTCCTCGCTTGCGCCCTGACGATCAATCATGTGCAAGCCCTCCACCACCGAGGCAGCGACGAAGATAATGACGGTCTGTGAACGCAAACCCCTCTTCTTCGATATTACTACGTTTATTAAGAATGATGTTATCCCGCTGATATTGCAATCCCGGCCTTCATATGGCTCAATCTCGTCGGCGATGCGGATGGCTACTCACCTACCAAAGCTCCGAGACTGTCAAAGTCCATATAGATAAGTGATACCAAGATGATTGTTTGGCGTTTTTGGCGGCTTCCAATCGGACCTTAAAATGCACATCATCACCTGCTTGTCTGACAGCTCTCACACCCACCACTGACCGTTCATCGAATGAATTTTCAAAAGGTAAGGGTCATGGCTCGAACGCCAACAAACTGTAACCCCTCCAAGGTACTGGTCTATGCGGGTAAGCCGATCCCTGTCGAAGCTGCGACAGTTGCGTTTGGAGAACCGACACCCATGTGCATGTAGATATTAGAGCCAACCAAAAGGCTACATAAATGACCGTCCTTGAAACGCGGCTCAGCTAACACTGTCAGCCTTGATCCAATCAAACTGCCCCTAATGAAGAGACGCGTTGAAAAGGATTTAGCGGACGAGAACTCACGTCACGCCGTGCAAAGGTGGAGTAGATTGAAATAAAAAGTGGTCGCTGTCGGTTTATCATGTCTCATCTCCTTTCAATCGAAGGAATCGGAAACAGAATGGAAAAGACAACGGTTGCGCTGATGCTGACTAGCATTGATCAGACCAGGCTACATAGACATTCTATTCGTGGCAAGGCTGTGTGCAACATGATCTGAAGATGAAGCAATCGTGAGGAATCCATTCGTCCATCCTGCGCCACACTTCTTGTTTTTCCACTTTCGCAATACCACACACCACATTGTGTACATTCTCGCGAAAAAGTATGTGCTGTACAAATTGTACGTAGTGCAACACGGCAAAATTCCCCAACGGTGGCTTCGATAATCGAATGCGGAAAGATCTCCGAGAGTCCAGAAATCAGCAGTATGCGCATCGTATCACTCAATTCCGGCATATGCCCGGATAGATACCCCAGATTTTGAAACTATTGATTTTTCGCTCGTAGCCATTTGATCTGTGTAATGAGCGACCGGTGCTCACTTTGCCGCGCGCGAGAGTAACAGAGTAGAACAAACTCTAGAGAAAGTAGAAGCTAGACCTAGATAAATCAATACACCTTTGTTTGCTAGGCGGGTCGCACACTTCGGTCTGTGACTCTAAACCTCTCTTCTCCCCTCTGCTGCTTCCAAGTTCAGCACCTTCACCAGCGGTAGAATCCTCCCCATAACCACTAAGCCCTGCTCCACTACCAATTGTAATTGAGGAACTTCTGACTGATGACAACAGTTGACTCTGTGTGGGTGTCGTTGGATTCAACAATGTATCTATCGAATTACGGTTGGTGCCAAAAGTACTCGATCCGGTTTCCGTGCTGCCATCTCCATGACTGAAGAAAGCTCCTTCTGTAGTTTCCGAGATTTTTATTGATGCTTCGGCCATGAGGTCGTCAGTGCGATTAATAATTAGTTCTTGTGGCCTGTCTTCAGTTCTAGTCCATTCACCTCTCAATATTTCCTCTATTCTAATTGCAACTTCATTGGCTTGTATCTTTCCGGCTTCTTTGCTCAAGCACTTCATCATTTTATCGAACTCAGTCCCCTTGGAAGGAAGTTTGGTACAACGTGGTCGATTTGGAAAAATGATACCTGTGTATCGGGCCAATTTCGTCGTTAGCAGATTAAGGTAATATTTCTATCAACTAGTTGATACGCAAGATGGAAAAACTGAGGGTATTCCCAATATCTAGCACATGCAAGGAAGATTCTCTAGTAGACTGGTCCAATCACTAATAGGCTAGCATACACATTCATTAAATTGATTCCCCCACATTATCAGCTCGTCGTTTACTCCTATTTCCCGAGGAGAAGAAGCCTCAACCTCAACCTCATCCTCATCGTTGCTTTTCCCTTTGGCTAATGATCATGGCACCGTTTCGACACGCAGTGCTATTTCAGTAAGTTATGAACAATCAGAATTATTAGACTGTACTATATTCCCTTGTTTTTGTAGCAATTGCATCGACTGCTATGAGACAACTATAAGTTGGGTGTTTCGATTTGCATTCGTAAGAAATGAGTACCGTAGCTTTACAGTGGTGGATTCTTTCTTAGCTGATAGCTACTGCACTGACAGGAATGGGAATACTGGGATCACTAATAGTAACGAAATCAGCTATAGAAAGGGGGGAGTGGTGGGAGTGGAAATCGGGGTATTTTCCCAAATATCCCATAACAAAACAATGTACTCTTGAGTTTAAAAAAGCAAAAACGAAAGTTGGTTTATTCAAAGGAGTAGTACTTCTATTAGAGTAAAACGAGGTAACTTGGCAAAAGACAGTATATATGTTGTTCATCGTGACATTTTTAAAGTATGGGGAATGAATTTCGTCGTTCGTGAAATGGGGGGACGAAACTAGTTACGCGAACCCCACAATCGAAAGGGGAAGATGATGTGGTTCGTATTATGGTATGATCATTGGGTTTCTGAGGGAGTGATATGGTATCATGGCATAAATTCCTTCAAATTGGTTCTCGAATAGTCTACTTTATCATACAAATAGACAAAGAGCTCTTTCCATAACTGATAGATGTGTATATGTGAGGTGAAAGGTCCAACCTGGTGTACATCCTCATGCCTCTTATCAAGCTCCTGAACCAGACATTCAAGTGAAGAAACCAATCATTTTTCCATCTGAAGTTCTTCTGGCTTTTCAGCAGAAGGCTCAGGCGCAGGCTGCTGTGTATCAAAGCCTGCCTGTTCGAGGATCTTTCGGAGTAGAGTTAGTCTGGTAAATAAAACGCGCTCAGATATAAGGGAGCTCACCTTCATGAGATCGAGTTCTTCAACATCCCCAGATTTCTCCATATCTACCAAACGCTTTTGTAGGTCCGCTACCGTCTTCTGAAGCTCTGCAACCTGTGCCTCGAGTTTCTTAACTCGATCATCTGGATTACTTCCTGTCGCGAGATTGTCGATTGTGCGAAACTAATTGGAATGACATAAGCCAAATGATAGGAGGTATAAAGAGGGTTAATGCAGATGCTAGACGTACCATGGTGATGAGTTTTATTCCTTATACGTTTGTTTTTTGTAGGATGAGCAAACTTAATGTGTAGACGGGCAATTTCATATATAGGTAAGTGATAGCGTGAGTATTGTGTAGTGTATAGAAGTTGGGGGTCTTCTCAGAGATATACCGGATACAGAGGACGAGTACTATACTCGGATGTTGTTGCTGCGAGTAATGACGGATTCGTGCTGCCAAGGTACTTAGAAACGAGGGAGCGGGACAAATCGATCAAACGATGGACTTGTGTTCTCACGAGTCACAAATGATGGATAGCATATGCAAACCCCTCTTTGCAGTCGAAGGCAGTCTTTGTGGTATCTGAATATATTGTCTAGATGCATAATGGTCACAAATGATGGACAGCATATGCAAACCCCGAGACAACAAGTCAGCCTTTGTGGTAGCTGAACAGATGCATAATGGTCACAAATGATGGACAGCATATGCAAACCCCTCTTTGCAGTCGAGACAACAAGTCGGCGTTTGTGATAGCTGAATATATTGCCTAGATGCATAATGATCTATATGTGGCAAAACAAACATACTCAGCTAGAGACTGAGCAGCACTAACTTGGTGTTGTGCATATCCTCTCGATAATCCACGCCGATCTACTAAAGCGGTGAACGCCTGTGGAACCTCATGGTAGCTGGTGACAAGATCTGCGACATTATGTCGCAGAATGCGGAATAATCAATATCGGGAGCATATTGTGTAAAAGCGCCACTCGGCATTGGGCACGAGAACAGTGCCAGTTGTAGCATGAACCTTGGTCGAGTTTAATGCCACAGTTAGTTTTGGTTTCTTATATCGTAAACATTTCCTGGCAAAACGGATATACTGCACCTGAACTGTGAACTACACATTCTCCTTCGACTTCCCTTCTACTACACATCTATTCAAGTTCTGCCTTCAATCAAGACACAAAATGGCTGCAGCACCTCGTGAAGGTATAGCATGGTTCTTGAAAGAAAGTCTTAAGAGCCCAGGCTACGATGGCTCGAAGCTGGAAGACTTCTATTCGTGGATGCTTCTCGAAGTCGTTTACAACGCGACAGAAGACGAAGCAAACGCGTGGCCCCCGCCATTACAATACCCCTATCACCCAAGAACCGAACAACAAGTCTTTCCGGGTAGCCTTTTCAGCGCCGGGTACGGCCGCTATGAATTTATGACCGCGTCAGTACAATACGCTGACCAAGCGCTCTCTTAATACCTAATTGTTTTCCCCAATTTCAACCTCCATTATCCATTTGCTGGATAGTGAAGATGTATCCTTCTTTTGCTTCCCAACACATCTCTTTCTTCTCATTTTCTTTCAAAACCTTGCTTCAATAGGCAACACTGACTCCCCGATCTTCCAGAATGTACGGCCCTAGCGCCGAGGACATCAAGCGCACATATCGCCTTAAATGCAATATCAGTCGTGGTCAGCTGTGGCGCCAAACAGGCTCTGCCGCTGTTTGCTACGTCGCAGTTCCCGACCAACTAAAGAGGAACGCTTCTTCTGGATCGATCTGACATACCCTATCAGGGCCGTCTACATTCCCTGCGCTTTTAATGCTCATCCTCAGTACAAGGGACATGCAATTTTCTCGCGTCTCGATGTCCGTGGTCGCAAGGGGATACCAAAATCATATGTTCTCAAAAACTCTCACTGGAATGCGCTCACCCAAGTCCAGAAAGCTATCAATGCCTGGAACAATGTAGGCAATCACAACTGGGCCTGGGGTAAAGAAATGAATAAACTCGTTGCAATAAACAACTTAATAGTGAAGATAGCCAACGAAGCCGGACCCGAAGGCCCTCCGATACAGGAACCTGGACTCACACCTGGCTTCGTTAAGGCTGATGGAAAGGCACCAAGTCAGGTTTTTGCTAAGGTCAGCTATGCCAAAGACATGGTGGCAGATGAGACAACGGGATTGGGGAGGCATCCTCAATGGACACTTCGAATTGATGTTTTCAAGTTGGCATGCCAGCTTTTGGTTCCATACAAAGATCGTACCGACGAGTGGAAGGATCTATATGCTTGCTTTACCTTGTTCGACAGGCGTTGTGTCCATGAATCAAAAGTTATCGCGGATATTGACATGGCTCAATCCATCGATTGGGCAAAAGCACAGGGGAAAGAGGCCGGCCTTAAGATACAATACGAGACGGAAGAGCCCGATGATAAGTTTATCAAAGATCTCTTTGTTGGCTTTATCGCCGTGGGACTGGGATTCATCCCCGTCATCGGACCTCTTGTGACGTTTGGCTTCACGGTCACGTACGAGCTATTGGAAAATGCGGAAAAGTTCACAAAGGCTGCAGGGGTTGGCGGCAAAGCACCGGCTTTTACACAGGCGTGTGTTGATTCTCGTGAGGGATTGAAACCCATGATCAAGGCGGGTGTCAAAGCTATATTCAAGGGGCATTTGGAAGCGGCTCCTAAAAAAAGCATTCGTGTCGATACTGGCGAAGAGAAAGTCGAGGATGGCGATGAAGGAGATACATTCCATCTTGTCATTGAAGCGGGAGAAGCAGAAGTGTTTCAAGCTCGTGGAAATTTTGTTGCTTAGCTTTTGAATTTGGATTGGGAGGAACTAGGGTTTTTACTGAATCTGAATATACCGTACGGGAAGTAAATATGCTTTTGATAGACACGTGATAGGGTGCGCTACCGGCCTGAGGCATAATAATCTGTGCGGTCATGGCTAACTAAAGCCCGACATTCTGGCAGGCATGACGTTGTCTTTTTATCGATCATCTCATGTCCCCCTTTTCCACCACCATTTCTGCGGGCTATACGCCTAAATCAATTGATTGATGCTGATTTGCCGCCACTGAGCGTCAATGCTGTTTCTCTTGACCTATCAATGTCCGTATATGGCGTTAAGCACCTTCGAGCAATCAGAATCTGGAACACGGATATACCCGAATTAGGACCAAGACACAACGCGGGACCGGTTATTTTAACTTCATGCCTGTTTTGAGTTAGAATAGAATTTGTTGCCTCAGGCGTCAAAGCGGGCGAACTTCTTATCAGCATGTGACACAGATAAACTTTTTTTTGGCAGTGACAAAATTATTGACCTTGAGAAACTTCCGGCATCAAACGTTTCTTTTGCGCCAATTCAAACCACATATCGCATTCTGAGATACTAGCAATGGCGCCCAGAAAGAAGACAACAGAGGCAGCTGCGCCAGCCCCAGAAGAAGACGTAGCCATGAACGAAGCACCGGCGGAGGAAGAAGAGCAAATCGGCGACGTTCTTATTCGCGAAGATCCGCACAATCCCACGGCCCTCGCCTTCCAAGAGCAGAGAATTAGAATGGTGAGATGATGGAACAGTGTAGATGACGGAGTGGCTCGCTAACTCTGCGGATTACAGCTCCCTGGATCGACGGAAAATGCGGCGTCGTTCGAATTCAAGAAGGAGGACCATACACTTGGGAATGCTTTGAGATATATTATCATGAAGAAGTATGGCGATGAGATTTCTTGCATGCTATAGAGAACCTTATGCTAATGGCTTTACTTCCAGTCCCGATGTCGAGTTTTGCGGATACTCGATACCGCATCCTTCAGAAGAGCTTATGAACATCCGAATTCAAACATACAGTCAGTGCTCAGAACCCCCAGTGACCCATTGAATCATAAGCTAACAATTACCAGATATGTCAGCGGAGGATGCTCTCCGAAAAGGACTGGATGATCTGATCGACCTGTGTGATATTGTTGCTGATAAGTTCACCGATGCGCGCGAGGAGTATGCCTCCAACAATCCAGCATCTACATAATATGGCGGGGTCTTTGATTATAAAATTTGCATGGAACGGCGTCAAAAAGGCAGAAGGATCCGGAGTTCTTGTTTGATGTTACTTGATGTTATTGGGATATGTACAAAGCGACGAAACCAGATTGATAACCTCTAGTTGTGTCCCTGTAATACTGTCAGTTCGGATTTGTGGAGTTTGTGGAAAGGTTGACGTACCTCCAAGAATCCGGTCATGAAATTTGGCGGAAGTTTTGCGTTCTTGTCTTCCTCGACTCGCCAATATTTGAGAACGTGAGGAAGCTGCTTCCAGTAATTCATTGTTTCCTGTGAACTCCGTGTTAGCAGTTGAGGCTCGACGTAGCTCGCCTTTGCCTGGTCTGCCAGTGTCCTTTCTTGTTGCTCCTGCTCATACTCAAACCATGAGACATGCGCTCCAGTTCATCACCCATACGTGCCAAATACAAGCCAACCCACATCTCCAAGTCCCAATCTGAACATGACCTCATGCCACAACTACTCAAACATAGCAATCCAGACCCGGTCCCCAAACGTACCTGATATTCCGCATTGCTATGCTGCAACAACTTGTCTACCGTCCCAAGGTGATTGACGTATCTATGTCTTTCAAACTCCGAGCGCATCTTCGTCCTCAATTCCGAAATCGGAAAGCCGAGTGAGTACATCGTCTGGATCTCGGGGGCCTGCAACCGTCTCTATTAGCTCTGGAACCTTCACATCGAGCTGTCTCCCCTCCAGAGCATACGCATCAGGAGTCCGGCGGACGTACAGAACGGATCCAGGCTCTGTAGCTTCCCAAAACCCTTCGTTTCGCATCATTCCAGTTCACAGCTGCGTCGGAGGATTAGCTGATATTCCACACAGGAGTCACTCATTTGAAGGGACAAACTCACACTGGCGCGACCGCTGTGCAAGATATGTAGGATTGATAACCATTGTTACTGGGTGGCAGATTCTTTCCCGCTTTCATCAATCGATCTCCCTCCAAAGCAAGCAATCACATAAAGTGAGGTTCGTTCGTCAAGGGCGCTCGGACCAGTTAGCCTTATTGGTCACGTGGGAAACACTACATCACCAAACTTCGAGCTCGATCTCCGGCTATGAAGGTTATGATTTTAGGACAAGCACTCGAGTAAAGTTATCTATGGCGGACATATGCATGCATTACGCCATCGGCTTTTGGATTATACTTTTCTCGACGTCAAACATAATATTCTATTTTTCTATATAACTTTTCAGGGTAAATCATTCTTAGTGATAGCAAGCGCACCTCAAGAAGCTAGCCATCACACAGAATACCGGTGAGTATCGTGTTACAGTATTTAATCGACAGGCATTAGAGTACATGTCTCTTAGACTCTGGCCTTAGTGCTAGGCTTTTCTTTCTGTATAGGAGTTGCCTCGCTAATAGGAAACAAACTCCACCAACCACGACAAGTCCAACGTACAGAGCGGCCAAGGCTTGAGTTCCAAACGTTTGGAGCATTTTCCCACCTAGGGGACTAGCTAACAACAGAGAGAAGCTGACGAAGAAGTACATAGTTCCTGTTCCTTAATGTTAGTTGTGTCGACTTCAATGAGGAAGATACCTGTGTGACAAACCGAAATATCTTCCATAATCGTCCGCATCACAGGTCTTTCCCATGCATACTGGTGTTAGTGAGATAAAGGATCCACTTCCAAACCCCCAGAGCGCTGCAAAAGCATATAAACAGCTCAGAGATGACGAGCCAAAGGGCACAAGAATTGCTGCAGTAAAAGTCGCTGTGCATAAGATCATGCAAAGCAAAACATTGAAGTGGCCGACGTAGTCGCCCAGGAGCCCTGGGAGAAGACGACCGGCTGTCGACGTCGCATTGGCAATAGCAATCAGCGCAAAGCCAGTATCGGGGCTAAAATGAGCTGTAGTGGCGTAAGTTGGTAGGAGCGAAAATACGCCGAATACAGCAAATTCCAACGCGAAAAGCCCGATAGTCACGAAAGTAAAGGTACCACTCTTGAGGGCCTTGAAGTTAAGTACGATCTTCTTCCGATCATTGTTTATAGAACCCTCAGAGCCGCTTCGTTTCGGGAACGGCTGTTGTAGGCATACTGCTCCTCCAATCATTGTAGCTGAGAGAAGAAACCCGATGCATCTGATAGACCAAGTCCATCCGAGTTTGGGGAGGAGCTTCCTTAACATCAGCGGCATAACTACACCACCGATGCTAGATCCGCAAAGAGCCATACCCATAGCCAAGCCTTTACGGCGAACGAACCACTTCCCAATCACGGAGACGCCAACAGTGGAAAGTACAGCAGCTCCGGCACCCCCCCAAATACCGAGAACAACCATGAACTGCCAGTATTCACGGCACTCAGCCAGGACAAAGAAAACAGGAATATAGATGGCGCAACCAATTGGCCCAAGTACTCTGGGTCCATATGCATCAAAGACTGGGCCAATCTGAATGCCCAGAAATAAGGCCCAAGAAGTGAAGACACCGGTGATCCATCCCACATCCTGTGTACTATATGAGGAGAGTTGATTAAGCTCCAAGTATGATTGGATAGTGCCGATTGTTTGCATAAAACCTGCGCTGATGTGATTAGTTGATAGCAGCCTCTTCTGGTTAGGAAGGCTTACCCCAGCTTGGAAAGAGAAACAAAAAGGATCCAAGGACGGATAGCCATGCCTTCAGGCTCGTCTCGTCCGCCAGTGCCAACTGTGATGTCTGTGATATTGCTTCCTCGAGATTATCGATAGTCGGCCCTCGAATAGAGTTATCATTGCCCGGAATACTCTTCAGACTTGATATCTCCGGTTGTTGTATACAACTCGACGCTTGTAAAGTGTCCATATTTAGAGACTCGTGAGCCATTGCTATATGGAATGAGAGAATTTGACTTGGAAAGTGGGAGGAATTGGGAAAACTGCTTAATATAAATGGAAAGCATGATTGAGTCACAACTTTTGCATTATCGCGCTCGATTGGGAAAAGAAATCCATACATGCAGGGCGCTAGAAATGGGACAGTGCTCGACTTCGGCAGAAATTTCCAATACGTACGTACAGTACAGTGGATTTGATATACCGGTCATATAACCGAAACCACAGCAGCAGTATCGCAACTGGAAGTATCGACATGATTAGGTTTTCGGCATGAATCTCTGTATCCATAAAAGATATCTCAGATAGCGACTGTTCTTGAAGCAGATCCTGTATGACTCATCCAGGTCATAATGGATCGTCGAGGAGGAAAGTCGAATTATTGACGTGCGTTGAGATAAGTCGGTAGTTTGAGTTTGAGCGCAACCAAGGTCTAGCTCGACCGATGCGCTGCAACATTCAGCCGAAAAGGCGACTCACGTCTGCGGCCATTCAGTAATTGCTGGACGACAATGCTGGCATGTTATCAGATCAGATTCGTTGAAGAGGTTAACGAGATCGTTTTCCGGACGTTCCCCGCATTGCCATATATTTCGTAGTTGATAGATGTTGACTTCGTTTTGGCGCAATGTGGCTGACGGGCCGTAGTGCTTGTCTTGCAACCCTACAAGTTGACCTAGGATAAAAGTGGGCCCACTATGTTCTTGGTTCTGACTTCAGTTCATCCGGGAATATCTTCAAGAAAATATACTAAAGAATGCTCTACTTCCGCGAGAGATGCCAGATTCGGGAGCTATTACAGGGGTCTAAATGCCGTTATGGCTAAACATTGGCTAGTCGATCTCCAGACCTCCAGACCTATCTTGGGATAAGGGGTAACGAGGCAGGAGTCTGTGCAAGATAAGAGACATCAGATATCTACAGGATGCTGCCCTTACGCAAAGCCGTCCGGCTGATATTATCAAAATCAAACCAGGGTACCCCGAAGTAGATACCATCTTATCTCACACAGATCCATTCTTCCACCCATTTACGCATCCATTCCACTTTAACAGGCCCTAGTTTCCTCATCGCCGTACTAGCAGTCAGCGCACGATCAACCACCATAGGCTGCACCAGCCGTCTTTCATTGTGCGCACTCATCTCCCACAGACCGGCAAAGAAATCCAGCAACTTCAGCGCAGGATTTCTGGCTGCCACATCAGCGTCGTCCGTATCGTCGCTAGCTTTCAAACTAGCCAGCCATGTCGCAGGTGATACAACTTGTAATGGTTTTATCGCTACAATAGCAGGTAGTAACGTGCGCCAGGGCACAAGATGCGGATTCCGCAGGTTGTAGACGGTAGCTGCTCCTGCCTGCGCCTCGCCGGAATCCGTTGTAGACATTGCCAAGTCTACAAGTATGTCGCCGAGCAAGTCAACAGGAACAAAATCGACATCATCGAAGCGTGAACTCAAACTATCCGGTACCTGGCCTAGATGTATAGAGCTGAGCACCAAACTAGGTAGCCACTCGTGGGTGTTCCACAAGCCTGGGTGCTGAACGGGGCCGGCGACTTGGCCTACGCGGATTACTGTTGTAGGTACGATGTCTCCAAGATGCCGGCCCGCAGTATCGACGAGCTGTTCAGCGAGGAATTTGGCGCGGGCGTAGCCGAAGGGTGAGGGGGTGTTGAGGTCGGTGAGGATTGCTTCAGGGGCTGGACTCGTTGTGTGGCCTTCGATAGCAGCAACAGAGGATACGAAGACGAATCGTACGGTAGGAGATGTAGCGGATGCAGCGAGGATGAACAAGTTCAAAAGACCGGTTAGTTGTGGACGGAATGCTGAGAGGGCTAGGTTGAAATTAACGGGCCATGCAGCATGGATGATGAGATCGACTTTTGTACGAAGCGACTCAAGTGCAGGGTCATCTAGACCAAGTGATGGCGATTCAAGATCAGCTTTGAGGAATGTGACGCGGGTGTCGAGCTTGGTTGTGGCAAAGCCAGCGGCAGCAAAGTTTTGGTATTGAACTGCTCGTCCTCTATCTTCTCGGCGATTCAAGCAGAAAATATGAGCAGTTCCGAGGCGATCGAGTAAGGCGTGCAGCAGGTGAGAGCCAACCGTACCAGTGGATCCAGTTAAAAGAACATTGATTGGTTCTGACGCTTGTCGAGGTTGCTCGATTGACCTTTTGTCCACTGGGATCTGGTACCTCCGAGGGGGCTATTTTCCGGTAGCCCTATGGGAGGCCCCCATAGGCCTATGGGGATACCCTATAGACCTATCGTTATACCCTATAGAGCTATGGGAGTGTAGCCCCTTGGGACGTCCAATAGGCTTATGGGAGGTTCCTATAGGCCTATTCGATATGATAGCTCTATAGGAAGCCTATTTGAAAGCTCAAATAGGCTAGTCTCATACAAAGAATAAGCTAAAAGCTGGGCTGAGATTAAGGTTAAGGTGTATAATATGTTCAAACTTTGTACTTCCTAATTAGGCAATTGTGAAGGTGGTAAGGATATATATATATTTGAGATTGAGATGAGAGTTATTTGAGTACAAATATATCGATAAGAGATTCAGATCCAACTATATCTTTGCAGCTCTTGCCCTAGTGGTCATCCCACTGTTTACAGCTATATCTGCCTAGGTAGCCCTCACTGGCACTATATCATCGTCGCCACCAACTTTATATCTTTTTGCCGGTGCTTGAGTATTAGAGGCCTTTCTTTTGGCTTGTTCCCCCCTTCGGCCAGCTTTCTGACATGCACTCACTGGTCCCCTATTGTTTATCAATTGTACCGCCTTATTCAAAGTGATTCGTATATTCTGCTTAGGCGCCCCTATTGTCGGAAGGTCAGGGTAAATGGCTTGAGATGCTAGCTTGTTGAGTACCCCTGAGTTGTAGAGGCAGGTCAGCTCGCCATACTGATAGACTAATCTGTAGCCTTTCTCTTGAACCTCAATGATTCTCACTGGTAGACAACGGAGCTCAGGTCCAACCATTAGTTTAGGTAGGGTTTTGAGAGTTGCAACCTCCTGGACCTTGTACTGAACCGACTTGCCCCCCTTTTTCTTGACCATATTGGCGTTGGATTTGTGGATATGAGCAGTTACTCGTTGATTGAGAGTAGGCTCTTCCACTTCATCATCCCCCCCCTCATCTTACTGCTCCTCATCTTGCTACTCATCTTACTGCTTATCTTGCTGATTCTCTTCAAGTGCTTGAGAGGGTACTTGACGTGGTATAGAAGGGGGTTTGCGGTTAAACCATATCTCGTACGGAGTGACTCCAGGTGGAAGAGATTCGGGGCGTATAGTGTTAATCACCCAGGCAATATCAGGGATGAGATAAGCCCATCCTTAAGTACTACCTTGATATACTATAGTAGTATGTAGTCGTGCTTTGAAGGTTTTATTTGCGACCTCTACAGATCCCTGCGACTCGGGGTGATATGCTATACTATGGATAATATTGATATTGTACTTGGTATATAGCTCTTCCACTGCCCCCTTAAACTCGGATCCATTGTCACAACATAGGTTCGGAAAATGGCTATTCTCATCGTACCACTCCTGTAGTCTCTCGGCAACCTCGCTAGCGCTCTTCGATTTAAGTAGTCTGATCCAGACATGCCTTGAGTAATGACATTTAAGCTGCCAGATCCAGCAATAGTCGCCGTCGGGGGTAGCACGGAAGTCCATTAGATCAAGCACCATACGTTCCCTTAGTGCCTCAGAAAGGATCGGTTATACTTTGGCCTTCTCCTTTTGGGTTGCTTCTTTGTTGCAATAGCGATAGCGATCCAGTACCCACTTGACGTCGTTGTAAGTGATCCCGTAGTACAGGGTGTTCAACCGTTCGTATATCTTATTGATAGCGAAATGGTATAGTGATTCGTGTATACTATATATATTTTCGAAGGCATCGGACCATATAATGGTATATCTAGCTGGGAGCATCTCTCCTATTGTTGGATTAGGTTCCGCCTTACAGTAAACCTGACTATCCTGGAGCTCAAACTTCTGTAGGTATAGACGCTTTGCACTTCGATCCCTAGCAATAGCTTCCTTTGTATCGCCGACGGGTTTAGCTTGAGGGTATTTTAGATACCGTTTATAATCCGCATGCTTCGTACCACTTAGGATGAACTTAGAACCCTCCCCTCGTCTCAAACGAGTATCAAACTCATCCTCAATCTCAGCTGACTAGTTGTCAATATCGGGTTCCCCCTCCTTGGGTAAGGGGGATATAGCAATAAAAGTGCTACCCGTCGTTCTAGCAGATGGGCTTCTTAGGTCGAAGTACTGATTCGGAAGCCCCCAAACACGATTCCGCGGAGTAAACTGGGCAGGAAGAGGGATAGGTATAATAGAGAATATAGTACTAAGTGTAGGTACAAGTATAAGTACGAATGTAACTGCAAGTGCAAATATAACTACAAGTGCAACTCCATATAGGAGAGAGAAAGTATAACTAAAAACCATTGTATCAGCTACGAAGCAAGGGAGAAATGGTGGCGCCGACGTGGTTGCCTAGGAGAAGTAAGGGAGATATATGGCTTGATGGCGTTGATAGCGACGGCGTGGCTGGCGCCGACATGGTGGCGCCGGCATGGCTTAAAAGCCACTTCCTATAGGGCTATAGGAACGCCTATAGGGCTATAGTAAGGTGGCTTGACGATAGGTCTATGGGGTATCCCGTAGGCCTATGGGAGCTCCCATAGGGCTACCGGAAAATAGCCCCCTCGGAGGTACCAGATCTGCTTGATAAGTCCCTGATAGGTAGCGAGTAGAGCTTCCATAAGTTCCTGCTCATCTTGCTTGCTTTCGTTAGGTTTGAGTATAGCGCCTGCTAATTGGGAAACTGTAGGATTCTGGTAAACAGTAGAAAGAGCAAGATCAAGACGATGAAATCTACGTCGTAACGCACGCATGAGCTGGAGCGCTTGTAAGGAATCCATTCCTCGTTCAAAGAAGTTATCACCACTATCGAGAGTAGACCAGCCTGTTAAAGTACGAATATGCTGTCGGATCAGACGAGTCATTTCGTCGAGGCCTGTAGGTGTTAAAGTCAATGATGGCTCGCCAGTGGAACCGTCATCGTTCGAAAGCACGTCTGCGTCGGCATACAACATCTCGATTTCCTCCGTATACTGAGCGATACTAGGACCGCGCATGAATGTGCCTTTTCCCGCACGAATAAGTCGACGGTCTGCTGGTATTACGAGAACGAAAGATTTCTCGACACGTGCATGAGCAGGAGCGCTACGGTTGCTTTCCTCGATACTTGGCCAAACTCGCTCGATTAAAGCCGCCTGCTCCGCTGTTGTTAGAGGATTCTCTGAAGCCGGCTCAATCAAGATTGCGGCCTGGAATCGCTGGGCTCCAATTACAAGAGCACCGCTCACTTCCGGGTTGCTCGCCATGATGTGCTGTTCCATCGAGATGGGATTTGTTTTTTCGCCGTTGAGGAATACGATGATGTCGTCTGAGCGAGCACGCCAGCACCATAGATCTTGAATCTCTGGATGGGGCTCGAACAGGTCTTTGGTACGGTACTCCTCGAGCTGCTGCATTCCTGGGACGGTGAAGCATGGCTGCATATTAGCCAGAGCCTTTTCACGCCGGACTACTAGCTCGTAAATTCCATCGGTTGTCTTGTCAAAAACAGCACCAACACATGGATGAAATTGGACGTAGCGCCATAGATTCCGGCCGGAAGCCTCAGAAGGAAGTAACTGTGATGAAAGTAATTGCGGGACGATGCCCGTTTCGGTAGCTCCCCACAAGCATCGTAGATATACCTTTGCAGCAACACGGTCGCCTAGGTCTTGAGGTAAATCACCGCCAATATAAATGATCGTTTGGAGGTTGGCTGCACAATAGTCGAGCAACTCTGGGTTCTGTAGCAACTATTATCAGCAAAGAAAGTATTGAGAAAAAGGAGTAAAACATACATGTGCTAACTCAGCAACCACTGAAGGTACAAGAATTGCTACATCGGCTGGAGATAGCTTGAGAGCGTTTACAACGCCTTGAGCTGTTGGGATAGCTGCCGCTACAGGAGCAATGACAACATTTCCATAAGGAATGGCGCCCACCAGAAGTTGAGCAAGAAGGGCGCCCTAACGATATCATCAGCTTCGGTCTTGAGGTGAATTTGGACTGACCTACGTGAAATGGTGGTAGCGTAACTATCACCCGCTTGCCACTTAGCAAGCTGCCTTGGACAGCAGGAATACCACCAGGTGTCTCGCAGGCATTGGCATTCAAAACTTGCATGCATGTTTCATGTGTCCAGATCAGAGGCTTGGGCAGTCCTGTCGTCCCGGAAGTATGCCTAGTTGAGATATCTCAGCTGTGTAATAGCACAAGGAATACGTGGGGAACTTACATAACAACCATAGGGGTTTGTCGCAACTCCTCAAAGGTTTTGCCAAGCTCATAGAGCGGATACTCCTTGGTAAGAAGCTCTTCAACCGACGGCACCGTGAAATGGCGCAGTGGATTGACAGCATCAAGAATCACACGGGCAGCGGGCGGAAGAGGGTCCGATGTAATCAACGTCCGGCATTTCACCTGCTCAAACAAAGCACGATGTGCCGCCGGACTGTTCCTGGGAGAAGTTACAAAAAGCTGAAAGGTACACGATACAGGTCAGTATACACGAGAGCGACGAAAGGAAGACAAAAAGCAAGATCCACGAACAGTATAACCAGCCTTCGCTGCAGCAAGTACCAGCGCCGAGTAGCGCACATCGTTGGGGCCGACATAAGCCAAGACTTCGGGGTGGGAGCCATAGCTGCCGGACCCGTTGAGCTGTTCAACGAGGAGCCAGGCCAGCCCGTTGATGATGCTGGCTAGTTGGGCATAGGTAATAACCACGACGCGGGACTCTGCTACCCATTCGCCGTACTTAGCATCTGGCGTCTCGCGTGCTAGTCGTTCAACGACATGCGGAAGCAGAGAATTCTGCCATTGGGCAGCGCGCTCATGTTCTAGTGGCATGCTGTGGACTGGAATTCAGAGATGGCTGGTGAGATAGATGAACAAGATAGACAAAGAAGAACTGAGAGATGGCGCAAAAGAGATTGTTGCTGGCTCTGTAATATATTATTTCTCAGCCCAGTCATTGCATTTCCTTCAGGGAAAAAGTGGCGATTTGGTTGTTATATGCTGCCATACATCTGCTAGTGAATGTGCTTGAATAATAGAAACCGCCATGAAGCTGGTACCTTTGAGAGGTGCTGCTCCCATATAAACCATGCATCCAACCGTTGGATTCGTATGCAACATCACCCATGTGGAACCCATCGGGATGTACTATTTCAGTCCTAATGCCGCGGCACATTTGACTACCACCAAGTTCTTCGATTCGGCGTATATATATATGTATGTATATGAAGCAGAATCCACTCATATAAACCACAGTTGTCAATCCCCAAGGAGTGGCTTTACTTTCAGGGATCATAATGTATGTATGTCAAACCCCATTTTGTGTAACACACCATCCTCGGTAGCTATGCATCTGCAAGCACCTCCATTAGTGAGAAATTTGTCATTGCGAAGAAACTTGAAAAACATAGATAGAGTCCAATATCCCGTGAGTATAATTCTAGCAAGTCCCTTCATTGCAAGGACCCCGAATATATATCTTTTTGGAATACAAAATGTTCGGATTAAAATGTGCTATTGTTGTTCTGGGATTCTTATCCCTGGGATATGGAGCTCCAAGTATGGACTACCAAACAAAACCAAAATGCCGATATCTTCCAAGTGACCCTGAATGGCCTACCCAGGCAACCTGGAGGCAATTGAATCAAACAGTTGGGGGTAGACTTATCCCCGGGGTTCCTCTAGGTCGTCCTTGCTACGAACCGCAACTGGACACCACAGAATGCTCTCAAATCCAAGACGAATACCTATGGCCCTCTTCGTAGTAAGTCCAAAGAAAAGACATCGAGAGAGAAAACCCCCCTAAAACACAAGCTAACACCCACCCAGCGAAACCAACCCCGTGAACGTCATGTCCCCCTACTGGCTCAACAATTCCTGCAGTCCATTCCTCGGCCCCAACGGCTCCTGCACCCTGGGGAACCTCGCCTCATATGCTCTTAACGTCAGTGGCCCCGCAGACGTTATCGCCGGGCTTGAGTTTGTACGGAAAAACAACATGCGCCTTACGATCAAGAACACCGGCCATGATTTCCTCGGCCGATCAACCGGTGCGGGATCGTTGGGTCTATGGATGCACAATCTCGACGAAATCACATTCCTCGACTACAGCAGTCCTTTCTATACGGGACCTTCCTATCGCATTGGTGCCGGTGTCGGCTACAATAATCTATATCCCGTCGCCAGCGCAGACGGATATCGAGTTGTGGGCGGCTCCTGTCCTACCGTAGGTGTCACCGGCGGCTTTACCCAAGGCGGAGGTCATGGCCCTCTAGGGTCAGCGTATGGGCTTGGAGCGGACCAAGTCTTGGAGTGGGAGGTAGTTACCGCTGCAGGGAAACATATGAGCGTTTCACCGGTGCACGAAGCAGATCTCTACTGGGCGTTGAGCGGCGGCGGTGCAGGAAACTTCGCGGTTGTGCTTTCCATGACAGTGCGCGCATACGTGGATGGACCTGTAGCTGGGGCGTCTTTCTCGTTTGTTAATAGCGGGAATGATACAGCTTACTGGGCTGGGGTTAGTGCTTGGGTGGAGACATTGCTTGTGCTGGATACCATCGAGGGGTTTATGACTGGATGGGGAGCTACGGATAAGGCGCTCTCCTTAATATTCGCTACATTACCCGATGCGACAACAACAGAGAAAATAGACACTGCTCTAGCACCATTTTTCCACGAGCTAGAGCAGCTGAATATCTCAGTCATGGATAGCTACCAATCCACCGTCCACGCTACCTTCGCCGAGCACTACGCATTTTGGGCCCCCACCGCCTACACAAGCAATATCTCCATCGCCAGCCGCCTAATCCCGCGCTCCACCGTCCGCGACAAAACCACCTCCCTCCCCTCCCTCATCGCCTCCTTCCGCTCCATAACCACCTCCGGGGGCCTCATCTCCGCCGTCTCCTCCAACTTCACCTCCCCGCCCCACATACCCAACTCCGTGCTCCCCTCCTGGCGCTCCGCGCTCTTCATCGCCACCTTCGAAAGTCCCATGGACCAAACCGCAAACTGGGAAGCCATCCGCCAGAACCAGGTTTTGCTGAATACATGGCAGGAGCAGCTGCGAAATATCACGCCTGGCGGAGGAAGTTATATGAATGAAGTGACGTGGGATAATCCTTATTGGAAGGAGGATAATTATGGGGAGAATTACGCGGCGCTGTTGGCGGTGAAGGAGAAGTGGGATCCGGAGTTTGTGTTTTGGGCGAATGCGGCGGTGGGGAGTGATGTGTATTGGGAGGTTGATGGGAGGGGAGCGTTGTGTCGTGTTTGAGGCTGGAGATAGGGTTCGATTTTTTCTACTTTTTTGTCTTGGTGTGTCTCTCCATGTTTCGTGGGGCAATATATCGTTCAACTTGAACGGTAATTTGGCATCTCTAGGCTAGAGTATAGAAGATGTAAAAGAAGCAAATGTCAGATTTCAAGCACTCTCCGTTCGGTCCTGCCCAGAAATAATGAACTTGAAGACCTCGAACATAGTCCTCAAGATGCGGCCACCCTAGCCATAATTGACGAAGCTGCGTTTGTTATGTCTCCTGCCAACCATGAAGACCAATATTATATAAATAGTTCCTTCTCAATGGATAAGACCGAACTTTCGGAAATGGGTCGGTTGACAAGACTCTTCAAACAGCTGTAACTATCAACGGTCTTTTGGCAGAGATATACGAACACTGAGCCATATCACAAACACATCACATCAAAACGGGAATGGACAGCATGTAGATAAAACATTTAGACTTTTTCATCTGATCAGCTCTGCAAAAAGAATTCGATCCGGACAACCCGTCCAGTCGCCTAGCCACGCCGACCAACCCATATCTCATTCCTCCATCCGTGGTATTGTGGTAAATCAATCCAATAACAAAGCAGTCCAAACAGCGCCCATGCCGTGCCATGCTATGCTATCCGTGCCAATTCCCACACCATGCACCATCCGGAAAAATCAGAATACAAAGTTCAAAAGACCGACACAAAAGCCACCCAGCTTTCCATTCCATCCTTCACCATTCGCTAAATCAGACCCCTAATATAAAGAAATGTAGCCGGAAAAGCCGAAACGAGAACTCCCAAACGCAAACGCAAAAGCAACGGGACTATAAAAAATAACATGAAAGCAAGATCACACCATACTCAAAAGAACAGTTGGTATGTAACCAAACATCATCAACATCAACAAGGCCGCGAGGCTTCCCCGGTTCTATCCTGAAGGAGGCACCTCCATGAGCAGACTCCAACCATCCCAACTCCATCCGAAGGATAAGGACTGCTGAACGCTCGAATTTCATAATGTCGTAAGTGTCATTATTAGGTCATTATGTATAGTGTATATTACACTAAGATGTCGAATAAATTAGAAGCGTGTAGTGGAGCTGCGACCCATTGATGGTCGAGACTGGGTTTTTGGAGGGTTGCGGGATGATTGAGCACCCGACCCAATCTTTGGGAAACGCTGTGTGATATCGAATCCCGGACAATCAGAGAGTTCTTCGGTGAGAAATTCCGAGTTGAACAGCTCCTCCTGGGGAAGATCAAAGGCGCTGATATTCAGCATAGAAGAATGTAGTTTAAGAGGGGAGTTATTTGATTTGCATGGAGAATTCATGAAATCTAAACCTCCTTTCGTGGGTGACAGGAATGTTGACGACCCTAGAGATGGGGTGAGTTTGAGGACCGGAGTTGAAGTGACGCTCTTATTCAGGTTGGAAGCAGATGATTCGCCCAAGATGTTAGCTGATCTTGAACGATCAAGTCGGGATCTCTTAGCCGATCGCTTCTCTGGTGAACCGTTGCCGGGGGTCGAGTGTGTAGCCGTACCATCTATGAAGATATCGAATTCAGACTCATAGTTCCCAAACATGTAGCTACTATCATCTAGGTGGAATGCAGGGCTCCATGGCAAGTTCTCCTCGAGAACAGTTAAACCACGGATTGGTGAGCCGACTAGTTCCCTGACCCTATCACGGTGAATACGAAGGTTTGTATTTGGCGATACCGATGGTGGAGGTTTGAGAGGAGCTCGTAGTTTAACAGCGGGTGTGAGGGGAGGAAGCATCTGGGATGGTTCGGTAGCTTGCGTCCGACGCAAGGGAGACGAGGATGGCGGAATGAAGCCACCTAGAGCTCTACCTTTACTAGGACTATCGTATGAGGAACCGCGAAGACGAGCGATCTCTTCCTCTGCCCGGCCTCGCTTGATTCTCGGACGGTCTGCTTCGGATGTTAGTAGCCTGCCGACCGCATGCGGTCGCATAGCTGAAGATTCAAGCGAGGAAAAGTAGCCACTGTCGTCCATAGATGCGAATTTTCGCTTGTGGGATCTGGTCTGGGATGAGGCAGGGAAGCGTGGAACAGGTGGCGGCGTGTGGTTTCGTCTCGATGTGTGGCGAGGTACGGGCGGCGAGGAATGCATCATAGCGGGTGGAGATGATTGAATTTGAGGAGACGAAGGCGGCGCTTCTTCAACATCCTCATGTTCTTGGTTGAATTCAGATGCAGGTATCGTGGCATCAGAAGATAGCTCGGGAATAGGGGGCAACTCAGCCTCAGGCAAGTTGTAGGCCGGTTTTGGTAGAGAAATATCTTGACTCGACGATGGTAGATCTTTGAACATTGGTGGTGTGGGCTCTGGCTGCTCAATAGGTGTAAGCGCTGTGTTCAGCACCGGGAGGTTCTCATTTGGTCCAGCTGGCTTTCTCGTGGGCTTTTCCTTGATGAACTGAAACTCCATGCCTGGCTGAATCGCCCAGTAATTGCCCTTCCCTGGGTCATCTTTCGGTCGTTCCTGCTTGATAAAGGCTTTGTTGAGACTCAGATTGTGACGGATACTATTTTGCCAGCCGGCATCAGTTGCACTATAAAATGAGTAGGTATCAGATATCCATTTGTAGATTTGAGCCAGAGTCAATCGACGGTTGGGCGCTCTCAAAATTGACATTCCAATCAACTGGGCATAACTATGAGATGGCTTGAATCCATCGTCATGTATGGGAGGGAAGGAGTCCGGTTCCGGAAGTTCACGAAGCTCCAAACTATCATTTGCGTCCTCAACTTTGCTGGGCTTCTTTGGTTGTTTCGTCTCCTGAATCGGCGCAGCTTCCATCAACGAGCGCTTCAATGCCGGTTTCTGGCTGTACAACCCCTCCAAAGAGAAGTTGCTACTCGAGAAGTCATCTCGGTAGTGGTTCTGTTGCTGGCTGTACATAGGCATTGGATAATTCTCTTTGCCTTGTGTCTGACTGTTCATAAATGTCGTGAATAACGCCTTCTGCGGGGCAGCCTTATATTTAGACTGGAACGGCTGCTTCTTTGCGATCGAGTCGGTGTTGTAATGCGATCCTCCCGGCGGTGGCATCGATATCATGTTCAATTTGTTGCCAAGTGGCGCTCTCGACGGGGAACTGGACAGTTGATTATGCGACTTGAGCGGTGAGTGCTTGCTAGATCCATTTTGAGGTGGGTTGAATATAACGTTCCGCTTCGAGGCTGCGTTTTTGATAGGTTTTAAAGGCGAGGGCTTTTTCGGATTTGTGGAATTCTTCGTCGAGGGCATTGGCGCGCTGTCATAAGAAGTAACGGGATCTTGATAGATTTGCAGCGGCTGCTGCGTGTAACGCGTCGACGCCATCGTAGAGAGTTGGCGACGCGATGGTTGGTGGCGTGTCGACAAAATTTCTCAGCGCGTTTTTTATGGTGGTGAAAAGGTGTCGTTGTGAGTGAAACGCTGTTGCATTTGATGTTAGCCTTATGGAAAAATAGGTCAACCTGGAGAAAAAATTGTTCGATGGAAATCATTGAGGGCTATCTAAAGGGCATGCATACCGGAGTGGATGCTCAGAGTGTGCTGTCCAGGATCGACGACGGATCGGATTGTGGAGCGAGATTACGGTGGATTCCACGTTTATAGAGAGGGAAGCAAGGACAGTGTGGTCTGGATCGCTGCCACTAAGATCAATTTGATTGCGAAGATATCGGTACGGTATGCGGTAGAGCGAGGTTGACAGGTGGTAAGTACTTTCGGAGCTCAGAGTAGCATTGATGATGCCGGAATGCGAGATTGAAGGTATGAGAGCAACAGGAAGCCAGATGTGGTGAGATGGGTGGGGAAGGTTGAGGTGAGATGTGGATGTGGATGTGGGATGTGGGATGTGGGATGTGGCACAGTAAAGAAGACGAAGGGGACAGAAGGGAGCAAGTACGGAAGGCCTGCAAACGGAAGCACAAGCAAGGTAACGAAGATAGCGATGGGACGGTACAAAGGCTGCGCGGGGCAGAGGAGGAATCGTGGTGGTAATAGTGGTCGTAGTGTAAGACAGGCAATATGCCGAGCACGAGAAAGAAGGGCGAGTACGGGAGTAGTCAGAAGCTAGGAAGCAAGGAAGCAAGCCTGCAAGGAATTGCTACTGTAAAAATAACCGGGCCCGACTGATGCCAGACCGGCACGTAGAGATTGTAACGGATTGCAGTCGAACTGGTCCGTGAGAGCCTTGGAATTGGATGATAGAGCACGGGGATGAGTAGACTCGTGGAAAACGGCGTATAAGCCGAGTGAATTTGATAGTCTGATGGTAATTGATGAGACTTAACGAGTCGGTCGTATTGCTTAGGTTGACCTGGACTGAGGACGGATGAGAGAGTAATCAAAGTGTAGCAATAATATGGCAAACAACGATATCAAGCAGATAGTTTGCAAGGGATGTAATAGGGTTGTGAAGCAGCCACTTGCGGCGAGGATCCAACTGCTGATAGACAAGAATCCAAGATACGGCAGGGCAGGACAGGACAGGTAGGATATGATATGATACTTCAGTCTTTTTCGGTGCAGACTGTGCAGTATGCTTCCGTAGTAGGGATAGGAATCATAGGATAGGATTCGCAGACTGGTCGTACTTGTAATGAAGACAGGGAGCTGATATCGGGTTGATTGGACGAGAACAGATTCTTCAAAGTTCAAAGTGGCCAGGGCGTTTTGAACATTGGGGGTGTGGGCGCTTCGGGTGGCTCAAAATTGATTTTTCGTCGTCGGTTCGTTGTTTCCTGGTGTCGGATTTTTAATCTATGGATCTTCAAAGTTCACACGATTGGGATGATAGTAAGGACATGGAGGGGAAGAGCTACAAGGTTGAACGCGGATCTTCTCGTCTGGATGTTGGAGGGCGTGGAGGGGGAATTGCGAAAAGAGTTGGAAGTTCGCGTCGGGGGAAGGTTTCTTGTTTACTTTTTCAGCGTGGCGCGTCTTAGCGCGTTTTATTTGCAGCCATCAGCCAATAAGACGGCGGCTCGAGAGTTTAAGCTGAAGCTCGAAGTCTTACTATTATACAGCTATTGTACGAGATACGAAGTACCATATCTGGTTGAGCAATGGAGGGAGAACGGGCATATCCAAAGTCCATTATTGGCAAGGGAAAGCAAGGACATGTTCAATGCTGCCCCAACTTATCTTATTCAGACAAACCGGAGAACGCGATGAAAAACTGTCAAGAGAACAATGAACAATCTAGGCACATTCTACGTTTCCTATATCATCGTCGAACTATCAAGCTAAGAGCCATTATCACGATTCAGGACTCACAAATTGCATAAAACTGACGAAAGACGCACGAAAGACGCACCAACGACAGTCTGCACCCCACGGTGACGATGTGGAGTGGAGTAGATCTTTTCCACACGAGCAGCCAAAGGAGCCCAGATGCCTGCACCAATGCAACATCCTCCAACCTTCATCGGGAAGAAATTAAAATTGCATTCAGAACAACTCATCGTGACAATGCGCACTAAACCGCATGCAACCGTAGTTCCCTCACATGCCAATTTTTATATAACCGCAATCCCTGTCCTTCAGCTGCGACCTGTATCTAAATCGCCGTTATCGTGGCATCCGTGGGCTATCAACTGGGACCATGACGACAAAACATCCCGGCACATTGAGAGCAGGAGGGAGAGGGAAAAAGCTTGTCCGTGGGTGAATGCCCCGTACAGTAGGCTGAGCGAGGGACACGGAAAACGCTCGGGCTGCCCGGAGGATTGTCCGTAAAGTGTCATCGACCCGTCGCTGCCTACTATATACGGAGGACTATCACGATGCGCCGTCTTCTTGCCGTAAGATGAGGCCGAAACGATGTTTATGCATTGGACGTCAATGGAGATTGTAGGGAAGTTGGCAAATGGTGTTTCTAGGAATCTTCTATTGGCTTGTAAATGGCAGTCGAGAATGGGATTATTGCTGCTGTTAGAGTAAATTTGAATTGCGCAGGTATCGATTGAGGAGACATGTATGTAATTGCTTCCTATTTAAACGCTCAAATCTCATGTGAATCTGTTTCAGTTCTGACGTTTGAGCCTGTCGAGACTCGAGAGAAGCGGTGAATAGGCAATGCGAGAATGTAGGATTCTCTTCAAACAGACCCCCCTTTTTTGGCTCGTCTGTTTCACCATCACGTGGCGCATGAAGACTGGCTCCAAGTGACAATGATCATACAGTTCATATATAGCACAAGTTTAGTCTATGTAGTCCGGTGTAATACAAAAATACAGCATTATACTAAGTCACACCGAGCGCTTCGAATGCTCTTCACTCACTCTCCTTGCTGTGGAGGTATTTCAAAAAGGTCCTCCCTCTTAAATAATTTTTCCTGCCTTTGCGCCAGCCGTGCATTCCATTGTAAACCCAAGATTGTTCAAATACCACCAGAGATAAACCCTATGCTTAATATCGTCGCTACAACCACCGCTGCCCTAGGTATCGAGCCCCTATAACCGCTCGACCGATCATGTGCTGCTCCGGGATAGTTGCAAGTGACTTGCCCACTTTCGTTCGCCGTTTTTCGCATCCCGTAGCTTTGGTTGAACCCTACATCACCAGGAGTAGGGCAGCCAAACGACATAGCAGCTGGACATGCACGAACGATTGCATAGCATAAATCGTCACAAGGCAGGATCTCCTTGTACGGGCCAGGTTGAACCATGACATCGATGTTTGGGTTGCGAGAACCATTTATAGACAAAGTCTTGTTTGCTTGAATGAGAAGTGATTGGTCAAGCATTTTGCCGTTGGGAAATGGTTGTCCCATGGCACGCTGTTGCAACCACGGCTGTGTCGAAGAAAAGTCGGTGCACCTTGGTATAGAGACCGAGCAAAGCCAGGTCTTGTATGCTATATCGCAAGTGTCGCAATTCTGAGCAAGAGAATACTGTGCAGATGAGGTAGTGTTGCAGGGTATCTGTGCCAAAGCTTTGCGGAAAAAGTCATACGACTGCTTGGTCGAAGTATCGTAAAATTCGGCTAACGCAGAAACGTTTGGGAATCGATTTGGATTTGAAGGGACTGCATAAGCAACTTGGTCGCAGAAAGAGAGATTATAGAGCACTGCACAGTTGCCGTCTAAGCTTACTGTTAGTTCTGTCTTCCAGATAGATAACCGCAGTTACATACCTGAGAGGGTGGAGAAGGTCATTGCTTTCCAGACCTGACCCCCACCACCTACACCCTCCCGTCCTAGAGCCGTCGCGTTTCCATTCATGGCCATGATTCCATAATATGCCGTGCCTGGGCTCAGCCCACCAAAGTAAAACTGTTGCTTGGGATTGTTATCTTCTCCTCTTGTAGTCATTGACACCTCGACCTTGCCAGTGCTTTGACCTCCATTGATTGTCCCCGCTATATCTGCCACTTTCTCTAGTCCGCAGTATGAATACTCCAGGCCCATCATTGAGGTATCTGAAGTCTTACTGGCAAACATTGTGAAAGGAGGCGTTATGTTAACCCATTCATCATAAATCGTGCCGTTGTCGTTCGTAAGATCATTCGTGACAAGGAGCGCTGCTCCGCTGTCGCTATCCACCAGGACAAGATTCGAGTCCGCACTGTTATAAGAATGATATGGCGCATCTATGGATGCCGCAATTTGAGCATTCCATGTTCCGGTATAGTTCCCCGTCAGGTTTCGACCTGTCAAACCTATATAGACGTCTCCAGTGGCATTTACGGCGACCATTGCAGCACCTCCCTCAAGACTGTAAGCTTGCTGCGTGTTACTATCTTGTCCGGGGCCAGGATTTTTGTTCTTCTCGGATTGAGATATATAGAGCTCAAGCTGTGGTGGGGGCTGCAGGTTTGCGTCTGCAGCTTGTGGTTGTGTGCACACATTCACAGTAACATACAACGTCCTTGTACTAGTAGAGGCCGATTGTCGGGGTCGCAAAACGGGATTTGAATGCTGGTGCTCTGCGTCTTCGTCCTCCTGGAAATCGAGCAGGACCGCATCGGCATGCTCAATACTATCATCTCCATAGAAATCCCCTTCCGTAGCTTTTGCCCGTAGACGCACTGGAGACGGCAGCCCGCTCGCTTCCGGGGATAGAGCACCCCATAACGAAGCGTTCAGAAACGAAAAGGGTATCGTTTGTCCTTGTTCGACATTCGTCGTAACAACTCGATTATTGATCAATGCGGTTGGATCATCCGCAGTTGGTACTCTTCCTATTATGCTTCGATCGTATCCCAGAAATTCAGCCTCATATCCCTCAGCCCTTATTTGTAAATCATCGATATCCAACTCCCACCTCCTCGTGTCTTGTAACCGCTCGTGATTGTGATCTTCTGGTCTTATTGAGTCGACATCTGCGGCGTATGCAAACTGAGGCGACAGGAACGTGAGGTACAACAGCAGTATCATTATAGAAGCCATCAAGGATGCAGCTAGCCGCGATTGCAATGGGCTCAGCTTTGGCAGAGGCATTGCGAGGGTATGGGGGAGATGAGCATTGGAGAGTCGCAACTCCCTCGAAGGTATGCGGAAGTACTAGTTTTCGGTATCACGGAATCCTTCACTTTCTAGTATCATCTCTGCAAGGCCGTGGAATCGTTAGATTGAATCAATGCTGAGGTGTTGATAGTTGTGGAGGTAACATTTCGTGTTTTAGTGAAGTCTCAAATTCCGCTTCGGTATGTACCTGAAAGTCCCGGCCAATGATAAGGTTTATTTTTAGTGACCCCCAACCCTGGTCTGGCTATCCTTCCGCAAAGCATCCGACGAAACTTAATCATGTAAGTACAGCAGTAGCCACGACATAACTTATCTCTGAATTCGAAAGCAAATGTACGAACCCTTAAACCATTGAATTGGACGCGCGGCCATTTGTTAAATCTGATATAATGGGATTTCTCTTTCGATCCAAGATCTGTTGCAAAGATGCGGGGTCTACTGATAACGCTGAGGATGACATGATGTTAAGTAGTATAGTATTCTTTAGACCCTATATTGCGCCCGGCAGGTCTAATAGGGAATATTCTTGTAATTTATCCCATATCAACAGAAACTTCGTGACTCCCACCAGATCCGAAAGAAATTCATTGTATGTTCTGAAGAAATTATTCCCACGCATTCCTCCGACCTCAACGCCCACGACTCGAGCCTCGCAAGCCGTTACAGTCCGACGGCGATAGTTTGTTCTCTACGCAGCTAGGATACCACCATTCTGCCCGTTGTAAATGTATATTGGATGCGACAGCTAGATAGCGGTATATATAAGACAGTTGCCTACAAAGCTTTGTCGGTGTCGACCTTTCTTGCTCCAGAGAAGTAGCGGGAGAAGACTGGCTGAATGAAGGAGCGGAAGATGACTTGGGCACCACTGTTGATTCGTCAGTCGCTTTAATTGAGATAAGAAGAGCTCCAAAACTTACCCTGTGGCTGGGAGAGCGAGCCACAAAACAAAGATGAACTTGAAGGTGTAGTAGAAGGGGAACCAATACACAACAGTGAATAAGCTCTCAAAAACAGTCAGGAAAGCGAAGACGACCCAGTACTGCAAAAGTGATTAGCGATAGCCATCCAAAATAGTATGAGTTGAGCCTACTGTGAGCCATTGGGTGTCATCCGTCTTGCCCGAGCTGAACAGAGCCTCTAGAGAATAATATCCAGGAATCACAAATCCAGCGAGATTTGTGAGAAGTTGTCCTCCGATGTTGAAGAAGATGAAGAAGAAATAGAAAGCGATGATACCCAAGAAAGCATATACTTTTGGAACAGAGCTTTGTTTCTCGAGGTTATTCAAGGTGGGGTATTTGGAGAGCTACAAGAGCGATTAGCTACAGCATGACATGGCACTACAGATGTTCATAACATAGATAGGAATGTTGAACTGAATGCGACAACATCGACCTGGAGCCCCGGATGGTGCGGTAACTTACCTCTTTATCGATTTGGGAAATAGTTCCCTGAACTTTGTCCTGGAACGACATTGTAAGTAGGTTGAGAGCGCAAAGAGCTTTTGATATTGTCTAAGAATATGCGGAGATAGCAGATTTATTGCGAACGTAAGAATCGAAGTGTATGTCGTTCTTATCGAGTTTGAGTATTGTAAACTGCAGTACGAAGCTTCGTAGGTTTGTGAGTATGAAGTGGAAGGTAGGGTAAGGTTGGGTCGGAAAAGTGTTCTTTGTCAGAGTAGCGTCATGACGCAGAAAGCTTGGACAACTAAGAACCGATCGGAAGCGGTGGGGTATTCTACCACGAACACACAAAGAGCCAAAAGATTCTATTTATTCGAGCAAGGTTATACTATACTGTACGAGTACGGAAGGTAGTCTCTAGGGAAGAGGAAATCTATATTTGCTATCTATTTGAGGGAAGAAGGGAATTTCACTCTCACTTCTTGGAAGGACTAGTACGGATGAGCCTTCATCAATATGTCTTCATCTCACTACATGAAGTAGCAGGAAGCTTTACAAAGTACTTCGTACAGTACGTAGCAAAGCAGCTCGGTGGGGAATAGGGTTCGCCATTCTCTATCATTCTCTATCACTGAAATGTTCGGACAAGAGGCAGAGAGCGAGTGAGTGTCTACGCTGCCTGATAGGCTGAGCAGCGTTCGTATTATACACGTCTGATACGTCCAATCCCTCTGATATGAGTGGCTTCATGGTTGAATGTCGGTTATGTACGAAGTACACCTTGGTCTGCATATGCTTTATTGCTGTTAGGAACATAAGTTATACCGAGGATAGGCAGTATCTACATAAGTTATACTCATCTTTCATATCTCATCCTTTGCAAATCGGAAACCTCGTCAGGTCCCATATATCCACGTATTTCGTACCTACATGTGGTAGTGCCGGCGCTCGAATACGTTGTACCTGAATGGTGAACAGCACCAGCGCTGACCGGTGGAATGCAATGCTGATTCCAGACAAGACATTTCCATTGCTTTGCATGAGCTAAGAAGCTAAAAGTTCAAGTCTGCAAGTTCACCGCCAGGCGCCAGCAGGAAGGAAATTAGATATACCGTGGAAAGTTGAGTAAACATAAATGTAGAAACATAATGGGATAAATAATGCATGTATGGTATCCGCATTTTAATACTTGCCTTTCACAATAATGGGATTGAGTGCACCGATTTTTCCCCTTCAAAAACCTAATCATCATCTCGTCGTCTTCTGTCGTTTCGTGTGCTCTGTCAACAGTTAACATTCGCTGCCAAAAGTTTGACTGCTGCTAATGTTTGTTTTGCTAATGATAATGCACTAAGCCTAGCCGAGACTGGTGGTCGCTTCGTTAACCGGAATACCTCAAGACTTGGTAAACAATTGAATCAGTCCTTTCAAACAACATATCGCGAGAAGCCGGCGAACCTCCCGGATTTGCTCGCAACCTGACGACCCGGATTTTGGTATCGAAGAACAGGATTGGAAATACGGCGCAAAGACGATTGGAATTATCACCACGGTCGAGTTCGGGAGACGTAAACATCAGGAATAAACAAAGCCAGCCACTTCTTCCGCATCCTCCATTTTGGTCCGCGAACAACAAACCTAAATGAATATGATGGGTGAGTTACTACTTCAAGAAAGCGCGCTGAGATGCGCGCAATCCCCGGCAGTATGTACGAAGACCAGATACTAATCTCATGAGATATTGAAGAGCAACACCCGCCGGGAGAAAAAGTTCCCATTAAGAGATCAAGGTCCAACACAGCGGCATCCGCAAAGGCTCGGAAACGCCCTCAATCTCGAGCATCGACGACAAGCGTTCACAGTGGCATCGCACAGCCAATTCTAGAGCAACAGTATATGGACCCACCGCAATGGTTTGAACAAAATGCCAACGCACAGCACAAATTCGATACGGGGCTTTCGCAGATGACTCCCGAAGATATGGTCATGCATTCTGCTTCTCAACTACAAAATCCCCGAGGCTATGATATAGAACATAGTATGAATGGTGTTCCTGGTCATAGCATGCAGTCCTATCATTCGGAAATTCAATACAGACACGAGAATGGGCGCCAATCTATACCAATGGATAATTTTGCTCCCGCTTATGGAGATGGCGACAGTCAGGTGCTCGAAGGTCGCAGCGATGAACAGGATGATGCGGACTCCTTAGGTGGAGCGAATGGTGCAACCAAGAAACCCTCCAAGTCGAGCGCTGCCAACGAGTTAGAAATGAGACAACTTTTTCAGTCCAACAAACACCGTAGTTTGCAAGACGTCGCTTCAGAGCTGCTCCAGAATGAGAGGGGACCACAATCCGAAAGGCAAAGACAGGTTTTTGCTATGCTGTGGTATGTATGTTGTTTCTCCACGCCGTTCGAGAGGCTAACGATGTTGCTATAGGATAAACAAGGTTTGTGACAAAGGAACTGGATCTGTACCTAGAGGTCGTGTCTATGCCAACTATGTATCGAGGTGTGGCACGGAGAAGGTTACAGTATTGAATCCTGCGTCTTTCGGCAAGCTCGTGCGCGTGCTTTTCCCTGGGTTGAAAACTCGAAGACTTGGCGTTCGGGGAGAGTCGAAGTATCACTATGTGAACTTTAGCCTCAAGGATGACCAACCGCAATTGCACGAGACTCAATCAAGTCAGACAATCAACAACTTCAATGACACCAGTTTTACACAGAGCTTCAAGTAGGTAACTCCAATCTTCAAGCTGATAGCAACACTAACAGGACCAGTCAAAGCATGAACTCGCAAATGCATTATCCCGCGGATAAATATCCCCTCGATCGAGCCCCATTTCCATCTCCCACTATTCCTCAAGAAACCGAGCAATCAATGCAACGATCCCAAGGTTTCATCCGCCCTCACAGTCTCTACACTCAGCCGGTAGTCAACAAACTTTCCGATTTGGAATGCACCACAAAAACACCACAAGTATTACACTTTGCTCCGATTGGAGACTCGGCCATGCAAGATTATGGCCCCATCACCCTACCGAAAATCCAGCAGTTCTTGCCGGCCGGAACAGATCCAGACTCGGCACTTGCTCTGTCCGCATTATACCGATCCCACTGCACCTCGCTTGTTGAGCAAGTCCGTTTCTGCAAAGAGAAAACGTTCTTCCACCTCTTTACGGCATTTCAAGGAACTCTGACTATGCCTGTCCAGAAGCTCTTTGCCGACAAAGCTCTGGCCCCTTGGATAAATCAATGCGACATCATGATGTATCAAAACATGATGCGAGTTGTGGCGCCCTTAACCCTCCAGGTGGTACCAAAGGTGGTGCTGGATACTTTACGGAACATCTCTGATCGATTAGTCAGCCATATACAAAGCTCTTTCCACGGACAGCCCGCTCACGTAATCGAAGCGAAAGTAGGACCAGCTACAACGTTTGCTAGTCTACTGGATAAGGAACTGAGAGTGAACTTGACTGCTCATGCTGCTGCAAATATGCTTTCGAACCCGTATAACAGGGATCAGATGTATGAAGATTTCATCACTATGGTTAGCATTAGGAAAGTAGCTGAAAGTGTGCCTACAAGAGGGATGGATGATGTCGTCAATCTCTTTATCAATGAGTTGCGGGATCTTTTGGACCCTACAAGTGAAGTATCATGGGAGGTTGAATCGCGAACGCCATTCGGGGAAATGGCACAGCGCATGGGACGACAGCGCCAAGCCAGTGTGCATGCAGATGCGACCACAGAGAACGTTCTTGATCGGTGGGTTAACTTACTCCTCTCATTACCTGCTAAGTTTCCGTATGCCACGCATGCGGAAATCGTGTGGTGTGTTCAAAAGATCGGCACGGCAGTAATGAGAGACCTTACCATTGCTCAAGGCAAAAGTTTTGGTGCTTGGTGGGTAACCAAGTGCTGGATTGATGAAATGATTGCTTTTATGGCAGAACAAGGCGGATTTATGCAACGGGACAATATACAAAGCCCCCTGGGTGATGGAAGTAGGCCTCCAGCCACAAGCCGAAGGACTAGCCAGCAGGGGAATCGATACAGTACCGGAAGTGACGAATTCCTAGGGCGTGGCCTGAACAACGATCGAAGCATGCCAGCTTCTCAACCCATGGATGTGGCAAGGGAAGCCGCAATGAATGCTGCCGCTGGTCATGATGACAGCGGCATTGGAATGAGAACACCAGATGATGAGTTCGCCATGGGAAAATACGGCTTCGTGCAAGAAGATGTTCATGCCACGATGGAGCCTAGTGCTCTGAATCACTCGTTACCTCAAACTTCCATGGCTTGATCTCTTTCAAAGTCGTTTGACTTTTCAGATGTTGAGCAATATTTTACGGATACGGCGTCATGACTGTTCTTCATGTTAGGATTGGGTGGCGTGGTTGGTACGCCTGGGACGGATGATTTAACGACAATGATTATACGGATTGGTTGCTTAATGGGCGGACGGTGTACATTGGGCTGGTTTTGATTAGTACCCCGACGGACGTGTTTTGTCAGTCAAATGTTTGGGCTATTCTTTTTTTTTTTTTTTTTGGATCCACCGTCTATTGGGATAGATTGTTGGATGGCGTCTTATATGCTATGCTATTTAGCCTCGTTTCACCCTGTAGTTATGCGTTGTGTAATCATGGAAAAGTGTTTGGGTGGCAGGACAATTCAAACATACTCTTGTCCTTCAACCGATGCATATTATGTTTTTTATATTGCAGCTGTGATTCTCTCGTAGCACCCCAAGTACTCCTGGGCTTGCATATTGGGCGACGATTGCCAGCGGCACTTTACACGCAAAAGAGAGGACCGCAATAAAGACATATCTTTAGCCGATCTGATTGGTTTCCAACGACACATCCGTCCAAATTGTGATAAATGAGTTGGTCTTTGATACGTTCTACGATTGCCAGAGTTCTTTGTGATGCGCAGCCACGTAGGTGTGTGTTTATGGAGAATGCAACAATAAAAGGAAAACGCAAGAAGGGTGAAGGCATTCGCTTCTCGATAAGCATGATTGTATTCATCTCTATCCTCCTTGTTCCTGACTCTAACTCCTGGCTCCTAGCTCCCGGTACCGAGACGTTTCTTCCTGGCACGCCTTGTAGACCTTCGGCCTCCTGCTGATCCATCCTTCCGATATCTTATCTTAGCACGATCAAATTCATCATTCTGTTGTCCCCTGCTTTCGCTTATGATAAAGCGCGGCATGGGTGGTCTTTCAAGGTCCGATATGATGCCGATCTGGAAAATAATTGATTCATCTAATTGTATGACTCTACAACTGTTCACTTTTGTCTTCCATCTTCTACTGTAAACATTTTTTATACCAATTCTCCTCCTTTTTTAAACACAGTACATACTTTTATCCTATAATTGAGCGGTCATATTCGTACGTCTATGCCAATTGTGTTACCAACGATCTCATACTGCTTGGACGATGACTACAGAAATCCAATTGAATGGGCATTCAGATGCTTCTTCACCGTTGATCTCAAATTCTTTGAAGCACGACACCAAGACACGAACCTGGGTGGTACAGAAGTTTGGTGGAACGAGTGTGGGAAAGTTCCCTGTAAATATCGCCGAGGATATTGTACGGTACGCAACTCTCAAATCCGTCAGAGGTTGACCAACTGTGAAACTAATTGAGCATCGTAGTGCGAGTCTAAAGGACCATAAAATCGCCGTCGTCTGTTCGGCCAGGAGCACTGGAAAGAAAGTTGAAGGAACAACAAGTCGGTGGGTTTATCCGACGAATCGCGCACTTGCCAGCTTGCTGAATCAAATTGCTACAGGTTACTGGAGATTTATGGCATACTCGAATCGATCAATTCTCTGAAAGACACCGATTCTGTTCATTATGAGACATTAGCTAGTGATTACGAAAGATTGGTCAAAGTCATATGCGAAGATCATGTTGCGGCTGCCAAGGCGAATATACTGGACGAGCATCTCCGCTCGAAGCTTGTAGGGGAAATTGAGGGCGAATGCAAGGAAATACTCGACTACCGCATGGCGGCAGAGCGATGGCATTTGGAGATTGATTCCAGGTCGAAAGACCGCCTAGTCAGCTTTGGGGAGAAACTCAGCTGCCGGTTCGTTGCTACATTGTTACGCGACAGGGTAGGCTATCTTCGGTTTCTTTCCGCATGGCTTTACTTACAATGTTGTGTAGGGAGTTGACGCCGAATTCGTCGACCTATCGGATGCAATTCATTTCAAAACACCGAAAGAGCTGGACCATGAGTTTTACAGAGATGTGGGGCTGGCAATTCTTGAGAAGATTGAAGCCTGTGGTGACAAAGTGCCCATCATTACTGGATACTTTGGGACTGTTCCTGGAGGTCTGATGGATGGAGAAATCGGCAGGGGATACACCGACCTGTGTGCTGCCCTGGTAGCTGTATGCGTCAAGGCGGAAGAATTACAGGTATGGAAGGAAGTTGACGGCATATTTACGGCTGATCCGTCGAAAGTACCAACAGCACGACTTCTGTCTACCATCACCCCGTCAGAGGCCGCTGAATTAACATTCTATGGTTCTGAGGTTATTCATCATCTGACTATGGATCAAGTGATTCGCGCAACACCACCAATCAAAATCCGCATAAAAAACGTCAAGAACCCAAGAGGGAATGGCACAATCATCCTACCTGATCGTGTAGCGGCACCCGGTCACCTAACCCATACTAGAAGCTCGAGCTCCTTGAGCTTGAGAAAGACGCCTAAGCGGCCGACAGCTGTCACAATTAAAGATAAGATCTCTGTTATTAACGTCCACTCGAATAAGCGCTCGATTTCGCATGGTTTTTTTGCGCGAGTCTTCTCTATACTGGACAAACGACAAATATCGGTGGACCTGATCTCTACTAGTGAGGTTCATGTTTCAATGGCTGTTCACTCGGCGAACATCTCAAAGCATGATATGCAACAAGCTAGGGATGAATTGGAAGAGTGCGGCGAGGTTAGCGTGCTCAGCGATATGGCCATTCTCAGTCTGGTAGGATCAGAAATGAAAAATATGATTGGAATTGCTGGGAAGATGTTTTCAACACTGGGAGAAAACAACGTAAACATTGAGATGATATCTCAAGGTAATCCCAGCTCCGGTCTATTCGTCCTATCAGGCAACGACTTACAAATGATTCCAGGGGCGAGCGAAATCAATATATCCTGCGTTATAGACGCTTACGAAGCTACACGTGCAATGAACATACTGCACACTAATCTCTTCACTTTCCTGGAATAGACAAATTTAGAGGTTGGAAATTTTGGCACTCGCGACAGGCGTTCAGCATCTCATTGGGTTGGGCAGGTAAATAGGTCGCATGAAAAGTTCAGATTTCTGCATATATCCGCGGTGTGTATGTACAAATGCTTGCTGAAAAGCACCACAAAATGCATCATTTTAAACGAATATGTGTAGAAGATGCAGCTAGGGGGATTCGGGCTGACTTGTGGTGCCGTTATGCAGTGAGAGTGCTGTCGTCGACCGAATTGACAAAGCTGCTGGGGGGCGAATATGATTTTGCTACTCCGAAACATGATCCGAAAGACCAATTGTCTGTACCAGTCGCTTTCTAGAAGTCACAGCGTCTGAACACCGTTTCAAGTGAAGCGAAGCATAATGCTGTATTCAACGGCCCTGCTGCATCGCTCCATGTGTCTAGAACGGGACGAGCTGCTCATGCATGTCGGTCGAAAGAAATGCTACTGTAGGTAAAAATATGATAGTCATGATGAGGTTCACGGAAAGTCGATGCCCTTACTCATACGAATACGTCGCAAACCTCGAATGGTAGCACCTCGAATGGTAGCACCTCGTCTGCGCATTGGTCTGGATATGTTCTGTTCTTATCGATTCCTCGCTACATGGTTTGATATCCTCCGATCGACGTATATTTCAATACCATTATTCAGGAACTGCAGTTGTCGAACTATACAAAACTTGAACGGTGTTATTTTACCATTCGTCTTATTCTACCTATTACGCAGTTGATCTCCACGTACGACTTAACCTATCACTAAACTGCCATCAGGAGATCAATGAATCTGAGCCTCATATGGATACAAGCTTTCACCGTCTACCTTGTCAGACACTTGATTCCCGGATTCAGTTCTGGGCAGATCTTGTCCCACAAATACCTCCCAATTCGTCATCATTTAGTTCCACATCGGCCACTAGCAATTGGAAGATGTGATCTCAATGGTTAATCTTTCCCTGTTGAGTCTTCCCAAGTCCGATCGTAGTTGATTCCATCATCAGTGCATCACTGCCGGAAAAGACAATCCGGATAACGTGCCTACCCCACAACGATCCTGGAAAACTGCTTCAAAGCTCCAGCTGCTGTGCAATGGCTGCATATCATTGCACATATAAGTGCAGATCATATGTAGTGCCTAACTTGTGGATATTTTGGGTACATTTAGGGTTGGAAAATGGTGCTTTGGTTGTCTCTGGTTTGTGGACTGTTACGATCGAAGAAGCATCTACCCGTTTGTCAATGTCGTATCCGCAGACATACCCTCCCAGTTCAATCAATGCAAACCTTTCAATCTAACTAACCATCCGAACCTCGGACATTCTTAGTCTATGTTATGCATCTCGACCGGAGTACCTTTATTCTACGATTGAGAAATAATCCTCGCCAATGCAAGTGTCTTCCCTGCGTAGGATTAAGGGGCTGCTTCTCAGGTTCTGGTTGTCTTCTGACTGGACAGTAGCCTCGAAAAGTCGCCTATCATAAGGTTTGCATGTCGCGTGAATCCTTCAATAACGATAAAAGATAGCAATCTTTCGAATAAAATTTGCAAGTAGGCACATTATCACATAGGTACAATTGTTGACGAAATGCAGCCTAGAAGATCATGATGGGTCGTTGGTCTAGCCGCAACTTCACAGCAGTAGCTCAATGTCACACCAAGGTGCGCAAGAGGAGGACTTTCAGCCGTCTAGCTATTACTCTGATGGGCTATCTGTGTCTTCATTATTGCATAAGACGGAGAACATATGTGCCGATAATTCAAGAACGAAGGTAACACAAAGGTTACATACTCGCACAACATGCCGGAGAGAACTAGTGTTCGGCTGTCTCAGAGGTATACAGAACATACTTACAAAGTTCAACTTCGCACACAGCTGAGATCAGCTTCGATTATCGGAGGTATTGACCAGTGTAGAGAGGAGCTCATTTCCTACAATATTCTCCCCCAACGAATGGTACTTTTAGTACTTATCAGATTGTGTGGAAGGATAATTATTCCAAGCCTGCCACCATCCTTGAGTGGCTACGAGCGATTCGACCATGTTTACCGCATCCAGCCCCTTCTCGTACAGGGCATTTCGGAGTCGCCCGGTGGCATGTTCGGTGAGTCTCGAGTGCCGTTACTGGCTTCTGACACCTAACAAGATTATCGCATTATGTGTAGCCTAGGCAAGACTCATGCTGTCATGTCCGAGGGGCGACGACGGAGCGCATGGATTTATGTCTGGCTCATTGAGTCCAAGCTATCTCTTGTACAAAGTTTACTTCGATGTATCAGATAACGTGGACAACGCCGAACTGCTGTTCTCGGTAGCGCATCCCGAACTTTGAACGGCGTTACTTCCCAACATGGATTCCTCTCCCGACGTGCGAGCGAATGTATTGCGCGGGGTATCACAAGAAGGCGTGGGGCACGGAGTGACAGAAGCCAAAGACTGCAGTCTGGCGATCAGTCATCCATAAACAAACTTTGTGTTAAATTGCCCGGGAAAATAACAGTGGTATCACTATCGGATAAGACTTCTTAAAACGCTGAGCCACTGCAGCACCTATACATACCTATTGATTTTTCAGATATAGCTTTTTTGTGCTGCACATCACACACACGGCTGCAGTGACAGCCGGACACATGCCATCCATATGATTCTATTGTTATTTCTGCTCAACCCTCCCTCTAGATTGTACTTTGGCTCTTTTGCTTTCTGGCCCTGTCATAGCCCGTCTTTCACAGATATGCGCCTCGTCGTTGAGCAATCGTCCTGCACCTTCTCTCACTCTATCATAGTTACTGTGTAGATAAGACGAAGAATCTGGAAATCGCTCATTTCTGACTGGATCTGTCAGAGCTCCATATCTTGTATTCCATGTCTGCAGCCAACACACTTCGAACGCACAGTCAGGCTCATCACTCCCACGAGCCTCCACAAACACTTCCAATCTGCACACTCATTTTACTGTGTTCTGGTTTGCCATTAAGTTGGGAGCCTCGCTGGGCAATTGTCCCTGGCTAATCGTCAAGCCACTTTTGTTCTACAGTTCTTCATGGCCATGGACAAGGCTTTGACTATATTATAATAAGGCTTTCTGGACCAGGCTTCTCTTTTGCGGCTCAACCAAGAGGAAACCACCGCGAAACATTGTAAATAATAACAGAAACCTATCGTTATGGGTTGGGTGCGTACAACTACATGGCCATTAAAGTCCTCAAGCTCACATGTCTATAGGTGGAAAAGACAAACATGGCAGTCGCCAAAAGTGCCATCGGACGACGATTCAGACTGGAGTTTTCAGGGCATAGATATGAGAGGAAAGGGTCAAGATTTCTGACAGAGGTCAGAGCTGGACTAGCCACTTTCTTCGCTATGGCATATATCATATCTGTAAATGCTTCAATAGTATCAGGTATGTATTTGAGCCCATAGTGGAATCCAAACTTACGTGTTCCAGCAACTGGCGGCACATGTGAATGTCATTATCCTCCGAATTCGACTGATAAGTTTTGCATGGACAGCTCGACGGATCCTCAGTACCAGTTGTGCCTTCAGGAAATAAACCAGGATCTGGTTACGGCGACGGCTGGGATATCTGCCCTAACGAGCGTCTGTATGGGAGTCTTTGCTAATATGCCTATCGCTCTGGCGCCTGGCATGGGTCTTAATGCGTATTTTGCTTACCAGGTCGTTGGGATCCATGGTCAAGGTCCTGTATCCTATAGATTAGCACTAACAGCCGTCTTCATCGAAGGACTGCTCTTCGTTGCGCTCTCCATACTAGGTCTCCGACAGTGGCTGGCTCGCGCCATACCTCGAAGTTTGAAAATCGCCAGTGGAGCGGGAATCGGACTTTACCTCACCATCATCGGTCTCACCTACAGCGCAGGTATCGGTGCTATCACCGGAAGCAACGCCGACATGCCCCTTCAACTTACTGGCTGTCTACCGGAGTTGGTTGCCCCGGATGGCACATGCATATCCGGCAAAATGCGAAGTCCAACCATGTGGCTGGGGATATTCTGCGGCGGCATATTCACGGCCTTTCTCATGATGTACCGTGTTAAAGGCGCTGTCATTGCCGGCATTCTCCTTGTGTCTATCATCTCGTGGCCGCGCAATACACCTGTTACATATTTTCCCAATACCGTCTCTGGCGATGCGTCATTCAGCTTCTTCAAGAAGGTCGTCACTTTCCATCCCGTTAAGCACGTCCTTGCAGTGCAGGATTGGAATATTACGGGTGCTGGAGCCGGCCAGTTTGCATCTGCTCTTATTACCTTCCTCTATGTTGATATACTCGATTGTACGGGGACTTTATATTCCATGGCGCGCTTCTGTGGCGCTATCGATGAAGATACGCAGGATTTCGAGGGCAGCGCAGTTGCATATCTTGTTGACGCATTCGGTATATCCGTCGGTTCGTTCCTTGGTTCGCCTCCGGTAACCGCCTTCATCGAATCCGGCGCCGGCATCTCAGAAGGCGGAGCCACTGGTCTTACTGCTGTCGTCACTGGCTTCTGTTTCTTCATCAGTCTCTTCTTCGCACCTATTTTCGCAAGCATTCCACCTTGGGCGACAGGCTGCACATTGATTCTCGTAGGGGCTATGATGGCGCGAGCATGTACGGAAATCAATTGGCGATATTTAGGGGATTCCATACCGGCGTTTTTGACGTTGGCGATTATGCCTTTTACGTACTCGATTGCGTATGGGTTGATAACGGGGATTGTCACTTATACCATACTTAATACGTCGGCGTGGGTGCTGGCCACGATGTCGGGAGGGAGAATCGTCCCGCATGATTATGAGTTGAAGGATTATTGGACGTATAAGGTTCGAGGGGGCCTGCTTCCGGGATGGGTGAGGAGAGCGAGTAGGGGAAAGAAGGATTTTTGGCGAGATTGGGATTTCGATGCTGAAGAAGAGGGCAGTAGATGTAGCGAGGGTATAAAAGGACATAAGGGAAAGGGAAGTGTGACGAGGCGTGAAAGGAGGAATGACGAGGGCGTGAGTGTGGCGATGGATGTAGTGACGATTGGGGTCAATGGACATGGTGAGAGGACGTGGGAGATGCCGCATATGGCGTTCCCAAAAGTAGAAGACGGAGAGGTGGTTATTGGGGAGGCGGTTAGTGGTGAACTTGACGAGGAACATGATGGCAGGAGAGGCAGTTTGCGGACCATGAGTTCGACGGCGAGGAGTTTCGGGAGGAGGTCCTGAAAGTGAAATGGAATATATGATTAATGGTAAATGTGGAGGTATGGTTTATTTGGAAGGAGTCAATGAGATGGGTAGAACGAATGAAGGTTACATAAAATGGGGATCTCACTGGTTGGCGTAGATAGAATAGAATGGGCGATGAACTTATTCCATCACTTGTCAAAATAAGGATGATAACTAAACAACTTCATGTGCAACGGGAAGTTCTACCAACTTTGGTAAAGGATGAATGAAGCGTGATCGGATAGGCAAATTCACCAACATGAAGGTCCTAAATGTGATGCCGCTAGGATCGCTTTTCATCTCTTTGCCAGCTTTGATGGCAGTCAGGTAAGAACATAGGTGAGTCTGAATCACCCAAGGTCGCGCAATCTTTTGAAGCCTATGAAGGTGTTGCTATCTTTGAGATTCTGTGTCGTGCTAAAGCATGAGTATGAATATAGCGTCCCCAAAGCGAGGCGAGGCGAGGGGGCGTTAGTGCAAGATAGCGCGACGCACTGACCATGCTGATTGTCGATTCGCCATGATGATGGCGGCGCATTTTAATACTCCCATCTACAACTCTACTCTACCACTTCACAACCTCAAAAATCAACAAAGATGCCGAAAGCAGAAGTAGGATCAACGAAGTTTTTAAACAACAAGCTCAAGTCCAAGGGGCTTCAGCGATTGCGATGGTACTGTCAAGTGAGTCTTTACTCCATTAGGATTTAACATACCATTTCCTAACGACCGCAACTTAGGTATGCGAACGACAGATGCGCGACGAGAATGGCTTCAAAATGTAAACTTCCTATCCTCTCAATCTAGTCTTTCTCCGCTAATGCACATCAGGCACACACAATCCGAATCACACGTCCGGCAGATGCTCCTTGTTGGCGAAGATCCCAAAAAATATATCAACGACTACAGCAACCAATTCCAGAAAGATTTCCTACAACTCCTACGAACCTCGCACGGCGAAAAGCAAGTCAATCTCAACCACTTCTACCAAGAGTATATCGCGAATAAAGAACATATCCACATGAACTCGACGAAATGGCCCTCGTTAACGGAATTCGCAAAGTTTCTAGGAAGAGAAAGTCTGTGTAGGGTTGAGGAGACGGACAAAGGGATTCAGGTGGCATGGATCGACAACTCGCCTGAGGCGCTGAGAAGACAGGATGCGATACGCAAGAAGGAGAGGCAGGATAAGGGGGATGAAGAGAGAGAGCAGATGTTGATTAGAGAGCAGGTGCGGAGGGCGCAGTTGGATGCAGAGGCGAGGGGAGAGTCGGAGATGGATGAGCAGGAGAAGGAGCTTAAGAGGGCGGAGGGGGAGAAGATCAAGTTGAGTTTTGGTGCCAAGGCTGCTACGCCGAAGGCAGAACTAGCAGATGACAATAAAGGAGATGCTACTGTGGAAAACAAAGATGCGCTGTCTCTGGACACAGGAAACGACAAGCCGAAAGCTGCAGAGGGACCGAAGGATGACCAGGCGGAATCTAAGAAGTCACCAGCACCGGAGCCTGCTCCCGCCCCTGCGAAGATATCTATGAAGATGGCTCCAGGCAAACCGAAGAATGTGTTCGCAGCTGCGAAGAAGAATGCGCTAGGGGGGAAGAAAGCCGCAGTCATCGAGCAGCCGAAGAAGATGAGTGAAGCAGAACGGATCATGAAAGAAGAAATTGAGAGGAAGAGATCCAGGGAACAATCGCATGGAGGACCTTCGCAGAAACGACAACGATTCTAAGCAATACTATGCGAACAGGCAGGGAAAGCCTAGGGCTCGACCACCCAGGGCTAGTTGGCCAACCGATGATGTGTTGCAAATCTCACTTGCCTAGGTAGAGCGAGATTTCTTGTTGCTTGCCCAAATTGGTACCCCGGATTGTGTCAACACGTGACTTTGGGGAATTTCTCCCGGTATGCTCAGATATGCAACAAACGAGAAATTGCGATTTAGAGTGGTCTAAGCGAGACGGGAACGCGGGGAAAGATGGGACGAAAGTCGATAGGATGAGGCGGTTCCCTAGCGTGGTAGCATGTATGAAGGAAGACAAACAGGGAATTAGGTGCTCCTTGGGACCTGGTCTTATTGTTGATCTCGGGACAAGAGGAAAAGATAGATTTAGTGAGGAAACTGTTGCGGTTTATATTACGGTTCGACCATTTATCACGAAAACATCACATCGCGCGGGAGTTTGGTCGGGACATTTATCACAAGGACGGGTCACAATAGGGTTGTAGATGATACCATTTGCATTATACAAATCACAAAAGACGATGGTTTCTCGTCATGGAAACTCCAAGTAACTCCTTCGCCGTTCCCATATGACTGTGACTCCATATCCCCGGCCCAACATCCATCGAAGTATCCCATGGCTTAACCCTTTGAACAAGTTAGCTCATTTTCTTTCCAAATGTTTCTGAATATGATTGAAAGCAAGGCATGAGAAGTTAAATATCAGGGCAATGGTGTTAGTTGTCTCATGGCATGGTCTCCCAAGCTCTGAAGTAGCAAATACTTTTTAAGTTGCAAAACATCATATAAACTTCTCATCCCATCTCCGGCGCAAACTGGGAAAGAAGAACGTCCTCACCTCACAACCCACCCAGTCTCTTCGATCAATCAATCGATTAATCCGCTTCCGTCGCACTTCCATCCCTCCTAAGACAGCCATCTATTAGCACAAATTCCTGTCTCTTCCTTCACAGCTCCCAAACCCAAGAAAACAAATAAGAAAGACTCACGGAATATATTTAACCCTCGCCTCATCCTCCATCGTCGCAATAATATCATCCGGCAACACCCCGCTCACCTTCGTCGCATACACACCCCTCACATACCCGTCCAAGCGCTGCCACTTCGCAACCCACGATTTACTCGGATCCGAGAGCGTGATCAGTCCTTCGAATACTTGCGACGTGCAGTCCACGACCGTGTCGTTGCTGCCTTGCAGATGCAGGAAGTCTTCGCAGTTGGGACATCCTTCTTTGAGGAAACGCTGAAGAGAAGGTTAGTTTGCGTAGAGAATGGGAATGCAAAGGGAGGCAAGAGGCTGGGACGTACGTTGTGTGTCATGACGATCGAGCAGACCATGCAGGCGCGCAGATTGCGCTGCTGGTTCGGCGGTACGAAGTTCTCTGTCATTTTTGTGCGCGTTGGTATAGAAATGAATCGAAGACGGGAAAGGTTTGTGTGTATGAAGAAAGAGAAAGGTATCAAAGAAATATAAAGATCCTCGAAAGCGAAGCTTGGGCTCGGCACACTTGTCGCAAGGCTGATGACGCTTGGACCAGGGATCCATTAAAAAGTTCGCGCGGCTGAGAGTTTTGTTTGCGCGTGCTTCGGGACTGCCTCTGCTCTTGGCAATTTTTCTAAGAACGAACTTGATACGGGAAGTGAAATATAAATCGCATGTTCTCACAATGGCAGATGGACAAATCGATACACCCATGACCGAAGCCCCCGCCCACTCAAAATCCAAGCGCAAAGCCCCCACAAACAAAAATCCCGAACACCACACCCTAACCATCAGCAAGCCCCCCTACACGTACCTCCACCTGCGACTCATCACCACTTCTTCCTCAGCACAGAAAACCACACTCGACGAATTAACGGCAAAATCATATATAAACTCCGCACTGACGCAATTCCTCGGTCTCACTGGCTCTGCTATTCCAATCGATATACTGAAGACGGAAGGGAGGGAGGTGTGGGTTAGGACGATGAGAGAGGATGGGAGTGCGGTTGTGGCGGCGGTGGGGGGGTGGGTGAGGGCGGTTGGGGGAGAGATGGACGGGGAGATGGGGTGGAGGGTTGTGGGGAGGGGGAATTGGTTGGGGGGGTTGGTGGGGAGGGAGAGGTGTGAGGGGGTTTGGGATTGAGGATATGGAGATGAGGGGATATAATTGAAGCGCGCCAGTAATTGCCCAGACGGTAGACGGATGCCGGGTCGTTGAAGAGTGAGGAGTTCTCGGGTCAAAGAAATTGCGTGTGTTTTAGAGACACCCTAGGATGAGGATGCTGGATTAGAACCGGTAGGCAGCGATGTCCTCTTTGGGGCACCAAAGTTTCATACACGTCGATTTCGAGTCGGGAGGAGAATAGGTATGGTTCAAAAATATGCATGCCTACGATTCAAGGAGAAGATACCCCCAACCCCAGTAGAATTTGGGCAGGAGGAAGATGAAGTTATGATGCACCACATCTGAGCGATCGAAATCACGAGATCGTGACCTATGAAGGTGGTGAATACATGAGAATGTTCTCATAACATCTATTAGTTGAAATGAAGAGGATGCAGGACCCTCCTAGTGATATCGACGTTCTCCTCGTGTGTTTTGCTGCCTCGTAGCTACACAACACGGTCCTTATATGCGCCTTTCCAGCGCGGAAAAACTGGCGGGTTTGGAACATTATATTATACTGATTGCTGTTGTTAAATGAACACATTGGAAAGTTTGACATATTGCAGCATATACATTATCTAAGATATCTAAACTTATATAATCTTTCCATTGCCCCAGCTCTCTAGCTTGCTCAGAGATTAAGTGGGAGAAACAGCTTGACCCCAGCCATCCGACACTCCTCGATCCATGCAGCTCCAGTCTCCTTTGTAGGTTTATAATATCCAAACTCCAACCTGACATACTTCAGATCCGGCGCAACCTCCTCCTTCCGTCTAACCAGCTCCCTCACACACGGCCAAACCAGTTTAATACTGCAGTCGGTCAATTTCAGCGCCTTCAAGCTTCGAGGAATACGTTGCAGGAAAGCATTCGTATCGACAACCCCTTCATCACCTTTATCATCTGTGTGCACCTTGTCCTTGCGAGGCTCCATTAAAATGAATGCACTGACAGCAATTCGACGTAATTTGGGAAAATCTGCAAATGAGGTAGAATTCTCCAACATCGCGTCGATGTCATCGGTCAAGTATTTAGGATCTGTTGCGGTAATGTAGAGTTTCTCCAGATTCTCCCTGCAAGCCTCTAGTCCTTTTCGTAACGCTGGCGGGGAGAAAAAATGTTCGCCCACATCGACAAGATCATCATCGTAGGTGAACTTCCGAAGATGTGGACAGTTTCCTAGGACATAGATAAATGCACTGGGATCGAAGAAGGAATCGCAGAAGGTTAGTTCTTCCACCTGTGAGCTGAATGGAGGGGCCTGGCGACCCTTCGCGAAGGAGTGGCCAATGAATTTTCTGACAGATGGAATTCGAAAGTATGGTATGGCGTACGTCAGGGACATTTCATTCGCTCCGTCCCAATATCGGACTGACGTGAATCGTAACTGGGATAAAGAGTGTGGTGATGGTGCATCTGGTGAAAACGATGTATCCTTTTGCAGATTGGTGGCATGATCTAGCACTTGTTCGATGCACGAGTACTCCTCCAACTCATATCCATACGTTTCCATATGAAGCTCTAGTAGATTTGGGAGAAGAGCAATGATCATTGCTGTGAGCTGGTCAAAACCAGGAGGATCGTAAAACAATAGGGTTTCCCATGTATCAGCGTGCTCTTCGTTTTCGCTGATCTCCGTAATCGCTTTCCTCATGACAGCGATAGATTGTTCGGGGAAGTCTCCGTATTCCAACGCTCCCTGTGCTCTACTTTCCCACTTGCTCTCACAGCCGGTGTAAGTCTCTACCATTGCGGCAAGATCTGGACGGGCTGAAATCGTACGTAAGAATAGTTTGCACCATTCAAAGTCTTGTTGTCCAATTGATGAGTATAGGTATGGAGTGGAGAGCGTGTAGAGAAGACGGCAAGTCTTGCCGAAAGAAAGTAAGTCCGCATCATGAAGAAGATACTCGATGATATTAACGATGAGCTCGTTGGAGAGGGACTCGAAAGACATCGCGACTTTGGAATAAGTTCTTGAATCTGGGATGGTGGGAAGAACCGAGAACTTATCACCTCGATTGCTGTAGGCAGCTGGAGTGGTTGCCTTGCCCACACCGGCTGGTCAGATGGCCAAGAAAATCCCGTGCTAGTGAGCCACTTTGCTGAAATATATCAGGCGTGATTTTCAAGGCCTTTCGTGTTGAAGTCGTTTAGTTGTCCATGTCTGCTGTTTCCTACGTTTGTATTTTAGGTGCGGTGTTGGACTATGAGATACTTACTCCATGATGGTCACGCGACGTCTGAGAGCGACAACAGACTAAAGGTTCTTTTGCTATTTATAACTTCACAAAAAATATACATGTATTTGCTTTGCTTCACTCTATTTTTTGACAAGTCTATAGTTCTTGGTTATTGCAATTTCGGTCTTCAAAGTTAATTCAGATTTTTAAAGTATTCGAGGATTTGCCTGAAGTAGAAGTTTTGGTAATATTCTTTCGGGTTTAGTATGTCGTCTTTTTTGAACATGTATGCCGGTGTATTGAGTGACCTGTTATGGTTAATAATATGCTTACATATCTTTATCATAGAGCAGAAAGATACTAAAGCTCTTACTTGCTCTCAGATTAAATGTAATAGATTTAGAATAACTAGATAGTATCTATGGGAAGTCTTCCCGCACCATGGCCAACAAGATTTGGAGTCAGAACAGAATCCCGAAGCTCAACCACACTCATCCTCTCCATATCCCAATGTCTATTTCCCCATTAGAGATGCTCTGCTCCTTTCATTCATGACTCTCCTCGCTCTAATCTGATCCTTGACCGCATTGTTCACCATATATACATCTGCAGCACGTTCATAACCTCCTGCTCGTAAGATACAATCTTCACAATCCTCGCCCATTTTGATGCTCTGCCAGATAGATATGTTGCCGCACGGTGTTTGTTTGTAACCTCCGGTCTCGCAGTATTTGGCTAGCACTTTCGCGACGTGTGCGCAGTCATATCGATGTTGATAACTACATTCAATTGAGCGTAATTCTGGACATGTAGGGGCAGGTATTCCTACTAGTGACACATCTTCTACTTGGAGATCTCAACGCGGTGCAACCGTAAAACTATGGAGTACGACTCTGATGCCCGAAACACGGATATGAGTAGGGGTTTTGGTCAGACTCGAATACACGCAAGCAATTAACTCTGCTCGGCTCGGTTTGGGGGAAGTGAAACAGAAAAACCTCTCGAGAGTGTGTAAATCGCAGAAGTAGCTGTTGAGCGAGGCTCCAGCTTCGAACACTCATCTATATGTTGTAGTATATCGCAAAGATTGCCTCGTCATGTGCAGAGCCTTTTCCTGAAGGACGAGTATCATATACGACGGATAAGCCTCGTCGCTGAAAGAACACCATGGTACCTGGGAGTTTGTTTGTTTGCACTGATCTGCGCTCCTAAACAGGGCGGCTGGTTGCACAAGCAAACTCTGCAGGGAAACTGGGCGACAGGGTGATATTGGACAGAGACAGCATGATACAAGTTCAAACCTCGACGGTATGTCCTGTGCATGGAAATGAGGCTGCATAGAATATGGATATAAATGAAGAACACGGCAGCTTGCCGACGAGCAAATGATGATGTGACTCATTGCGATAATTCTGCCTACAGAATGACTGTTGGCATTGTCTTGCAGCAGAAGGGCAGAGCAAAGGCAAGAGAATATCACATGAGCCTCTTGCCTTGATAGGTATCTTCCTTCCGAAAAATCAAGCGAGGCATACTCCTTCAACAACAACCAAGGGGGGAAGGCTCGGAAGAAGAATGCTGATCCAGCAGCTGGATCTCTATTCCTTCCTTCTTGGAGAGTATCATAAAGTCGAGGAACCTTTGAATCCTCTTCGCTGAGATCTTGTAGATTGTAGAATTTCAGAGCATGTGGAAGTAGTTGTCTAGAACTTCTTTTCGGACCCCAACACAAGCCTGAAACTCGGGTAATATGATTGGCTCATTTTGATGGAACCTCACCGCTAATTCCATTTGTCGATTGCGCACCGATTTCAGAAATTTTTCAATTTGATTGAAGGGTGGCCGCATATGTGAAGGCCGAAATGGGCAGCCAAAAGAGGGTAATATACCGCAGGAGGAATAAAAGGGGGGCTGGACCAATCTGAGAGAGTTGACATTGGAATAAAGATTAGCACAAGTTTTATGAAAACTTGTGTCAACATATGCAATGTTGGACGGATGATGGCTACGCAAACTTGGTCTCTCTGGAATAATGATGTCGTACCTTCGAGCTATGAGGTAGTTGTAGCTAGCTGTAGCTGCAAAGAGATGTCATGGATTTGTCGGTTGTGTTTGTGGGAATCTCTGAATTGTCCAGTAAGGGCGGTGAAGATCATGGAGTAGAGCTAAGTGCAGGTTACACACGCATAAGTACTTGTACTTAGTTTTGCCAACGCCAACGATGCAGCCAGTCGGAGAATTTCCATCTCAACGATATTTATATCCAACGGACAAAATGATGAATATGCAGGAAAGTCGTTCTAAGGTAGGTCCGTCCGTACCTACTACCTAGCACTTGGGTTGAGCGGAAACGCCCGCGGTGCATAGGGTATAGTGGTACGGCAAGCAATCGCTGAAGAAGATCCGTCGAAGCCTTTGAATTGGGTGATGGTGGAAGGGGAAGGCAGAAGGGGAAGGGGGAAGACAAGGAAGGAGTCCAGAAGGAGGCAGAAGAAGCTCTCGCAATATCCAGGCGAATATCAATCGAAGTCCTCCTGCACAGTCCCACTTAGGACAGACCCGGTTAATCCCAGTTTGTGGCAACAACTTAAGTGACAGAGAGGATTAGCTACTTGTACAAAGGGAAGGGATCAAGGCATAAAAAGTCCTGGAGTTCCTAACTGTACAAGGCTTCGTTTCGCTCGTTTCTGTTCGCTCGTTTGTCCCGCTTGTTTTCCTCGGTCCCCTCTGTGCTGCCACGTAGCTTGCATCGTCCAGCTTCACTCTCCATTCAACGCCAAAATATGCAGCTACAGGCGTTCGGCATGAAAAGATCGTAGCTTTCATGCATCACACTCGAATGCCCACTTCCACTACCACTCCACTCCTGCTTCCACTTCCACTTCTGCACTGCGCACCACGCAAGACGCACGGCGGGCAAGGCGATAGACGGTTCCTAATTCCAGGTGTACTCCGTATGTACCATGCGTACCGTACCGGAGAGTTGCATTTTGATTGCGATTTGTACTTGATGCTAGGTCTAACATTGCTTGCTAGCTGCTAGTTCGACCGGATTTCTTCTCTTCTCTCTTCTTCTGTTGTTCCTTTGACTTCGAGAAAAAGGGTCGCGTTTGGGGTCCTCAAAACAACCTCTCTTCCATGTTGTTCAATTACTAAAGAGCGCGTCTTCTTTTATCTCTTCACACTACGCTCATTTCAATTGGGAGCAGCAAACTCCCTACATACATACCATTGGTCTATCCATTGATGCGCTCAGAGCGCATACCCTTTTCGCTGTTATTTCGCACCCAGAATTCCAAATTGGCGTTTCAGTCATTGCAAGCAAAAAGTACACGAAGCTCCCTTGCAACGCTCATATATCTACCCCCATCCACACACTTGTATTAGAGATTTCAAAGCAGTCCCTTCGGTCACCGCCTTTCGTGTACAAACAATCCTGTCTTAGGTGCATTTGAGCCTTATGAAAAGAAAGTCGAAATGTTTAATGCTCGTCCAGACCTCTCTGTTGAAGCATTGAAAGGTACTCGGTGATCCATTTGTTTTGCTAAGAATCGGGCGGCGGGTACGACCTCCAATACACTTGCAATTGGCTGTTGGGTCCTTAGCTGTTCGAGACTCTGGAGCCATTGAGAGCGTATTGTAATATATTGGTCAGTAGATGGTCAATTGCTTGATTGGTCTATTTCCTTGTTATTCAATGTTATTCGCCTTCTTACCTCATAAGTCTTTCTTCCTGACGAGTTGTAGTATAATTTGTGTCTAATATCATCGTCGCCTTGGGTGCATGGAGGTTCAGGGAAAGTTCAATTGAATCTAAAAGGACCCAGATCAAGTTTGAAACGAGCAATTTACTGAAATTGCACTCCTCTGCCGTATATATTTCCTCTTTAGAAACTGGACGAGGCTACATCAACACCGACATAGGTCGAATACACCCGCCCCATACCAAATCTACTATCTTAATACTTCTTGGTGGTCGACCAGAAAGGCAATACTCTTCTCCAACGATAAACCTGGACATTTGCATTCACCTCGTTTACTTTCATTGCGCTCCAATTTTTGGATTGCCAACCAGCCTAATTCACTCTCCGACATCCGCTCTACTTGGTGGCAGCAGGTCCAACTATAACAATACACCCAAGATCAGTGAGAAAACCGGAAGATCGACTAATTGGAACAATTGGCATTGGATTCCTTTGGAAAGTTCTATGGTATGTACCACATATCTCTCCTTCGCAGTTCAAAAGATCAACGGACACATCCATTGCGCCGCCCTAATTACAAAATACCTTTAGATCTTGGTTAGGTGCTAATTCTCTGCAGTCAATTTCCTCTAGTTGAAATACTCTCCTCGTCTCAGTCGCCTCTGTGCACGTCAACGGTGAAATGGCTTCATCAGAGGTGGATATGAAGTTCCTAGGAAAATTCGCGGATAACATCCAGATGGACCACCCCCTCCTTGCGCGCAACCTTTTCCAAATCTTCGGCAATCTGGTTATGCTCTCCAAGATGGTCATCAAAGCTCGAAAACTACGCAGATTAGACACAACTCGTGACACCCCATCCCTCGATCTCTACTGCCGAATTATCTGGTATGCGCGGGAAGGACTGAAGCTCCTCGAGGAATACGTCTTGCCATTGGTATCAAAGTTTAACGAGCTAAAGGTTCTGGTCTACAAGCTGCGCGCTGGATACTACCACCTTTACGTGCTATTCAACAATAACCCTAGTATTACTTTAAGAGCCGCAAAAATCACCACTCCACCCGGTCTTACCTCCCCGCGCGAACGGGATAAGGGGAAGGGCATCGATCGCAGCCAAGTCGATCCCTTGCGGCCAAGTAGCGTACAACCAACCCATCCACTCGAAGGTGGACCCGTCGGTGGACCACCGGGTCTCAGTTTACCTCCCCCGGAACCAGCATTTAGCTTCATAGTCCCCGCCGCGGACTACCGCCCGATCGCAAACCAATGCTTCCTCGAAGCATCCAGTTTCGCCGACCATCTCCTCTGGGGCAGCCATCCGCTGCGTCTCTCGGTAAAAGTCGAATACGCCGCTTTTCTCTACGATTGTCTGGACGAGAAGGACCATTCGCGCCGACTGGCGAAACACACGGTGGGAGAGGTATATAATGCTGACGAGGGCATGGATGATGAGATGTTTGAGGATGCGGCTGAGTTAGTTAGCATTTTGGGGAGAATGATGAAGAGGGGTTTGGGCTCGGGAAGTGCGACGCCGGGTGGTAGTTCGAAGGGCTCGACTATTCGATTAAAACCTACGCCGGAACCTCCAGCCGAACCGTTACCGCCGATGCATAACCCCATTTGAAGTGGGCGGTTTTGAATATAAAAACAACCTCAGGAAAAAGATAGACGTTGCTTGGAGCAAGTGGCGCAAAACCCGTCAAGTTTTGAGTCCAGGCACAACATAACGCCACAACACGGTGCGAAAAAGACGAGCACCTTTCACGAATCTAATTATGATATGAGTCACGGAAATAAGTGGCCGCACAATTGGAGCGGATGGCGTTGTGTATATGTATTATATTAAGGGTCTTCTAGAGAAGAGGGGGGCACTGGAGGCAGATCTGCTTTATTATAAAGACGGATCATTTGTTAATATACCCCATAAAAGTATGCCCGTATGGGCATCATGTTACTAATAGTCAAGTTAATGTCACGCACATTTTAAAGACTTATCTGGCACGCTGGGACAGATTCACACCATGAGCTATATAAGTACGGTGATATTGACTAATTTTATAGGTAACGGCTTGACAAGCTCATCCATCCTAGTGAGCCGGTTCAACCATTTTGCAGCGCCTTAAAAACGAAACTCCGTCGCATTTCCTCTACCTCCAGATTTTCTCCACTGGTCTCGAGCTCTACCACAACGGATGAATCTTTCCTCCTGGGAACGCAGACCAGAACGAAAGGGAAACATCGAACCAGAAACCATAAACTCCTCGCATACCTCCAAGTCCACCCATCGGGGAAAGGAGAAAAACCATTCATCCACCCAATTTCAAGAACCGTATTATGGCGGTAGCAATGATAAAAAAGAAACAGAATTTCCATCGCGCAAGAAAGAGAAAGGAAACCATAACTGCGGGCAGAAGGAAACTAGAAGCAGAAGCAGAAACGACGTGCTTCTCCCCCTCAACCTCAAAACCTCCCCCCCACTTTGCGCATTTCCTACCCCCCAAACCTCAACCCCAACCCCCCCTAAACACACCCATCCCGCCTAAACTTCCCCTCAATAAACTCCGCATTTATCATCCGCCCCGTCACATTATAAAACCCCGCCTGCAGCTGCAACCACTGCGTATTCGAGTGGCGGTCTAGCAGGTACTGCAGCGTGTCGCAGTCTTCTTTGGACCAGATGTTGTCGGGTTGGAGACGGGGGTAGGTTTTGCGGGTTTGTTCTTGCATTTGGTTGTCGGGATGGGGGAAGGAGATGTGCTTTTGTTTTTTGGGTTTGGATGGTGAGGAAGATGAGGAGGAGACTTGAGAGGTGCTTTCGTCGAAGACGCAGCAGCCGTGGGGGCAGGTGCGGGTTTGGGGTTTGGTTTGGATGGGTTGGGTAGAGGCGGGGGTGGAGGTGTCGTCTTCGTTTGCTTTGTCTTGGTCCTTGTCTTTATCATCCCCATTGACGTCTCCGCCACTTACAACGATAACCTCATCATCTTTCCCATTTCCGCTTTCCCCTCCCTCCTTCTTCTCCCCATCTTCCTTCCCCTTCCCCTCACTCTCCTTATCCTTAGCATTGCCCTTCCCTTGCAATTCTTTCCATCTAGCAATCAAGTCCTTCTTGCTCATCCCCAACTCCGCAGTAATTTCCTTCCACGTCTTATTCTCCTTCTTCATTGTCCTCAATGTCTCGTCCTTGGCTTCGGTCCATCCCGGCTCGGCTGGCTTGGCTTCTTCTTTTGCAGGCTCGCTCAGTGTGGGTGCAGATGCAGGTGCTTCGGGGGCGGGTTCGTCTTCTTTCTTCTTCTCTTCTTCGGCGGGCTTTTCTGCGGGCTTTTCTTCTGCAGGCTTCTCCTCTGCGGGTTTATCTTCTGCGGGCTTTGGTTCTGCGGGGGGTTCCTCTGCAGGCTTTGTTTCGGCAGGCTTCTCTTCGGCGGGCTTTTCTTCTGCAGGCTTTTCTTCGGCTGGGGCAGGTGCTGCTTCTGGTGCTGTAAGGTGATGATTAGATTTTGCTAGTGTAGATTGGTGAGGATCTACAATTCTTACCTTTCTCCTCTGCCTTCTCCTCAACCTTCTCCTCAACCTTCTCCTCCACCTTCTTCCCCTCCCCACCCTTCTTCTTCCTTTCCCCTCCCGTACTAACCACACTAACCACACTCCCATTTCCCCCCTTCCTCCTCACCTTCCTCACAACCATAACCTCAATCTTCTCCCCCTCTGCCATGGCATCCACATCCATATCCTTATCCGCCACCACAATCACACTCCTGCCCTTGCGGTCCCTGCCCGCCGTCGCGCGTATACGACTCACGTCTTTTTGCGACGGGGGTGGCGCCGCGCTCGAGTACGTGGAGAGGAGCGAGCCGCCGAGAACCCAGTCGGTGAAGGAGACGCGGACGTGGGATTTGGGTTTGCTGGAGGTGCTGCGGAGAGAGGTTGGTGGGGACATGGTTGCTTGGTGGTTGGTGGTTGGGTTGGTGTGAGGTGGTTCGTAGATTGAGGTGTGTTGTCTGATGGTTGATTTGATGGTGTTTTGATGCGAATATGAACTGAGATGCAAGAGCAAGCTTAAGTGTAAATGAGCCCGCCAGCCAGTTGCAGTGTTGTTGAGATATGTAGAGGAGACTCAGATCTAAGTAACTCCGCTCTAAACGCTCTTAACCTGCAGAAGAAATGCTCAAATTGACGGAAATTCCGTAGAATGTTGAGTATGGAAGCAATATTGCACCGCACTAGAGAAGAAGAATCTCAAGGTTAAATGTAAAGCCTGAATCCAAAGCTCTGATAGTATCGATCTTTGCACTGGCAGCAAATGAGAAGCCAAAATATGAAGAGGATGTCAAGAAGAGATAGAAAGTAAACAAAGTGAAATCTCCAAGATCGAAATACCTGCTTAAGCCGTCAGATCTAAAGTATCACCGACGTGTAAAAGTTGAGAGTCAAAAGCTCAAAAGATCAGCAACAGCGAGACGTTCCTATTTCTGCTCTCGAGTGATATAAGAAAAGTCTTGAGAAGCTAATTCGACTCTATTACTCTTTTAAAGAAGAGTTTAGAAATAAACAGAAAGTGAATTTGAATTACCAAGATCGTCATCAATAAAGAAAGATGATTCAGAAGATGCGAATCTTGATGCCAGATGTTGTTATTGTTGTTTGGTCATCGGTTGCTATGGTGTTTATTCACTTCTCATCATCTACTCTCATTTCGCTAGCTTGTGTAGACTGATCGGATACTTCAGACGAGAGTTGAGGTTCGTGCGGTCATGTTAGTGAATCATAGAATATAAGAAATCAAGGTTTTTAGGTTATGTGAATCATACAGGGTGAGAAGGAAATGCGGTAGAGGAAGCTGTGCTCTGCACAGCAAGGGCTAATGAGCATTGCAGAATCGTCCCTCCAGAGAGATACTTCACATTTGGTTGGCGAATCGAAGATATACAATTCATTATACTGCCTAGTCCAGTCAAGAGACCATGAGGTATACAGATTCCACTAAGAAGTTGAGCAACAAAGGGTATAATATATGCTATCTGATACAAGAACCGTACACAACTTTCCCCCTCCAACACCGGTAATCAATGCAAGGTATCATTCAGTCATCTGACCCATCATCGACCATACCATCAATCATCCATATACCTGTCTTCCATAAAGAAATATCCAGCCCAGTCCCAACCCACAAACAGAAGCCAAACTCCAATAAACATACAAACTTCTCTTTTCTGAAAAATGACCCCCATTAATCAAGATCTCTTCTGACCCAACTCCACATCACCCTCCCACTCATCCCATTCATCCATATCCCCACTCGCAAGTTTCCTGCCCACATAAATCCCCACCGCCGTCCCAATAGTCGCGACCAAAAACCAGCCCTCAAACCATCTTTCCACAAAGCCCGGCTCCAGCGGACTTCCCAGTGCTTCGCTCACTACACTCTTCATCTCCGACGGTAGATTGCTTCTCAGAAGCAATGCACTCGATATCACATACGTAGCTGATATCTGGGCGATGATAAGAGCCAGATTCGCTTGAGCTTGGTAGAGGAGAGAAGGTGAGACTTTTGTAAGCATGTGGAAAGTTTGTAGAACGCTGTTGAAGGAAGCGAGGAGGATAAGTCCGGATAGGAGGAAGGAGATTTGGCGGGACCATGCCAGTTGGTCAAGAGTAGGGTCGACGTGTTTGGCGAGGAGTGATAGTATCCGGTTGATGGGGTCAGTGGTTGATGAACTGAAGGAAGTTGGGTCGGAAGGCAGGAGGAATCGACGGCTTGTTGCAAGCGCAGTAGTAACAATACGGTATATACAATATAAAGAGAAAGCGTAAGAGATAGGTGTAAGGATAACCTTCCCCAAGGGAGAAGCGGAGCGTTGTTTAGAAGTATAACGGTTCTGTAACATCGATAACGAAGCCGAGAGGCTCAAAGCCATAGATGAGAGTCCCGAAATCTCCAGCTCCAGCGACTTCAGCTCCTGCACATCGGCATTCCCTCGAATAGTTCCAATAACCTTAGTCATAAACCCTTCCGCAGGATGGTCGTTAACTTTGCGCTGCAATGCTCTCAACCTACTCCTCTTCGCAGCAAGCATATCGTTCGTAGCATCCAGCCCTGCCTGTTTCCTCGCAATATCCGCCTCAGAAACCGGTCTCATCTTCGAGCCAAAAGTCTGCCACGGTGCAGATACAGCAGCAAAACCGGAAAGTAGTGCCATCAACGAGATCCCAATAATCCCCACTCTATTCAAGCAAGATTCTGTGAGCCCTTGCCCCGGAACCGAAGCCATCGTATGGATATACGTCCCAGGAACGCCTTTCCCCAACCACCAAAACCCCATCAACCACATAGTAAATCCCAAACCCTGCAAAACCCACGCCATTTTTGGAAAACCGCCTTTCTTCGCCCTCCTAAACGACCACCCAAAGCCCGCAATAATCGACTGCAGCTCCAAGAACGGTATCAACACAACCAGCAGAAATAAAAGCGTTGGAACCGTAATCTTAAGCGCAAACGCCCGCGCCGCCGGATTCAGATAATTCGAAATCTCGCAAAGAATCAATTCCGCCAACACCGTCGCCAACGCAATCGTAGTCGAGAACGAGATGGCAATCGCTTTCCCGCGCGCATTTTTCCGGCCATGTTCCGCATGCGAGTGTCGCAAACTAGGCGGGGCATCGCTGGGAAGGTAATGGAGCTGGTCATCTTTCGATTGCTGAAGGCCGGCAAGGAGCGGGAATAGTTTCTGCAGAACGAACAGACTGACGACGATGAAGGTGAGAACTAGAGGAATGGAGGAGAAAGCTAAGGTCGAAAAGGACACCGAGCTCAGAGAGCGATTTTCATGAATGCCCGGCATTGTGCATGCGTCATCACACTTATCGGAAGGAGGGAGTGGCATTGATTGCTTTCGCAGACGTCGAATCTGCGGTCATGTTATATATGTCGGCTTCCTGATGCGCTTGAACTATTATGTGCTGTTGTCTCGGAAGATTCATGGAGTTATCAGTGTCGAAATGTTGTCTGCTTTCATGGTGAAACTTTACAGATGAGCGCGCGTCCAATCTGATAAGCCACGCCCACAATCGCCACGTGATGCCATTTCTAACAAAGCCAGGGCGGATCCACTACTTTGCTGCAAAGCTATTTTAGGAGATCTGAGAACCCATGAGTTAGGTCCCACTGCGGGTGGAGCTGTTTGAATCTCTTGCATGAACGAGGAGCTAGGCAAAACCGCAGAGTCCTACCGTCTGCTCGTTCTATAGGATACGTTTGAATATTACGTCTCGATTCCTACACTACAGCACTGCAACCGCCCCAGCCGCCTCCAACGAAACAAATCACCATTCGCAGTCTGAACTATTTCAAATCCGGAGCAGAAACACGACAAAACTATTATAGGGATATTAAATGCAGCAAGACACGTAATGAGGGTATCTAAACAAAAAACCAATTAAACCTAATGTAACGCCTCCAAACGCTGAGCAATAGTCGGAAAGCGACGAAATGCAATTAGCTCCCTCTTAGAACATCAGTGTCCCGACCAACAATATGAACAGCAAACCCAAAAAGACAGATGCCGGTTACCGGATTCTGGTTCAACACAGCAAAGAACCGGCCACCCTCTACCTAAACAAGGACACCCTCCCGAGACACCATATTCGGCATCAATCCATCCACCTCGGCACTCTCAGCGTCTGAATCATCTTCTGCACCGTCCATGTTGAGCACTTGGAATCGATTCACGACGGGCGAATCCTTCTTCTTCCTAGTGACAGGCATCTCGGGACGGGGTTCTGGGCGTTGCTCCAGAGGACGCGCACATTCGTCCATATCCCACTCGATCTTAGAACCTTTGTACGTACTGGAACCTGTTAGCTACTACGGACACGCAATGAGATGTCAACCTACCTGCGACTCATCATACAAGTACGAGCGAACATGGCATTATGGACAGAATTGGTTGAGATGAACACGTCCTCATTCTTGAACGTAACCTTGATGACGACAAGGTTATGAATATGTTCTAGATCGTCACGGATACTTTGCTCAGTGTGTCTGGATGCGCAGTGACGGATGACCAAATTCCTCGTTGCTCCAGTTGCCACTTGTTTCGAAACATGGCCAGGTAGAATGAACTGCCTATCGTTCCATCGGATGTCAACCTAAGCTTGTCAGTAAGTTTCGAAGCGTCAAGTCTTCCAAAGAACTTACCCGCCTGCCACGAATGTATAGGTCATTCCGTTTGACATAACGAAAGAATTCTTGCGCATGAGCTTGCTCCAAGAAAGAGACACTGGCCGTGTGATCATGAGAACGCAGGTAGATATCCAACAGCATGCCTCCACGCACCGCCTCAACCACATCCAGATGTGTAACACCCTCTGGCAGATTCACCAATTGGACAGTCCTCTGAGAGACGTTGTCATACTTTGGGCGTTGAAACCTCGGCCCAGACTCATTATTCCCACTTCCAGAATCCACAAACCCATCTCCCGCACTCGGACCGTATGAAAAGTTATCATTGCCATTAGTATTGGTATGGGAATGAGAGTGAAGGTCTTGATGCTGAAATCCATGATTTTGGAAGCTGTTGAGATCTCGAGGCCGAAGACTTCCATTGCTATTGCGGGGCGTCCCGAAAGTGTATGCTCGGCCATTGGTTTCTTGAGCTGACAGTGGTGAGTTTAGTGTCATAAATGCACTACTGTTGTCAGGTTCTTCAACCGTTGGTGGAATAGTCGAGGTCTGATTATCATTGATCAAGATCTGCAGGCGAACTGATAGTCAGAATCTGAATGCTCGAAAACAACCTGGACTGTGACGTAGATCCAGCGACTTACGTTCAAGGTCTCCTCTGCGATCCCACCTTCATACAGATTCCGTCGCAGATTCTCTATTAATGAAATCAGCATCCCAGCCCTAAAGTTGTGGGTCTTCGTCCATGAACCAAAACCGTACCATATTCTCGAGAAAGGCGCACCTATCGCAGCATTAATCAGAATGTCAATCGTCACAAATCCCAGTGATGCTCACCAGAGTATTGTGCTCCTTCTTTGGGATAGTGATCGTCTCCCCGCGGTAAGGACTTATGCCATCATTGCCGTTTGCAGTAGTATGCTACATCGTCACACACAGTAAGTAACTGAGCTCCCCCAGATAGCCATGAACTTACAAATTGAGCTCTATTGCAGAGGGGTAAACATCAAAGTTAGTGAACCGACTCAATAATAGAAATTCCCAGAAGTATAGGATTGGCATGGGCGATCATGCGCCCAACCTAAGCCACAACAAAAACTTCCCTGCCTACCTTCTCAATAACGTCTCCAAATAATTCTTCTCAATCGTGACCGTTTCAGTAGCCATCTTTATCGCATCGAATGCAATCAAGCACTCGACAAAACCAGATAAAGAAACAAAGAGCGGAGCAGGTAAGAACCTTCTTTTCTCAAAAAAGAGGATTTGGTGATGTTGGTAAACGATTACAACTTGATAGAGTGTTGGTAGAAGAAAAAAGAAAGAAGCAAGCCTAGCCTTGTCTTGTCTTGTCTTGTAAAGGTCGACGAATACCGATGCTCGGGACGGACCCACACGACAGAACTGCAGCTAAACCTTAAAGCTTGGACAGCTACTTTGTACTTATCCAGAAAAGGCTCCCCATCTCCTCCCCTCCGTTAAGTACATTTTCTAGCCGCCCAAATAAGATTTTTCGGATTCCGAGAGAACACAGGAACTGTTTTCCGTTCTCCAGACTTCAGATGACGGGACGAACCTAATCTTATATCTGTTGACCAGAATTCGTCCGCCAGTCTACCAGAAACCGACACTACAAAAGTACTATTTTCTAGCCGCCCTGTCAGGAAGCAAACCGGATTTCTCAGTTTCCGAGAATACAGGAACTGTTTTCCGTTCTCCAGACTTCAGATGACGGGACGAACCTAATCTTATATCTGTTGACCAGAATTCGTCCTCAAGTTTACCAGAAACCGTCACCACAGTTCCAGTAATCTGATCCACCTCGTACCAAACACCGCTTCCCTTCCTTCTCCACAACAGCCCACGAAAAACCCACCCGACACCCGAACACCTGCGCAGACTCTCACTTTCCCTAAATGCTATATATTATTTGTTACTATATTATTGCTACAGTACCCCCAAGCCTGCAGCCCTAGCGGGGCTAGAACTGCAGCCATCCATCGCTTCACAGCTACAGTACGGAGGTGACCCCCTCACCTCGCCTGTATATACTCTTCCGACCCCCGTGTATTCATCTTACAATTTCTTCTTCTCGTTTCCGGAGCTCTCGCCCGAAGATCTAGAACCCTATAGACATGCAACAACCAGAAAACCGGCACCATGATATTTTCTTCTTTTACTGTGGCGCAAAATGTCGCGAGAATATGTGATGAAATCCATTAGCTCCAACAGTGGGTGTCAGAATTCTCCGCGCACGGGCCATAAGCGGCATGAGAATGAAGAGATCAACAACTTATATTTAATTCTATTATAAATCTAAACTACCACTTATTGCCTCGAATAGGACCTCCATATAGGACCTCCATTTGATCGTACGAGTTCAGCACATCTCCTAGGCATATCGGCGATGCGGTGTCGTATCTCCTCCATTGTAATTTTGTCCCATTCCGCCTGGAGAGCCTCCTTCATATCATCCTCAGAATCGAATATTTTTTCGTTCAATCTTTGCTTAATAATAGCCCAAATACCTTCTATATGATTAAGATCAGGGCTCTGAGCAGGATGCTGAAGGTTCTTGATATTATAAGTATCTTTATACCCCTGTGCAAGCCCAGCTTTACGCATGCCATGTGAAGGGTCGCCATCCTCCTGTAGAAGCCATGGTTTATCATCGATTTCCCGCATCTTTTCTATACTATGAACATATATAGGCAGTAGATTCTCCACATAGTACTTCTGAGTCATTGCGTTGCCCTGAACCTTGACCTCCCGGGCATGCGGCTTTGATGCCTCCCATTCTGCAATTCGACGACGATAATCCTCCTCTGTTTCAGTTGTTGGGCGTCGACGAGGCTTGGGGGGTATAGGAGGTTTCTCGATTTTATCCTGCTCATCATTGTAGAACCTCAGTTTCTCTGCTTTCCCCCACCAACTGATCCAAGCTGCAATATGGAAACGTACACCCTTAAGTGGTGGTCTCTCTTCGATATTCTCAGGCCGATCGCGTGTTCCCTGCTCCCGGAGCACTCTACCTTGAGCCTTAGAAGTAGGATCAACATGTGCTTTGTCCGTAAATACCACATGGTCCCAGAATCCGAACACAGGATCATATAAATGAGTTTCACCATATGTAGTCCTATCTGCCCGGTTCTTTTCCGAGATTTCCTTCTGAATAAAGACACAGAGATACCTTGCAGCCTTCTTAGTATGCTCTCGCAACTTGCGGCCCAGTTGACGTGGTTTAACTGGCAGTTTGTGGAAAGCAATTTGAGCCTCAAGGGGCTGCTTTCGTACTGGATTTCGCGACGGTGAGACAAGCATCTTGCACATCGATTTAGTGACTTTCGATTTCCTTCCTAGTATCTTCGACCTAGGCCGTAAATGCCTCTTTGCTACTGCACCCATATTCTCATATTGGTGCCTCCAATCGCGTGCCGTAGAAGGTGCAATATTGCATTCCTTGGCAATGGTACTATACGCCTTTTTGCCCCCATCACGGGCTAAGGCAACGAAGTACGCGCTTTTCCTTGGAGTATCTGCTTCTTTGCCGTTCAAAGGTTCAGGAGTAGGTGTCCTAAAGGGCCTAGAACGCGTTGGTGGTGCCATAGTAGTAGGTTGAAGGTGGTTGTTTACGAATTATTGAGATGGTTAAAATCACCGGT